>OX456524.1:90346744-90946744 GCA_949748255.1 Eustalomyia histrio | reverse complement strand
CTGTATACAGCGCATATTATAGGGACTTTTTTGGATATATATATATAATATATATATATATATATATATATTCATTGCCCATACTTCGAAGACATCTGTATATACAGCCAAAAAAGTCCCTATAATATGCGCTGTATCCAGTAAAATGTCTTTAGTGTAAACAGTGGAATAACGAAAAGTTTAAGGACAGTTCCCAAAGAACGAAGACATTTTGTTACTTTGGAGACCGTCCTCAAACTATTTATTAATCTACTGTTTAAACTAAAGACATTTTACTGGATACAGCGCATATTAAAGGGACTTTTTTGGCTGTATATACAGATGTCTTCAAAGTATGGGCAATGAATATATATATATATAATATATCTAAATCAAAATAACGGAATTCCATACAAATAAACCAAAATTATTCTATTAACCAAAAATCTTACCTGGTTCTGTTGCAACCACCATTATTTGTTTTTATGCATGTGGCAACAGAAATTTGGTTAATAGAACAGACTTTCCGTTGGAACAATATATTTTAATTGACCCAGTAGTGCGATTCTCTAACTTTCTTAATGCTTTTATCAATTTTGTTAACTTACGAGTTAAGTTACTGTAAAAGCTTTTCTGTATTGTTTTTAATAGTAATTTAGTTTTAATTTTAAAGAGTTTTGCTGTTACAGAATTTCACCGCCGGAATGCATTTGATTGTTAGAACTATTAATTCAGTTGCTGCAACCAAATCATTCAGATGATTATCACAAAGAATCAGAATTCTGCGTACGCTAAAAACAGATATTTTTCTTCTTAAAATCGACTTCAAGTGACTTTTACGAAAGAGAAAATTTAGCTATAAATTAATTTTAAATGCAATTTTTTCAGCGCTGACATTCCTGTGGTACATAATGATCCACCACCAAATTGTTTTGAATTACAATTGCAGCATCAACCAGGGGCAGGTAAGTTTTAAAATATTGGAATTTAAAATATGTAGTTAAAAAAAATTTCTCTTTTCAGACCCTGTTTCCGATACAGAAGAAGATGTTCTTTAATATTCTCACTAAACGAGTAGAATAATGTTTTTTACAAGTCTGAAAATTCGCTTACGAAAAAATAATAATTAGATAAGTAAATAAATAAATAAATAGATAAATAAATAAATAGATAAATAAATAAAATAAAATAAAGTAGTACTTATAACAAAATTTTTAAGCTAAAACCTAAGCGTCTTTTAATCTTAATTAAAAAAATCATATGTTTGATATAGGTTAAACCTAATTTTGAACTTTGCTTCTACATATTTCATTGCTTCCAAAGTATACGTTAGTATATTTTATAGCTTTTTATCCAAAAAAAATTATTGTACTTAATTATTTCTTCTTAACCGTTATTCCTCTAAAAGTGATATTGGGTGTAGAACTTCAAAACGCGAGATTCACAATATATGGTTTGTGTCTTTATTAACCTTTAACTAACGAGGTGGTGGTAAATTTTACCCTCTCTTTACATTTTTTTAAAATTCTCCCTTCTATTGCGCTTAATGAATTTAATTCTCTTAGTATCTTCTCAAATTGTGATCATTGTTATTCAGTTGTATTTTGGCTAGAACATGGTGGTGTCAAAATTACCACTCGTCAGCATTTGCGTAAGTTTTTTTTTAAATATTTTACCACCACGTAATATTTTCACGGAATTATTTTTACCACTCGTCCGTTTTCTTGTTGGTAAAAAATTTTTTATTTCAAAAACGTTATATTATACATTTTTTAAACTACAAGTGGTCAGCATTGGAACCAACACGCTGCGTAAGAACTCTACATAATATTGTGCGGTTACCAGTTGCTGCACAACCGCAATCGGAAAAGGATTTATGTGGTTATTGGTCGCGTTTGATATAACAGCACAAATTGAAGCGAAAATGCTTGATAAAATAGAATTGCGTGCATTTTTCGGTATCTTGTGGATATTTGTGGTTTCAACTCTTTCATTATTTCAATCTTCATAGGATTATGATAACAGCTCAAGGGGAGACTTTTTAAAAAAACTTGCAAGACAAATGATTTTACCATATTTGCAAAGACGTCAACACAACCAAAAGCTCCCTCGTTTATTACGAGACACAATTGGTAACATTTTAGGTCCGGACGCAGTAATTCCGCCTTCGCCTCCAGTAGAGTCGATCCCTGTTGCTCGTAAGTTATGCTACATATGCCCAACTTGGCTAAAGCGAAAAACACACACTTTTGTCTGCAATGTAGTAAGCCAATGTGTATGGGATGCAGCAAACGTATGTGCTTACACTGTGCGAACACAAATTTTGATGAGTAAAAAACCACCTAAAAGGTGGACCTGCACTATTTTTTTTATGATCTCTTTTATATCTTTAAATGTATACATTTGGCTGTAAAAAAATGCCCTTTAAGTTTTTGTTTTTTTTTTTTTTTTAATTCCTATGTCCTAAAATTTCACCTCAACAGTTAAAGGTTAACTGATATAGCATTTTTAAGAGTAAGCATCTGTCATTTATTCTCACTTAGTCATAGAATGAAAAAGTGTAAAAAACAAAGATTTTTTTGCTTCAAAAATGTCGAATCTTGTGCCAACAAAGCATCATTTGCCTTATTTCTCAATTCGAAAAAAGTGAAGCTAAAGCACATCGATTACTTACCCAAGCTTATTTTGAATATGATCAATCGTTTTCAACGGGCAAGAGATGGTTGTTGCGTGATTTTGACAAGGAAGACAAAGACCGTCCAGATCAGACAAAAAAGTTCGAAGATGATATGCTTCAAAAGCTATTTGGTCACCATTATATATTAAGTGTGACTATCTAATAAACAAATTATTTGTAGATTTGTTCCTTTGACTTTTTAAACTGCATTTTAAATCTACATAAAAATAATTTTGAAACGATTTACGATGATTAACTTTTCTTATACACCTCAACCAAAACACCCCGATCTTGATTAAATTTGAATATGTAATAGAACAATGAAATTCAAAACAAGGTGTCTCACTTTTCCGGCCACTCTGAGGTTCTAGGATGTGAAAATGTAGGAAGTAATTAAGAAATTTCGTTAAGAGCCATAAAATATGTATGTTTATGTAATTTACTCATCACATGTTTTTGTTTACAAAAATTTTAAAAATGCTGCAACAATGTAAAGATAGTTAGAAATAATAGATGAGAGAATGGGCAAAAAAGTCATGAAAATTATCTCACAACTGCAAAGTTCGACGTGTTTTATATATATGTACATATATATCAATTTGTGTGAAGAATTACGACAGGTTGTTATTCAGTTTCTTTACTAAGCAAGGTTTATGTTCTAACAAAACTTTCGAAATTTAATATAAAATCTGCATTAAAATAATATATTTTTCAAATGAGGAATTTGATATACATAATGCTAATGTTTGGGCATAGGATTGTCAACATGTTCCTAAAAGCACCTAAACAGCTTTGAGAAACGTTGGTTAAAATCAAACGTTGGTTAAAATCTGCACGAACATTAAAAATAAAAGAAAAAAAAATACGCGTGGGCTGAAATTAAATACGAAATGAAATATATAGCAGTATACTTCTCCATATGTAATAAGTACTCAAAACTTATGAATTTGAAAAAAGCAAAAAGGTACCAGCAAAAAGCCCTCAAAAATCCTTTTCCAACTATATCATACTTGCAAACATACAAAAGCTAAAAAGAAAACAAAAGTAGACCCATTTTTAAATCCCTTTTTTACCCCTTAAACTTCTGAGGTGGCCCAAGAGATTTTTTTCTTTCCTTCTGATATTCATATTTCTTCCAAACCCTAATGAACACTAGAAAGCTAACTATATTATACTTTTGCTAGCTTAAGCAAATGTGCGAATACATGTAATCAAATGTGTATGACTATATTGTCCTTAACAAACTTTTCGTTAAGTTTCGTCAAGTGTCATTTGCTTAAGCAAACAGCGAAACTGACCGCACTTTACTTAAGGAATCATGTGTTTTTAGAAAAACTGTTTATGAAAAAAAAACCAAATTGCAATGTACGCGGAAAATATTTTTATAGAAAATTTAATTGAAAATGTTAAAAAACAAACGTGCATGTATAACAAAAGGGGTGGGTTTTGTATTTGTTTTTCAATTGAGATGCAAGCACTGTTGCATTTTTTAGTACTTTTTTATTTATGTTTTCGTTTGTTTCTTTAAATTTTTTTAAATTAATATAGATTTACTTGTTAATTGTAAAATATTTATAAATTGATGACATTAAATAATATTTTTCAAAAATGTACATATATTTTGGAAATATAAGAAGAAAATAGTTTTTGCAAAAGTGCAAATATTTGCAACTAAGTGTTGTAAGTATTTAAGTTTAAAAAGTATATTTTAGCCACCCAAAAGTCTTCAATAAGTTGATTAAGCATTTGACAGACTTTTCGTTAATTTTTGACAGTAGCTTAAGTTAGCAAAAGTATAATATAGTTAGCCCTTTATAAATTGAACACATTAAATAATATTTTTCGAAAAGATACATAAATTTTGGAAATATAAGAAGAACAAATTTTTTGCAAAAGTGCAAATATTTGCAACTAAGTGTAGCAGGTATTTAAGTTTAAAAAGTACATTGTAGCCACCCAAAAGTCTTCAACAAGTTAATTAAGCATTTGACAGACTTTTCGTTAAGTTAGCAAAAGTATAATATAGTTAGCCCTTAGAGTATTTTCCTTGTTATTTGAATTTTAACGGGACATTGTATTGTCGGGCATTAGTACAAAATTTTGTTGTTTAAAACAACAAACAAGTGTGGCGTATAAGTGTTGCTAACTCTTTAAGTTAAGAAATGTGTAAATATCGTAGAAAAAACATGGCTATATTTCTATTAGAATGTTTAAACTTAATTCAATGCCTCCTCGCTTAACACAAGTTAATTCAAGAAGATAAGTTAATACAAGAATTTTTCAAAAAGTACACCCAAAAAACGGTATTAGTTGTGGCCACCGAATTTGTTGCTAATCGGCTAGGACAACTATCTTCATATAAAATAATACATTTAGTGAAAGCTAACATTCAGTTGTCTAATTTAAAATTATATTCCACATACTTGGAATTTGGTTAAACAAAATTTTATTCAAACAAAATTTTTTTTAAATTTTTTCTGTATCGAACTTCTGCATTCAGATTTCTAGTTCCCACACTTGCTTACTGCACTACAACTTATTTTAATTTTCTTTTATTATTCTAATTAAAAACAAGTAAAAAAAAGGCTTAAATTCGGCTGTGCCGAATCTTTGAATACCCTACACTAATATCCTAAAAAAATGTTCTCTACTGTTTTTGATCAAAATAATGTAAACAACTTTTGAAGTAAAGTTATGGAGGTAAAAAAAATTTTTTGAGGTGAAAAACTTTTTTTGGATGCGAAAACAAATATTTTGGTGAAAAAAAATTTTCAGGTTAAAAAAATTTTTTGAAGTGAAAACATTTTTTGTGGTGAAAAAAAATTTTAGTGGTGAAAAAAAATTTTTGAGGTGAAAAATATTTGAGGTGAATACAAAATATTATTCATTTCTAAGCGACTGGTGAACAAATATGAGAGAATATATCAAATACCAATCGCAACTATGAAATTGTACTAAAATACACCAATTTGTATGGAAAATTTAGAAGTATCTTCACATTTTCATTCATAACTTTTTAACAGCTGGATCGATTGTGCTCATTTTCAATACCAAGCTGCTCGGGAGGACGTCCAATAATCTGGGTAAAAATAGGCACCCCTCTGCGTCTTCGCTTCGTGATCGCCATTTTAACAGACAGACGGACATATATACTTTATGGGGTCTTAGAACTATATTTCGACATGTTACAAACGAATTGACCTTCACAATATATGGCGGAGGATATAAAAGTATGTTTATTCAAATATTTGTCTTTTCCGGGATTTGAACTCGGAAATCCCGATTACTTTGCTTAAATACTTATTAATGTTGGTTGCTAATTTTTTAGGAAAACAAATCAAGTTTAATATTCCTTAATGGCATCTATAATTAATACAATCTGAAATTCGATTGCTTCTGCTGAAATCCTAATTGAATATTAGGTTAAAATTTTGTAGTACATTCACCAAATTAATGGTTGATTCTAGTGTACACAATTGCCAAACAAATTTAATTTTTAAAGTTAACTGGAAGTATTAATAATAACTGGACATATGTGTTGTTTTTAATTATTTTCCCTTCTTTTTAATTATCAATACTATATGTTAGATTTAGTAAACTATTATAAGTAATCCAAAATGAAAAACATCCTAACTAATAATTTTTATTGTTTTCGATCGAATTCTAATTAATCTTTTCTCTAGGTGTACTATTTTTTCGGTTGAATATAGTGTAAATTGGGTTTTAGTCGAATTGAATACTATGTTAAAAATAAAAAAATTCAAATTCTTTTGTCTGAAATAAACTGCTAAACATTTAAGTAACAAATGGGTAGGAAGAAAATAAAACGGCTACATCTTCATTTTTATTGGCTAGAAACAGGCTAAATTGGCAACCTGATAGGTATCCTAAACTATTTAGAATAAAGAGGATTAGTGTTGACATTTGATAAATTTAACATCAGCGTAGTTCAACTGTATGTTTAAGATATAAGGCTACATTTTTAAAGTTTCAATATTGCTATATAAACAGTTCAGTTGTGATACCTATTAATTAGGATTCTTAACAATATATGTATTTGTTCTATTTATTATATATTTTTACGATTGAAATGGGAAATAATGGATATGGATAGACAAAAATGGTCAACGTGTGTATAGTCCTTAATAATTTTTATGTCATAATGTTATGTTTGAATTCTAACGAGGGTGAGTCAATAAGTCCGTGACTTTTTGAATGAAACACAGTTTTTTTTCGCAAAAAATCTACTTTTAGCTCAATACACTTAGTCCAACGTTTCTCCAATTTTTGTATCCCTTCCAAAAAATAGGATTTTTCGAGGTCCATAAAATAAGCATTTGTTTGATCAATAATTTCATCGTTGGAGCTAAATATCTTTCCACCGAGCCATTTATTTAGGTTTGAAAAAAGAAAATAGTCACTGGGGAATAAATCCGGAGAATAAGGCTAATGAGGGGGCAATTCGTAGTCTTCTTCATGGATTTTTGGCATGGAAACTAAGCTGTCACACGATTCCGTTGGTAGTCGTTTGTGAAAAAACGCGGAATCCATCTTGCGGAAAGCTTTCTCATTCCCAAGTGATTGTTCAAAATTAAAACCACTGAGCCACGTGAGACGCCTACGTCTTCCATAATCTATCGCACATTCAATCTCTGATTCAATCTCTCGTGAATTTTTTCACTACCTCAACTGGGCGCCCAGAATGTTCGGCATCTTCCGTGCTTGTAAGGCCACAACCAAAGTCAGTAAACCACTTTTTTACCACTGAAATGGATGGTGCATAGTCCCCATATTATTTATCAAGCTTTTTCTTGGTTTGATTGACGGTTTTTTTTTCGTAAAAAATAATGTTTAATGAGCACTCGAAATTCACTTTTTTCCATTTTTAAAAAAATCTACAAGATTGTATGTTTTGAACAGCTGTCAAACGCAAAGTATATGACGGAACTTGCTCAAAATTTGATAGTAGTCTATTGACAGGTACTTTATGGGATCTGTGTTGCATTTCATATAACTACGAGGGAAGTTCGAAAAGTCACGGACTTATTGATCCGCCCTCGTATTTTTTAACACCATAGAAAAGTTTTGTTGTATTCTTTATTTACACTGAACACATATATTAAACACATATCCTGTTTTAATATGAAATATTTAGTTAGGTCATTATTCGAAAAATTAAAAAAATTGATTAATCGGTTATTCGGGGCGATTAATCGGAAATATTTGCGATTAATCGTTTAATACAAAATAAATGTATTTATTTCATCAATAAGAACACAAAGAGCTGCTTTTTGCATTGCATCTAAAGTGTTTGTTTATGACAATTCAAAGCATCCTGATATTAATTAAAGAATCTTGTCTTATAAACTTGGGTTTTTTCAGAGGAATCTGAAAAAATGTCTGACATGTTCAGTGAAAGTAAACTCATAAAACGCAGTGTAGATAGTAATTTACCGTAGTGGGATATTTTGTCGATAAGGTTGGTTTTTATTTTCTTTATATGACATTGTCCAGAATAAAAAACAAATGCCTAAATAAACAAGAGCTGTTTTTAAAAAAATTTAATAACAAATTCTTAAAAGTATGTATGGTTTTTGTGAAATTTACAAACTAAGTTTGATAGATCTGCCACTGTTCCTTGATTCTTTCACTTAAAGAGCTTATCTATTTGAAAAGATATAAAAATCACGCATATTCCTGACAAGACCTCACCGATTTTGCTGTGTTTGTGCAATTAAGAATTGAAATAAGCGAATCTTAAATATATTTTACTAAACAACTTAAATCTACTGAAGTTCCTACTTCATCAAAATTTGTTGATAAATCAAATTAGTCTCAATGTTATTTTTTAGTTTTTATAAATTTTTTTCATAGAATTTTAAATGAAAATACAGTTTTCGAATTTAAAAAAATTTTATATTATTATTTTATAACATAAGAAACGTCAAAGTGCTTGTTAGGAATATGCCTAGTTACGTGTTTAATTGTTAAGCAGAAAAATATATATTTTAATAGGATTTTTGTTAAAGTTCTGCTTAGAGACTCTAGCTTTTCTAAAACAACGCTTTCTGATGAGATCTTTTGTCAGCCGGTAATACATGTATCCGGAGATTGAAAGTTCTATTTCAATTTTATTGGACATGGCAATATATATTTTTATATTATTTAAAATTTATTTTTTAAAGGAATTTAAACAAAAATAAAAATTGTCTATTTTATTTTCTATCCTTTCTGACCATTCGCCAATTCTACTTGCGTATTATTCTAATTTTCTGCTTAAAACACAAAACAAATTTATTTACAACAAAAAACTGATTGGGATTGCTACAGGGAAATTTTGGAAACGAATCTTTGTACGAATATATCGCTTAAAACTGAAGATGAAATAGATAATTCGATAGCATATTTTAATAATTCAATGATACTTGCAGCCGATAACTCTACTCCATTAATTGTACCAAAAATAAATAATTACAGCATCCCAACACACGTTAAAGAGAAGATTAAATTAAAAAGAAAATTAAGAAAGAAATGGCAAATTACCAGGTCACCCCATTACAAAACAGTTCTTAACAAAGTAATAAAAGAGCTTAAGGATCTGCTCAAGAAAGACAGAGAAGACAAACTTGAAAGATATCTTAAAAACCTGGGTGCGTCTTCGCCAACAAATTATTCTATATATAAAGCTACAAAAAAAATCAATAACAGTATAATTCATAATCCACCCATACAAAAATATGATGGCTCTTGGGCAAGGGGAAATTTAGATAAAGCTAGTGTTCTCGCGGAACATTTCTGTAAAACCTTCTCAAATCCTATGGTTAATCAATGAAATTAAAAATGCAATCAAATCGAGTATAGATAATAAGAAATCTCCGGGTTATGACCAAATCACTGGCAAACTTTTAAAGGAACTTCCTACAAAAGCATTGATCTATATTAGAAATATTTTTAATGTATTAATTAACATAAAATATTTTCCCAAAGTATGGAAAGTAGCTGAAATAATAGCAATTCCTAAGCCCAATAAAGATGCTACGAAAGCAACATCGTACAGGCCAATAAGTCTGCTACCAATACTTTCAAAACTTTTTGAAAAACTTCTTTTTGTTCGCCTAGAACCTATCCTTAAAGCCAGAAATCTTATCCCTGATCACCAGTTTGGATTCAGACGTATGCACTCCACTATTCAACAAATACATAGAGTAACAAATAAAATTTTAAACGACATTGATAGAAAGAACTTTTGTGTGGGTACTTACATCGATGTGGCCAAAGCATTTGATAGTGTTTGGCATAGAGGGCTACTACATAAACTTGAAAAATCACTTCCACAAAACTTGCATCATATATTACAAAGTTACCTGGAGAACAGACAATTTTATGTCAAATACAAAGATCAGTGTTCCAACATAATGATAATGAAAGCTGGAGTCCCCCAGGGGAGCATACTTGGAACTGTGCTTTATCTTCTGTATAACGCCGATATTCCAACACCTAGATCAAACCATGATATGATTGCTACATTCGCCGATGACACCGTGCTTTTGTCAGCTAACACGAATTTCACAATGGCTGTTACAAATCTACAGTCATTGCTGAACAGCGCACTAAACTGGTTCAAAACCTGGGGCATTCAGGTTAACAGTGATAAAACAATACAAATCATATATACCAATAGAAAAATAACTGACCACCAACCGATCTACATTAACGATTCGCCAATACCCATAGATACAAAAGCTGGACTCTAAACTTATCTGGAAAGATCATATCATTTAAAAGAGAAATGAATTAAAGAATAAATTCAGGCAACTATACTGGCTACTAGGCAGAGAGTCAAAACTATCGATTCAAAACAAATTACTAATATACAATACAATAATATCCCCCATTTGGAAGTACGGAGTTGAAATATGGGGAACTGCCAGCAACTCAAACATAAAAATTATACAGCGTATACAGTCTAAAATACTAAGAACTATCGTCAATGCTGAATGGTATATCACAGATGAGGACCTTTACCGTGATCTAGGCGTTAAAACTATAAACGAAGTTATTCGAAACAGCAGCTTAAAACATACAAGTCGCCTCACTTCACATGCGAACACTCAACTTAGACAACTGCCGGTAAACGAAACTTTGGTGCCCAGAAGACTAAAGCGTATTACGCCCACGGGACTACTTGACACCTTCTCTTAACGTAAAAATGGATAAAGGATATTTCTATGTATCATATATTTTTTTTAATACACTAATCATTAGATATAATTATTCTAAGTAATGATTTAGGATAATTTAACACCCAATTAGCCGTAAGAAAAATTACTTATTGTCTATATTAGACAGGTGTAATAAACAATGTGGAAAAAAAATATTTTCTAAAGTCTATATAACATTTGCTGTATTATAATTTATTTGATTGTATTATATTTTTTTTTTCGACGATTTTATAGCCAAAGCTAAGAAAATAAGGAAGTTTTAAGAAAAATAACAGAAAAATTAATGTTAAAAATTTAACAGGTTAATCGACTTATTTTAATTTATTATTCGGTTCGAATAACTATTTGAGTTTTAAATTATTTGTTTCGACATTCACTGAAATATAGGCGATTAATCGAGGAATCAGTTAACCGCCAGAAAAAATACATGAATTAAAAAAAGCAAACATAAAAAAATTAAAACTCTTAAACATTGTTAAAATTGGTTATATGGCTAGACAATACTAAAAGTTGTCAGCCAAAACTCACCTTGGTTGCAGCCAAAGTGTGCTGGTGTTCTAGGAGGATGCTAAATAAATTGTGAGCGGGAACATCCCTCTAGTGGAAAATCATTTTTATACTGATCGTTGGTAGAGTTAACCCTCTATCCGGCAAGACAATGTTTTAATATGAAATTTATACCACAGGTTCAGCACTATATTTAAAGAATGTGTTATGTTCTCCATAACATTTTTTTTTTTTTTTGAAAGAGTAGAAACAATCGCAATTAATGTGTTTCTTTAGAAAGGGGGCAGAGAAAAGATGAAAGGTGATGAAAGATGGAGGGCTTCAAATATGGCAACACATTTATTGCGCGCGATGATTATTCTAAGAACAGTTGTTGCCTGCCATCTGATGGAGATTTGCTGATAGTGTTGAATCTTTTTTCCTCATAACCCTGGGGGTGGGGTTAACTGCTATGGAAACACCGATGGAGGACGATTTTTGTGGTTTGTTTTTTAAATTGATAGATGTATATATTTTTATTTTCTATGTGTGTATGTACATTTGAATGATTTCTTGTAATTTATATTGAAAGAGTTTTGTATTTAAACAAACTAAAAAAAAACGAAAGGGAATTATTTTCCAATGTTTGTTTTTTGAATGACTGATTCAAATAGTAACACATATTTCTATGAATTTTAATTTATTCTTCATTAAGAAACAAACTCCACCTATTAATTTTTCAATAAACTACATTCGGTAACGAAAAATATATTGTGATATATTCTGGATCGTTAACGCAAAAAGTATTAATTATTTTAAAATGTAACTACAATCCAAAAATTATAATTTTCGTGCTTGTACTTTAAGGGATGTGACGAATTTCCTTTTTTGGAAAAAGCGAAATTAAACTTAGCTGTTAAACATTTTTTTTTTTGCCAAAAAATCCGTCTTTTCGCTTTCAAATTGAGACGATGTCCTTTAAAGGTATACTTTGGGAATCTTGTGATAATAAAATACTCGTTTGTGGTATATTTTCTCAAGAAGGCTTAAAGGCACTCTTGCGGATTAGAGGGTTAAGTAGTTTCTATTAATTTGCTTTATACTCGGTTTTTTATCGTACAGCAATCCAGCACAAGCATAAGATAATTATTAGTAAAAATATCTCAGTTTAAACAACAAATATATAAAACAAAATCAAACTTAAAAAAGAATATAAAAATTAAATTGAAGAATGTTTTATGGTCAAAACATATACATAGAAATAAAATATATTGTATTTTAATGCAAATGTTAAAATGGAAAAATCTTAAAATACTCTTTGCGATAGTGTTGAAATAAGAAATAAATAAAACAGTTATTATTTATCTAAAGATTTAAACTAAAACAATTAATAAACTCAAATAAACAAATAAACAGTGTTCTTTTACCAGCTGAAAAATCTATAAGGTCTTAAACACATTTTAATATAAATATAATTAACTTGATTGATCGGTAAGTCCATAAAGGTGTAAGAGTGATGTCAATTGTAGCACTTTTAAAAACACCTCTTATAAATTATAAAAAATTCTTAGATTCTTAAATATTTGTGTAAAACACTTTATTAGTAATTTGATCCGGCAATCAGTTAAGATTTGATGTTAGAAAAACGTTTAATCGAAGATTCACCCTAAATTCCTTACAAAAGAACGTTTTGTCCAAAGACGTCAGTAGCTTCGAATAAAATGTAGCAAAAAAAAAAAAAAAACTATTGTATGTCGTAAATATTAAAAGTTTTAGAAACTATGCAGATAAAGCCACTTTCAGTGAAGTCGAAGCAGTTCCTCCTTATATATAATTTAATTTATTTCTTCAATTTTCTTTTCGAGAAGCAACTACAAAAAATTCAATTGTTTAATTATTTTTATCTGAAGTTAAAAGTTCAAGAAGACCTGGAAAACTGAACTTCATTAAAATTACTATTGACTTGAATGAAATTGATTATAAATAATATTAAACTAACAAGAAACAGCTTTAAAATCTAACTAAGTTTGTGTTACTTTTTAAATTAAATGAGTTATATCCTATTTTTGTATTCTTTTTTTTAATTTGGAGAATAAAAATATTCGAAGAATAATTTTTTTTTGTAACATTTTTTGAAGAACAAACTAGAACATAATACCACAACTAGTCTACTTCCAATAAATTTCTCCAAAAGCAACCGTTATGGCTTTATATTATTCTCTTTCCTTCCAATTAATTTGGCAAACAAAATTTAAATGCAAAATATATTTATGTTTTTAATTTTCAAGTTATTGTAAAAATGAAATTGTTCAATTGCGCTAACCGACGCCAAATTTCTCTTGCCGTAATTGGTTTTCTGTTGTCACCACTGAAAAATTCGGCTATCACCAGCGAACCATTCACTTGGTTAGAATATAAGTTGTACAGCACGAATCTGTGTTTTCTGTGTTACCATCTACTACTATTGCTTTCCTAGAAGCAACTTTTTAATGCATAATCGAGTTTTGTAAGCACTTAGTAAAATACTTCAGATTATTGGTCTGTTTATCTATTACAAAAATAGTCCAAAGGATAGAAATTACTTTCGACAAAAATAATTTATCGTCACTGCTTGCACTTAGAATATTTTCGTAATACGAGGGCGGGTCAATAAGTCCGCGACTTTATGATAAAAAATCATTATTTTTTCCATTTTACTTATTACATTTTCTACTTAAATCACGCGATAGTCTGCTATCAATGGCTGTCAAACTAAAAACTAAGTGACGCCGCTTATTCAAATTTTGAAAAAAGTCAGCTGACAGATGCATGCTAAACCTGTGCAGTGTTGTATTTTCCATTAAGAGGTGGGAAATTCAAAAAGTTCCGTATTTATTACCTCCCCCCCCTCCCCCCTCCCTCGCATATAAACCAAGACTATATCCATTCCGAAGGTAAAATACGCTTCATTTATTATTTCTTATAAGCAATAAAATCAGTCCTCTGTATTGAAATTTTGAAAAGCCCAACTGCAATTCAGAATTAAGACTGCATACAAATTAACCCAGAAAACAGATTTGTGCTGACAACTAAGTTTTTTGCCAATCGATCGGTTCAGTTGCAATAACCGATTTTTTTTTGTTTGCTACTATCGAATTGTTATTGAGGCAAAAAAAAATTGGGCATACATCTACGAATATAAAGTATTTTTAAAGTATTGTATATCGATATTTTTGTTGCGAAGATATCAAAATTTTACTTAAGCACGCAGGGAAAACACATGGTTGAAATATGATCACTGCTACTATATTGTGCTTGCTGCAAACGGGTATGGTTGTCACAACCATGTTATTGGTTTTCTAACCATCAACATGGTCGCCACCATCATTATAATAGCAAATATTTCACTATTTTATGATTGCCACCTTTTATTTTATTACATGATTGGCTGTAACCATACTGTGGTAACAAAAGTTCTGATTATGAAAAAATATGATAATTATGCAACCGTAAAGTGCTGGCAACAATCAATGAATAATTATACATCAAATAAAACATGACTTTAACATTTACAGTCTTAATATTGTATTTTTTCAAAAAAACAAAATTTTATCAGTTCAGTTAGTTTGCTTTTAAAAATACAATTATATATTGTTTACTAAAACTGGACAAATATCAGATGGGTACAAAATAACATTCATGCGGCATTAAAATTGGCCCATTAAGATCTAGTTCTTTTTTTTAATTTTAGAAGATTTTTTTGGGGGTTTTTCGAAAATTCCTTATAATCAATTCATTGTCAAAAATATTATATATAAAGATTTCATATTTTTAATTGTTTTTAATAAAAGCAATAAGAATAAATACTTACATTCTAAGGAGTTTTTCTAGTAGAAAAATAAGTAGATTCTAAGGACTTTTTCTAAAAGAAAAATTTCTAAAAACTTTCTAAAAAAAACCTTAGAAATGGCTTTAAAATTTAAGATTTTTTATTAAAAAGGCCTTAGAATTTTAAAAAATTTTTTAAGTATTTTACTTTAAAAAAAGTCCAAAGAATCAAAATTTTCTTGAAAGAAGAGTTCTTAGAATCTATGATTTTTTACTTTACAACTTTTCTTCAAAAAGTCATATTGAGGAAAAACATTTCTTGAAAAATGCTTAAACTAAATAGCTTCTAAGAACTTTTCCTTAAGGAAATTTTCTCAGATTTTAAAAAGTTGTTCTCATATCATAATAAAAAATACATCTTGTAGAAAAATCTTAAATCCTAAGGGGGTTTTCAAAAAAAATAAGTAAATTTCTCTTATGGAAAATATCTATAAAATTTTTTAAATGTAAATGCTAATAATTTTCACCATAACGTTTTACATTAAGTATAGCCTTACTGCTCCAAACGTTGTCCAGATACTTTGTGCTGTTTGAAGAAATCAACATATTTTCAAAAATGTAACGATTGTGTCAACCAGTCTGTAGAATGTTCAGCAGTCTAGTTATGAACCTGTTAAACAAAATTTAAATTTTATTATCATCATTCCTGGAATCATAATATAGTTTTGGGAACCATAATAACATTTTGAGCATACTGAGATTACATACGACCAACATCATAATATGTTTATTTAGAATCATAATATGGTAATTTTTAGATCATAATATAACCAAAGGGACCATATTATGGTAAAATTTTGGTTATTTTATTATCTTAACATGATAACCATATTAAAATACGACTATGGTTGGCACAATCATAAACCCCAACCATGTTTATTCTCTGCGTGAGGACCGAAGATATGAAGAAAAATTTTAAAATAAAAAAAGTTCAATAGTTCTGATGGAATTATGAAATACTTCCTTAACAAAGGTTTAAACATTTTTTGCGACCTTCAATTTTCTGATATTAGGGTAGTACATTTGGGTTGTAGGAACTGAGATCTGGTGGCTAAATACTTTAACGGGATACTTGAGGTCAATGACCCATAGAAAAAAACATTGGTCCCCTCGAGACAAAAAACAGCGATACGAGTATATCACACTTTATGATCCGACTGTAAAAAAAAATTTAATACCGTCTTTCAAAAATTATATTCGGTACAGTCTAGTGTGCAGTGTGTTGTAGAGAGTAGTGTTGAGTATAAAAATTTCGCAATATATTTTAATTAATAAAGGGAAACATAAGAAGTTTTATTTAAAAACAGAAATCAAAAGTCTTCAACGTTTTTTGTTTGCAAACACTAACCCCTATTCCGCAAGCTGGTGATAAATAGCAATCAAAGTAAACATATATTTTCTTTCGGTTTATCTAAGTTGTTCTTCTCATAATTGGATATTTACTCGGTTGTATCAAGCCCACAATACGATTTTTATGACCTCCCATGAAGGTAAATTGCAAAAATATTTAATGCAATGAGAAAGGGCCATAATTTGCATTTTAATTTCCAGTTTTTTTTATCCATAATTTCTCACATCATCCGTAACTCTTTGTTCCTTACCGTCTTTAAGAATACTTTTATTTTTTTTTCTGCCTCTCACTTTTATCAAATGCTTCAAAAACCCGCGTTTTTTCAGTCGAGTATACGTGTTTATGTCAAAATCAAATAATATTAAAATATTTCGTGAATCCAAAATGAATAGGATTTTACTCCTGTGATCTAATTCGGATACTTATTTTGCAATTGAGTATTGAAATAATACTAAAAATTGCTAAGAAAACCCGTACAATTTTATTTTGATATAAAATCATAGGAAAATGTATATTTTTTAAATTTAAATCAAAAACAGTTATGTGTAATAAAATACATCGGTGTTTTTGTCGGAGAATTTCTACTATAGGTTTATAGATAATACAAGACGCTTTGGTGGATAAATGCATGACGAAATAGGTTTCTTAATGCTAATATAAAAAAAAATAATAAAAAAATTACACATAGGTATTTTACGACGGCGAACCAACGAAATGGGATCTTAATTTAATTAAAATAGTGAAAATGATTTGTAAATTAGGTGTTTGGTAATTTGTTTATTGTTTTCAAACCAAAGCACCAAAAACTTTAAATATTTTAAATTCATTTATCGAAAATAACTACTTTTATTTTTGTCCATTTATTATATGGGATCAAAGCACTGTGTGTTGTTATTCCGGGCCGGTACTTAACCCAATGCTCTGATATGTTATTAAATTATTTAAACATTAATGTGAATTTTTGTGTGCCAATTATTTTTGTTTGTTTTCCAGAAATGATTAAACATACAGCGTCATTAAATCAACATTTATTGTTACTCACCTTTGTTTTGTTAATATGTCATTTACAAAAAAACACTGCACAGCCCTGTAACTATTCTGAAACCGTTGATATAACGGATGGTTATAAACTCGAAGATGGTACATATTCATTTGAGGGCTTATTAATACCCGCTAACTTAACGACTGAATATCAGAACAAATTTATCGGTGGCACAGTGCAACGCATTCGAAGTCATTTGCGGGGTTGTGTGTGTTTGTTAAAACCTTGCATAACATTCTGTTGTTCAGAAAATATGTACTATGATGAGAACCGTCAAACTTGTAGGAGCACTAAAGACAAATCAGGCACACGAAGATCGTTTATAGACGTAACATATGAAAATGGTAGCACTCTTCCGGTCAAAAAACGGGATGCATTTGTAGAGCGTTTTGAATTTGGTTGTGAGAAGAAAGCTTCCGAAAGTTATCAATACCAATTTTGGGAATGGTATTTGTTTGAGGTGAGACCATGAACTTAATGCGTTAAAGATTAAAAGATAGTACAAATATTATGATTTCGCGGAATTAAGTAACTTTTAAGTTAAGAAGAAGAAGCTTCATGGCCGATGCACTTCCAGAAACAAAATTATTTTACTGAAATTTCGTTTTCTTTTCAGAATGGTACCATTAAACATGAAGGGAAATATTACCTAAATGATGAATATTGTTTTGTATATATGCAAGATAATAATAGGCAGACATTGACTCCATTAAGATGTGACAGCTTTAAAAGAGATTATGCGATATGGTTCTATGTAATTTGTAAGAATTGTCAAAATTTCTGTTCAATATTTTATAAATTTTTATGTAAATTTTACTTAACTTATATCAAAAGGTATGACTTTGGCCATAATCATTAATATTGGAATAATCCTTTTATATGCACGTATAAAGGCTGTACGTTATAGTCATTATGGAGAAGGTTTAATATTCCATTTATTTTGCCTAACAGTTGGTTTAGGTCTCTTGGCATATAAACATTGGACAAATCCTTTGGACTTGTCACATGTGAATTGTAGAAATATTGGTTAGTATGAGATGAATTACAATTACATTGTCAGGCTGCAAACGTAAAACTGTTTTAAGTTATGATTTTTTTTTTTAACCAAGTAATATAGATTTTGCTTTTTAAATATTTTGTCTAACTAATCTAAAATAAATGGTTACTGATAAGTAGTTGCTATTTTTTAGGATTTGTGGCTTATTTTTTTATATTAACTTCAATTCTTTTGCTGAATATTATAAGTTTTAACTTTCTTGCTACATTTGCCCAATGGCCAATTAGAGGCTGGTGTTTAATAGGTCTATACTGTATAACAGTACTTCTAGCATATGCTGTATTTAAATATGCTAGATATGTGCAAGATTCAAATATAAGTGAATATTTAAAACCCGGCATTGGCGAATATTTTTGTTGGTTTGATTGTGAGTGTGGCAGATAATTTAATTATATATTTTAGTTTTAATAACAGATTTTATGCTTATTTTCAGTTCGCTTATTGGGTATTTTTATGTTTTATTATGGACCCCTATTTGTATTGCTCTGTTTAGGTTTACTGTGTTTGCGCAGAGCTCATCGCATTATTTCTGCTTTACCTGAAGAAATCGAAACTGTTGGAGGCGAAGATTATCAAACGGCTAAAAACCAGTGAGTATGAGAAGCAACATAGAAACTTTTTGACATAATTACACAATATTGTTGTCAAAGTTACAAAAAAATTTCAAATTACACAAGTAATTTTTAATTCTTAAAAAATTTTAATATTTTTAAGTTCTCTTTTCGGAAAAATTGTGTTAATCTAGATGATGTCTATAAAAAAGAAATTAGAATCAAAGGATATCAAGACCTAATAGTTTTTGAAAGAATAACGTCGCAGAGATCTTAAGTTTAATCTTTACGAAACAGATATCAGATTGTTGGAGTTTCTAAAATCTTTCTAAATGAAAAATCTTTAAAATGTTAAAGGTTTTCTAGAGAATTCTATAGAAAACAGTCTCTAAAATATATTAGGGGCGTTTCAGGAAAACATGTACAGGATTTCAGGTGAAACAATTCTTCAAAATCTCAAAAATTTCTTAGAATCCAATCGCGGTCCAATTTCTGGCATAGGTCCTGCTAAATCCGAATGGATTTCTCTAAAAAAAATTATTTAATCCAATACCCAAAAGGTGGGCTTACGTGGCGACTAGGTCCAAATATTTAATTAGGAAGGAATTAAAAGTAGTACCATATAAAAAATACAACATAAATTTCAACCAGATATCCACTGTTTTGTGTCTCTAAATATTATTTAAACCAAAGGAACTTTATAAGTGTGCATTGGTTCTAACCAAATTTAAAAAGGTTCATTATGGGACAATTGAAACTTATTAGCGACCTGTGGTTTGATTATAAAGTTTACGCGGACACATACTTACGGAAAAGGCTTCCTTATTCTTATGAAACATTTTTTTTTAATCCGATGTAAAATTTCATATATTTATATGATAAAGATGTTTTATAAAAATACAAATTGATTACATTTTTCATCAAATTTATAAAACCTTTCTGATGAAATTTAAAAAAAAAAAATACTAGGGTTGTGTAAAACGGTAGCAAGGAATTCTTATTGGTAAATTTTTTACAGCTTTGAGGTGAATAAAATTTCACTAGTCTATAGGGTCAGTAGAATTTTTGACATAAGCATAGAGCTCTTTGTATTACCTGTTGAATTAAATAAAAAAAAATAAAAAATTGTAAAATTTGAAAGTTTCTAAAAGAAAAATGAAAAAAAATAAGAAATAAATAAATTCGAGACCAAAAAAGTGATGAAATGGATGTACCAGCAAAAAGGCAGAAAAAGAGTAACATTACATGTTAGTATTGGTGTGTAATGCATGTGCAAATATATTTTAAATTAAAACGTACCTTATAAGGAACAGCTCAGGGCGCCACATTCTAGGCGATAAGCGCTTTTAAGAAAAAATGCTAACAGCAACAGGGGCCGGAAGTAAGCAAACTAAATACATTCTTATATACAGAAAAATTGCCGCAGAGCTCAGAAGTCAGCTAGGAAACGAGAAAAATGCAGTGTCATGCAAAACGAAGTAGAATGCTCTTATAAAATAATATAAGTTTTTTTAAATATCATACTGGTGAGGGAACGAGAGAAGAGTCTATGGTCGAAGAAGCGAAGAGTATGCTGCCAAGAAAGACAATTACCATCCACCATTCCTTCTTGACAGCCGCGGTGCAGCCACGAAGCGAAAGCAATTCGCCAAGTGTACCTATTTCACGGCATGAAATTTCACCAATTTCACCATCGAGCTCTTATGAAGAGATGTTATCTTTGCATTCGACCTCTTCCGGAACTCCCAAAGCAAGGACTGACTTTCATCGCTTAGAACTCCACATTCGTAAACGTGACAAGAAAATTGGAAAGAAAATATCGTCGCCTCTTGCTGTCTTTGGTCAGATAATGCAGACTAATTATCCACATATTGACACATCCTCCTTACTATTGTCATCTGATTCGGAATTGGATTATAAGACCTCTATGTTCCTAAAAAAATTATATGACTTGTGAATATGTTGTTTTTTAAAAATCTTTTTATGAGAAGAAATTTTAAGATTCTAACAGCCATATGCATAAAAACAATAATTTTGTAAAAAACAATTACAATTTTTATAAGAATCGACAAAATGTCTACGCATATAGCTGTAAGACTCTTTTTTAAAAATATTCAGATCCTAAGATTCAGCGAACACCTCTCAGATTCCGTCACATTTTTTCTATAGAAAATTTCTCAGATTATATGACATTTTTTTAAAGAAACATAAAATTCTAAGACATTTTTTCTATAGAAAAATGTAAGACACTGAGATATTTTTTATATAGAAAAGTTTAAGGTTCTGAGGCATTTTTCGTAAAGAAAATTAATTTTTGTCTGGAAACCTGTAAAGAAAAATAAACATTTCGTTATATTTAAAATTCATATTTTTATACCCTCCACCATATATGGTGAGGGTATATATCAGTTTGTCATTCCGTTTGTAACATGTCGAAATATAGGTTAAAGACCTCATAAAGTATATATATTCGTGATCCTTATGCAATTTTAAGTCGATTTAGCGATGTCCGTCTGTCTGTTGTAATAGCTATCACGACGCAAGCGGGGGGCCTATTTTTACCCAGATTATTGAACATCCTCCCGAGCAATTTAGTATTGAAAATCGGTCCAGCGGTTCAAAAGTTATGAGTGAAAATGTGAAGGTACCTCTAAATTTTCCATACAAATTGGTAAAATTTTTCTGTATCTATTTTTTTTCTGTCAAGCTTTGTTGGTTTTTCGTTTCATTTCATAAAATGTATTTCTTGTTTTTGTAACCAAAGACATTTATATATAGACATTTATAAGAGATAGGCTGAAATTTGGTATGCAGGTTCCCCCTTCGGCGTAGACATCCGCCAAGACGGGGTTTTTCGAAATTCCTACGGGGAGGGCCAAAAGGCGGAAAACTCCCCTTTCACGGCCTGCCCAAACCTCTTTAGCTAGAAACCTGAAATTTTAAATATGCCTTCCTAGGTGTATGTGCTTACTCCTTGATAAGGTATATTTTAGATTTTTGACCAATAACGTTGTAAAAATGGGGGTTTAAAGGGCGAAAAGTTTCCCCCTTTATGGCCTGACCAAACCGTTGGACCTAGGAAGTTAAAATTTGGTATTCAGGCTCCTTCTCCAGTGTAGAAAATAGCCAAGACCTGAGTTTTGAAAAATCCAACGGGGAGGGACAGAATAGGGTGAAGTTCTCCACCTCGACGGCCTTTCCAAACCGTTCGACATGGGAAGGTGATATTTGGTATGCAGGCTCCTTCTCCAGTGTAGATAACAGATAAGACGTGATTTTTGAAAAAAACGGGGAGGGACAGAAAAGAGTTAAATTCTCCCCCTCGACGGCCTGTCAAAACCGTTAGAGCTCAAAGGTTGAAATTGTGTATATTGGTTCCACCAAAGGTAAAGACATTTATCTAGGAAGGGGAAAAGTTAAAATTTGGTGTGCAGATTCCTTTTTCAGTGTAGATAACAGATATTACGTGACTTTTGGAAAATCTAACGCGGAAGTTAAAAATTGGTACATAGATTCCTCCTCCAATGAAAATGTGCAAATTTGCAAAAGTGCAAATTTTGAAAAGTGCAAATTTACAAATGTGCATATGTGCAAATGTGAAAATTTACAAAAGTGCAAAAGTTCAAAAGTGAAAATATGCAAATGTGCAAAAGTGAACATTTGATGGTTTGATATATTGATGGTTTGATGAATCGATGGTTTGATGGTAATGTAAATGTGCAAATGTTTAAATATGCACATGTGCAAATGTGTAAATATGTAAATAATTATTCATGTGTAAATATGCACATGTGCAAATGTGTAAATAAGAAAATGTGTAAATATGTAAATAATTATTCATTACCGCAGGGAGTAGGACGCTACAATTTTGTACGTGGGTTACCCCTGCGGCGAAGACATTCGCTAAAACGGGGAAGAGTAAAACGGGTAAAAACCCCTTTCTCGGCATGCTCAAGCCCCTGTAGCTAGAAACCTAAAATTTGAAATATGTTATTCTTGGAGTACGTGTTAACTCATCGATTAAGTCTTCCCCTAACAGCCTGCACAAACCGCTGGACCTAGGAAGTTGGGGCAGGAAAGTGAAAAATTCTCACCCTTGACCTCTTTCCAAAACCGCTGGAGCTGGTTAGTTGCAATTTGGTGCAAGGAAAAAGGTGAACAGTCTCCTTCTTAACGGGCTGCCCACACCGATTTACACAAAAACATTTTAAATATGTGAACTGGAGTATGTGCTAACTCACTGATCAGCTACATTTTAGAATTTTAGCCAAGGAGATGGTAAAAATGATGGTTCAAAGGGAAAAGCCTGAAATTTTAAATATTTGCTGCATGGAGTATGGGCTAACTTATTATTGAGGTACTTCTAAGACTTTTGGTCTGGGGCATGGTAAAATTAGAGGCTCCGGGTAATTATCTGGGAACTCCGTATATTTCCGGGCTTTAGCCCGGGCATCACTAACAACGTAGCGGTCTTTGCCCGCTAGTATATATAGAAAGAGCAAAATGCATAATTGCTTTAGTGCCGCTATTTTTTTATTACATTTGTATAATTTTTGAGAATTGAGGGATTGACAAATGTATATTTATGTTAATTTTTTCTTTCGTAAAAAAATACACATGAATAAAGTGCAATATTGTGCTCCTAAACATCTAAATGAATATTGATTTAAAAAATTAAGGTATAATATGCACATAAAACATATATTTTTCATAGTTTTTGGCAAATATTTATTGATGTTACGAAGAAAATAGAAAATCAATAATACTCTACTGCATATTGTAGCACAATATGGCTAATGGAGACTAGCTTTGCAGCAAAATATGCCCAATGGAGAGAATGCACCTTCTGATGGGCCATCTATTGACAAATAGTTACAACTCATGTTCTTTCTTTAATAAATTAATTTCTTTGCTATATTCTCTCTATTAGACAAACACACTTCAATTTTTTAAAGAAAGAACATTCGTTGCACCTATTTATCAATACGTGGCGCATCAGAAAGTACATTCTCTCCATTAGGCATATTCAGCTGCAGAGCTAGTTCCCATTAGCCGAAGCAAAATTGAGTATTTGACAAAAACTATGCTTTAAAATGTGTTTTTTGTGCGGTCCATGTTAAAAAAAAAACTAGTGAAAATGTAAAGGTGCCTCTAAATTGCCCATACAAATTTAGTACAGTCGCTTAGCAGTAAATATTTTGTATTCACCTCAAGCATTTTTTCACCACTAAATTTTTTTTTCATCTCTAAATTTTTTTTACCACCAAAAAAGATCTTTTCACATCTAAAAAAGTTTTTCACCTCAAAAAATTTTTTCATCTACATAATTTTAATTCAAAATTTTTTTTTCAGAAGAGAACATCTTTTTAGGATATTGGTGAAGGGTATTCAAAGATTCGGCACAGCCGAATTTAGCCCTTTTTTACTTGTTTTATTTAAAAGAAGAAATTAAGTTATTTATTTATTCAGTTTTGTAATATAAAGCCAAAAAGGCAAAAAAAACTATATTACACAGTAATAATAATTAAACCTAAGTTATTTAATTTAAAGAGTAATCAAACAAAATATATTAATAAAGCTTATTCACAATACAAATCTCCTTGGCTCCCCAGTCATAACTCATTTATAAAGCAAATTGTAAAATAATTAAAAAAAAACAAAAGTAGTAAGGTCTAATTCAGGGCAACACAACCAAAAAAATCACAAAATTACCTCAATTAAGAATTTGAGCTAGAGAAATACTCCAAGAGTTTTAAACGGAAAACATTATTAGACTGCGAGAAAATTCGCAATGAGTAAGGCGAGCAGTTCCAACAACGAGTAATTCTTGCAACGAAAGACCTCTCAAATCCAGATCTAATTATTCTAGGAGGAACAAAGTGAGGATTTATACTAAAAGGAGAGATTAAAAAAGATCTACATAAAGCCAAAGGTCTACCATTCTTCATCACCCTATGAAACATAATTAAATTACGAAATTTAATAAAATTTTCAAAAGAACATCCAAGGAACCGCTTTACATAACGTGAAATATGTTCTCTACGTTTAACATTATATATAAACCGAACTATTGTGTTTACTATGCGTTTCAATTTCCTAAGGTTAATATTAATAGTAGCAGATACTAAGTTGATAAATTTATATTAAATTAAAAGAGAACATTAAGATTGAATAGCATTTACTTGCTGATTTTGAAGGAATTCGTTAAAAAATTCGTTTCTTTTTATTATGCCATCTTCTGATCTATCAGATTCAGACGGTACGACATCAAACGACTCATCTTTATTGATAAAGGAGGACGGGTCAAAATCATTTTGAAGAATGCAAATAGTATGGAGTATAAAAGCTGCAAATGCTGTTTTTTTCAATTTTGAGCTCCAGTTCTCTATTAAAAATATTTCTCCATTGGCTTCTTAAAATTCAAAATGCGGAATCTACGATAATTCTTGCTCTACTGAGCGCGGCGTTAAACTTGTCTTGATTTGTCGTCAATGGTTCTTTAAATGGGTTAAACTGACATGGGTAGCCTTTATCTCCGATCAAACACCAACCTTATTGAGGGAAATCACCCTTAGCGTATAGTGGATTATTAACAAACACTCTTGTGTCATGGACTGAGACTGGATATCCAATAAACGTAAATTTATATTCGCTATCTACAACTGCTTGAATAGAATAATACTTTTTGTGGTTGATGTATTCATCATGCTTATTTACCGGGCATTTTATCATTATATGAGAGTTCCGTCGATAGCGCCAACAAATTTGTTAAAGCAATAGGCTTTGCCTTTCAATTGAACTTTAACACATTTCATTCACAATCCTGCGCAGTACCATGGTTTATAAGATGGCGCATCGCAAGAACTTGGTCCATCATTTTGTGTATCATGCTTCGGGCAGTGTATCGACTTATGCACAGAAATCCAGCAACCACTCTATAGCTATGTATGTACATCCCCAGGCCATCCAGTAAAGAAAGCACATAACCTCATATTCTACAGACCATCCGTGATGTTTTTTAGGAATGTGCTCTACGATTTTTCTAAAGGATCTAGACGGCAACCGTATATGCATCTTTGTGACTTTATTATTAACATTCTTGATAGCAATAACCACGCATATACAAAATCTCTTAAAAGAAAAATTTTTAAAGATACAAGTCAACATAAATGCAGCAATTTTACCTGTCGGCTTCGTCTTTTTTGTTCTGCAAAAACTAACACATCCATTATTTGCAGCGATCATCAATACGATGAAGTATTTCTAATTTCGATTTGCTTTTTTTTGTTCTTTAATTATTCTAGTAAGTAAAACGTAAACTTAATAAGAATTTGGTAATTCCACGTAAAATGGCCCTCCATACACGAGAATGATATTTAGTTGAATTTTAGATAATTAAATCATATTTTTTGATAATTTGTTAACACGTAAGGAATTTTTTCAATTTTATTCTCTGTAAAAAAAAAAATATAAAATTTTCACGTTTCTTTACATTTGAACAATTTAAAAACCGTTATCTCTGAAAAACTATATTCTTGTTTGCTGTTTGTTGAAGTTTCGACTTTTTATGTTATTTATTGTATATAATAAAACTTTTATCAGTTAATTGAAATATTACAAATTTCGGTCACACTTGTTTGTTGCTTTACATAAAAAACCATTGACACTTTCTAACAATATTAAAGTAAGAGCTATTAATAATATAGTAAAATTTTGTGAACCCCCTTTTTCAATATTCGACTATTTGGTCACACCTACCGTCACACCAAAGCTAAAGTTCGATTTTTTCAATGAATGCCAAAAATAGAAAGTTGCAACAAAGGAAGAAACTTAAAGAAAAATATGAACTACATTTAGTTTTAGAGAGAGAAAGGTATATAAAAGGAAGAGTTACTAAGAAAATGATGATGGATAAAGAGTCATTGGAAGAAAAAAAAAAATTATCGAGAAAGAAAAAGAAAGGCTAGACAATGGAAAAAGGATGAAAATTAAATGTTAAGCGTTTTGAATTCACTTTAAATTTGTAGTTTAAAATCACAGCGTTCATTAAAAAAGGCAGTCGCTAATGTTAAAAGTGAACTTCCTCGTAATCTGATGGAGTTGCTGTTATTAAGCAACTCTTCAAAGACGTTTCTTTCGAATCTGTGGTCCTCCAGTAAGCACAAGAATCAAAATTAAATTTGGTGACGTTGAAAGATTCAATCGTTTTTTTTTTCTTAGGGATGATATCAGTCGTCAAGTACTTGGAAGAGGAAAGCTCGTAAAAAATCCATCAACTGGCAGATGTGACAAAAACATCAAAAAAGATACCTAAACATGACAGTTGGCGAGTGTTACGATAGATTTAAAGAAAAAATCCATCAATTAATAGTGGAAATTCCTGTTTTATACTTATCGGATTGTCTCTATTGTCATAATATATCAGATCTCTTACCATTACATTATAATGATACTACTACAGTATCGTGGAAGCAGTGGACAAGTGAAGAAGGGCGTTTTTAAATAAATGTTAAGGAAGCTTCTGTAGAGGAATATTTGAAAATTTTTCAATTAACATCGAAACAATACGCAGGCTCAATGTTTCCAAGACATGAAAGAGACAGGAGACCAAAACGAAGCTGTCTTGCAAATGGATTTCGCTGAAAATTGTTTAATATCTTCTTAAGACGAAATCCAAAGTGCACATTGGAATCATCTACAAGTTACAGTTTTTTTAGGTAAGGTTCATGCCTTACCTGTAAAAACTGTATTATTTTACATTCCTATCCTATTATCAGCGATAATTTAAGCGATAACAAACACAACGTTTAAGTTTTCTTAAAAACCAACCAAAGGTTGATATTGATTTTTTGCAGTAATTCTGTAAAAAATAGTAATATAAAACAAAAAACAGAAAAATTTAAAATTTAAAATTTGGGTACCTTGACATAAATGATCATAACTTTGGTATTTATCCATAGATTTTCTTTAAAATCGCTTATTTTCTTTGTAGAAGTACAACATATAAATGTTATATTATATTTATATTATATTTTTTATTTATATTTTATATTTTACCATGTAAGGCAAATATCTTTATTTTTTTTTTTTTAAAATTTCAAAATTTGTGTTTTTTATCAAAAATATATATTTTCGCGAAATTTTTACCCATGTCTTCTAAACTACTTAACTGATTTAAAAACAATGTTGTGTCTTAACTGGTTTTTCGTTTGCAATTTTGAGGCAAACTCGAGATATATTCAAAATTGTAAATTCACTTATAAAGATGGTTGGTACTACCTTTGCATTATAACGGTAGTTATCTACCACGCTCTGATCAGGACAGATACAAAAAATTTTAAAACTACGATTGCAATAGTAACATATGTCTTCTAATATCACAGCGTTTATTTCATAATATTACCTTTTACATTTGGTTAAATCTGCAAAATACCGTTATAAATCGGTGTTTCGGTAGTTAAGCGTTATTTTAAAGGTAGTTTAAGATATTTCAAAATTAAGCCGGTAAAATAGCGCAATAAACCCGATTATACAAAAAGACAAATGCCTTTAATGGAATCGCCATTTTAAAATTTTCATATCGGTCTTAAGTGGCTGTGGTAGCCAACTACCGTTATTTTGAAAAGGTATTAAATGCCAACCATGCTTATAAATTAAAATAAAAAAAAATAAAAAATTAAAAAAATTTCAAAAACTAGCCCAGAAAAAAATTCTTTCAATGCGATTTTCGGCTTTAGGAGGCCCTAATACATTAAAAAAAACAGTCGCATGCTTGTCGCATTTTGGCTGTAAACTAGTGTTATTAGTGATAACATTTCCATCAATATCCACTTCTTTAAAACTAGTAATATTTTTTGCTAATTTTAGCAAATCGGTTTTCAAAAATTTCTAAATTGTTTTCCGAAGTTAGCAAAAAAATTTACTGAATAATAATTTTTTTACTAATAGTCAGTACAAAAATAGTAAAGTGGGACTGAAAACCGTTTACAAATATTTCTACTAACTTTTTTTCTGAGTGTAGACTGTAATTCAATAGCATACTCCAGCAAAGCGGATACTTGAATTCCAGTAGATCATAACAGAATAAATATGCTTTAACATTTTGTCGAAAATGTAGGCTAAATTAAATACATTAAAAATTAAAAAAATTAATAGTAAAAATAAAGTTTTATTGACTTTAAAAAATATAAAAACAAAAATAAGTAACACATTAATTTTGACTGTATTATCTGGAAATATTACAGATGAATTATCATTAAAACTTAAAAAAAATTGTTCGCTATCCGAGGGAATGCCGGTATCCGAGGGCACGCAAACCAGAAATTGAAGTTAAAGTAAAAGAGGTTGCCTGCAAGATAATTAAAATATGTTTATAATTTAAGTACATTAAATTATTTGCAAGATTTTTTATTACTTACCATTAATCGATATTACAACCAATTTGTATTTTTTTGGTTAATTTTAAACAAATTATAAAAACACATTTTTTATTGAGCGCCCCGGTAGGCTAGTTGGTAGCGTGCTAGCTCATCAGTGGGGGGGTCGTGGGTTCGATTCCCACCAGAGGCTCCGGTCTATTTTCGCTACAACGAGCCGATGGCCTTTGTTGCTAGTGCTCGATTAGGGGATTTATATATAATTTCTAATTATGTGATTAATATAAATATAAATAAAAAATAAATATTTTTTATTATTGATAAAATGACAATTTTTCCAAATAATATCAAAGATAACTGAACTTGAATTTGAATTTAAAAATCGGTATAAATTCTACTATAAAGGCGGCCATACACTTCGTTCTGCTCATATGTGTGATAACAAAGTTAAAAAGAACGGTTTTTGTCAGAGTCGAATACCAGGTAATAAAGGGTGGTGCAACCATAATGCACCATAAAGTTTTCAGAGAATTATCTCAATATTTTTTTTATTATGATAGAAGGATATATGACAATTATGTGTGAAACAAAATATCGGCCAAATTCTCGCCACTGCTCCGGTGGCATACCTATATCCGATGGTCCATGATTTCAATGAATCTGAGACATAACTCACGTTCAATGTCGTTAATGTGCAAATTATCTCATGCTTTAGCTCTTGAATTGTTTTTGGCTTATTGACGTACACTTTTTATATTTAATATCCCCAAAGAAAGAAAAAATTGTGAAATTGTTGTACTTCCTAGCAGGAACTGAGAACCCCATTTTAATATTATTTGCAAATTATGTAGATAAGAAAGCAAGTGCCCTCATAAATGAGAATGTATTAGTTATATTACACAAAAAATGATAATGTCAGTTGGTGGTATGAAATTTATTCAAAAATATTTTTTAGAAATACTTTGGAATGCCTGTCACAAATTTGCAAGAAAGATGTACACCAAGTATCATATGTCTTCCGTGTTCTAGAAATCTTAAAGGATGACCTTCTGGCACGAAATTGAAATTATTTCTTACTGATTTATTTAATATAAATACTTCATGTGTTAAAATTTGTTTTTATTAGCCGATGCATGAAATTCGGAATACCAATGATTGGGAGAAAACCATATCGACGATTGATAATTTTTTTAATGCAAGAGTTCTGGATTAAAATAAAAAAAAGGTTGTTTAATGCTAATGTAGACTCTGTCAGTTTTTCAGTTCCTCAATCGGATGTATTGCCCATTCTAAAATATTCAAAATCAACTAACACCAACGTAAGTTCCGACTCATCATTTGTAAATCAAAACTCATCTAAAGACTATTATAACACAAGTGGAGAGCCGCTTACTTACTCAGGCTCAATTAAATGATATGGTCAGAGACTTGGGGCTCACAAAAGAAAAAGGCAGAAGTACTTGCAACTCGTTTACAACAATACAACTTTTTGGAGTCAAGTGTAAAAGTTACATACTACAGAAACCGCGATTCTCCTTACGCGAGGTATTATTCAACCCAAGATGAGATATGTTTCTGTAGGGACATTCCGGGTTTGTTTGAGGAGCTTGGAGAGCCTTACAATTCAATTGAATGGCGACTGTTTGTTGATAGTAGTAAAGAAAGTTTCAAAGCAGTTATTTTACATAACGGAAACAAGAAACCATCTTTACCCAGCGCACATGTTGTAAACACTAAAGAATCGTACGAAACAATGGTTAAATTGCTAAAATGTATTAACTATAAAGATCACAATTAGAAAGTTTGTTCCGATATAAAAGTGGTGGTCATGCTATGTGGTGGTTTCTGATTTCCTGGGAAACAACAAAAACTCGGAGTACAACACTATTATTTAAGATTTGATTAAGAATTATGAATAAATGGATATACAAAACTTTTTTCTAATTTAACAAATATTGTTTCCTAATTTGTCTCTTTTACTTTTTCAACAGGTGTTAATTTGACACTTAAGATTCGTTTTTTACATTCTTACTCGAGCTTTTTCCCAGAGATTCTCAGTGATGTAAGTGATGAGCATAGAGAGAGGTTCCACCAAGAAATGAAATCCATCGAGAAGCGATATCAGGGATAATGGGATGAGAGAATGATGTGAGATTACATTTGGTTTCTCTTAAGAGAAACGGACCCCAATGAAAACAAATGTAAAAGAAGGTCCAACAACTATTTTTAATACTAAACTACAAATAAATTTAAAGAAAATCAATAAACAATATTAATAAATAAAAAGTTAATTTTATTTTTTTAATACTGTTGATCTTAACTGTACAATATTATTCAGTATGCTTTCATAATATAAAACAAAAAAAGGAGAAAGTATCAAATTTGGTACTTTTACATAAATGGTCATAGCTTTGGTATTTACTTTTTACTTATTTTTTATATAGAAGTACTACATTTAAGAAAAAAATATTTTATATTTTTCCTTTCAAGATTAATACCATTTTTATTTTCAGCTTTAACAAGTGTATCTTAAAATAATTGAGTTAATTTATAAATATTATTAAACTAAAGTTTAATAATATTTATTAAATTTTTTGCTGCTTTTAGCAAACCGATTTTAAATTCCACTTTACAAAAGTTTAGTAAAATTTATTAAGGGCTACTAATTTTGTCTACTTATTTCATTGTACTTCACGTCAGCAGACATGTGTTGCTAAGATTAGCAAAATATACCACTAGGCTCAAATGAGCAAAATTTCTGTGATAACAGCAAAATTTCTGTGATAACAGCAAAATTTTCAGACTTTTTTTGGTGAGTGTAATTAAAGTATTAATTAAGGCTTGAAATTAAAAAATACGACTTGATTTATACTTGAATTATACCAAGATTACTTATTGGGAAATAAATAAATGGCCTTACAAATATTTTTTAATGGTTTCCATCGAATTCCACCTAATATTATCGGACATAGGTCACCAATTGGCTCCGAGACACATTCGTTCTTCTGTGATTTAAAAAAAAATATATATATATATATATATATATAAAATTCTAATCTGCATTCTATTAAAATTGTGTGTTTATTATTTAAATTCAAATTACAAGAACTTCTAAAACACACACATATGGTCATTCACAAATAATGTGTCCATAGACTGTGTGAGTATATATTTCGTAGATAACAAAAACAAAGATACAGAAAACTCAAACAATTTCAAATAAATGCATTATAATTTATATTTTTCGGAATTGGTAGGTAAAATTTTTACATTTATTTTTAACTGAATAATCATTTGTTTTTACTGATGTGTCAGTTGTTTAAGCACCACTTAACAATAAATAACAAAGACTTTTTACTTTAAAAGTAAGTAGACCAGTTTTCAAATAAAATGTGATTTTTTTTTTTTTTTTGATGGTATTGTCTAAAATTTCCCTTTTTTGAGCCGAATAAGTGCTCAACAAATATGATTTTACCCCATAACTTTTGGTCATATTTTCATGAATTCAAGTTTTCAGAAACATTGAAATATTTGGAATTGATTCATAATAAAATAAAATACATTTCTTAAAGAACTCCAAAACAATATGACATAAATGCGTACTGCTGGTCGTCAAAGGTAACTCATTCGATTATAAGTGTAAATTTTATTTATTGATTTTAAAAGTGATTTATGAAGATTTGCGTCATCTGAATCCAAATATTTATAAAGTGTGTTGAGAAAATGTTTTTGACGACATTTTTCTTTAGAATTATTGGGTCGAAAAATATTTGAAAATTTTTCACTAATTTTAGTTCGATCAACAAAAGATAAAATTAAATTGAAATGAATAAAATTAACTCTTAACCATTTTTAATAAAATTAAATTTTTTTTTCTTTTTCTAGTTTTGAAGATTATTGTGTATATTCAATGGTTTTATGTCTTATATGGGGTATCGAGATGTTACTTTATTTTGTTTCACCTGCGAAAGAAATTACCGATATCACGAGTAGCGCTTGTTTTTTGATTCTGGCTATTGTGGGTTTTACATTTTTCGTGGTCCAAAATATTTATGTAAAAAAATGGAGGAGACGTAATATGTAAGTATTAAAATAAATATTTTTCTCATATACAAGTACATAGGTATTGAAGCGATATATATTTTTTTTTGAATAGTCCCATCAGAATCAAAAATTACAAACAAACCAGATTCATTGCATTAACCAAATTACTTGCATCGTTCTGTTGCAACCACCATTTTATGTTTTTCTGCTTGTGGCGACATAAACTTGGTTAATAGAACAGACTTTCCGTTTGAACAATGTATTTTAATTGACGCAGTTGTGCGATTCTCTAACTTTGTAAATGATTTTATCAATTTTGTTAACTAACGAGTTGAGTTACTGAAAAAGTTTTTCTGTATTTTGTTTTTAATACAGAAATTTAGTTTTAACATTTTTCACATTTACATTTTATCATGTAAAGACAAAACCCGTTAATTGAACATTAAAAAATTTCTGTGAATTAGTTATCAATTCTGTTAACTACAAATATGGGTAGGAACATTTTGATACTAACTTTTAACGAGTTTTGCTGTGAATTACCGAATATAATTTTCGATTTTTTCCTATGTGACTATAGAATTTTATCGTTTAAAACTTACAGAATTTCAATGCAGGAATGCATTTGATTGTGAGTTGCTGCAATTATATCAGTCATTTGATTATCACAATGAATCAGAATTCTTTTTAAAACCGACTTTTAGTGACTTTTGGCAAAGAGAAAATTTAACTATTATTTTTAAATGGAATATTTTCAGCGCTGACAATTCTGAGGTATATGATGAAGTTCCTTTACCACCAAATTTTTTACCACTACGACTTCAACGTCCACCAAGGAATGGTAAGTTTTAAAATATTGGAATTTCAAATATGCAATTAATACAAATTTTTCCTTTCAGTCTCTGTTTCCGATACAGAAGAAGTTGCTCTTTAATATACTCGTTAAACGAATACAACAATATTTACTTACAAGTCTGAAAATTTTCGTAACGTACAAAAATAATAAATTAAATGAAATTAAATAATAAAATAAAGTGGTACTTATAACAAAGTTTTTAAGCTGAAACTTTACCCTGTTTTAATCTTAATTAAAAAATATCATATGTTTAATTTTAAACTGCGGATGTCGATCATCAGAAGCAATTCTGAACAATATCCAAAAAAAATATTGTACTTAATAAATCTTCTTAATCGTTATTTCTCGATAAGTGAATTTGGGTGTATAATTTAAAAATGCGGGATTCACAACAGATGACGTAAAATTTACACCTGGTTTGTATCTTTAATAGCTGATATGGCATTTTTAAGGGTAAACATATGTCATTTATTCTCACTTAGTCATAGAACACTATTAAACAACAAAGTTTCTATTTTGCTTCGAAAATTTCAAATAATGTGGCAACAAAGCATTATTTGCGGGAAGTTTCGCTTTACTTCTTCAATTCGAGAAAAAAGTGTAGCTAATGCACATCGATTACTCACCGAAGCTTATCCTAAATATAGTCCATCGATTTCAATGCGCGGGAGATGATTTTGACAATGAAGAATAAGACCGCCCAGATGAGACAAAAAACTTCGAAGATAATGAATTGGAGGCATTACACGATATGCTTTAAAAGGTATTTGGTTTCCATTATATATAAAATGTGACTAGATAGTACTAGTAAGCAAATTGTTTGTAGATTTCTTTGTTAAACTTTCTAAACTGCATTTTAAAAAATTTTGAATATAAGGCTTCATATAAGGCTTCCGAAATATCCTTTTCTAGATGATATTATTAATGCTTTTGTGTTATATCAACTTTTAAAAAATCTAAAAAAAATTTTAAACGATTTAGACTCATTAACGAGCAGTTAACTTTACACTTAACTGTGGTAAACTAACCAATGCTTATCATTTATCCCAAGCAAAATTTAGCCATAATAACTTATCAATAGTTTTACTCGGATGCTTAACCACAGCGTGAAGTATCAAAATAAAAACAAGTAAGAGTGCTATATTCGGCTATGCCGAATCTTATATGCCCTTCACCATGGTTGGGAAAAAAACTGAAGTTTATACATATATGGAATGGACAGATTTTAATATGGACTTCTTTAAGAAGAAATTAACCATTTAGTTTGGTCATATTTCCAGTTTTTCAGCAAATACATATGTTCTACTAAAGATTTCGGATTTATAAGACATATTCATAGGTCATACTACAGCTCTAAAAGTTTAGTTTTTAGCCCATTTATGGATTATTTATTTACGGTCTTACCGTTTTTAAGATATAAATTAATATATTTTGTGCCACGCTCAATTCACGGATCCTGCCCACATTTGGTCAGATATTGTGTATTGATAATCAAGATGCCTGTACCTTATTTGGAAACTTTTCCTTTTTCCGTTCTCCATAAATACAGAAAAGCTGACCGACATCTTTACGTCAACTGTGCTGTACGTATTTGTTATGTTAAAAAAAAAAAAAGTCTTAAGAAGATATAAAAAAAATTGTACAAAAAAAGTTGAATAGACGGGATCGATCGCGCGACTAAAAGAAAAAACTATCTGTGAGAAAGCGCTTAGACCACTGAACCATTGAAGGACATACTCAATGACCGGTAATAGAAGTAAATAAACAGTTTTCATTTAAAACACATTTGTTTGGTTTCTAAATGGAAAATCTTTGTATGTGTTTGTTGTTTGTGTATAAAAGGTGAAGAGGTGAAAGAAAAGAAATTTAACAAATAGATGTGTTTGTTGTGTGGTTTTTTGCTCATATCTCAGCCATTTATCAACCGATATGGCTGAATTTCAATAGCAAACAGAAATGGATCACATGTGACAAAAATATATAACAAGCAAGTCCTTACCATGTCTGGGGTCTTCGAAAAAACATTTCAACACACAGAAGGACAGACAAACATCGTTAAATCAACTTCGCTCTTCATAAGGACCCAGTATATATGTACTTTATTGGGTCCAAGATCAATATTGTAGAAATTCGAAACGGAATGTATAACTTATAGATACCCTTTTTCACCACCTGTGGTGAAGGGTATAAAAAGCAAATACAGAAATATATAAACAATTTATTATTTTTTTTTTTTTTTTGAAAACATGAAATTCCAAGTTTTTAGCGCTGTTTTTGTGTGTTTCTGGTCATAAAAAATAATACATTTGACGATGTCATTTTTATAAGATTCGCTACTAATTGAATTAATGAAATCCATTTAGTAAGTTCATATAACAAAAGTGTATTATTTGAACTGTACGTAAGTATTTTCCGAAATGGGAATATTTATATTCCGTGAAACGAATATTCGCGTATAAAAATATTTATAAAAACATAATTGTATGCATGGACATTTTGTGATAGTGCATTAAATTAAAGTTATTTATGTGAACAGTGCATCAAAGTGAATAGAAAAATAATCGTCGTGCATGATTTTGTATTCTTGTGAGTCAAGAATACGGGTTTGCAATATGAGATAAAATGATGTTTGACACGGTTTCTCACATGATTTTACAATATTTAAAAGAGGATTGGTAAATATTTTGTTATTTCGCCAGTAATTTCTTCACACTTTTTATTTTAAACAATTTAAATTAATAATTTTTTATTTCACGTGAACCAAAATTATACGAACCGCCAATAATTCAGGTTTAAGAATTCGCCAAAATCAAGATTTTCTTTTAATTCCTAAAGTCAGAATTTGTCACCTTGAACTCACAAAATGATACGCTTTTTCCCTTTTTCAATCCCAAATTTATTAAAAATAATACGTGCTGAGAAAACTTGGAAAGACAATTTATAGTGATGATCTGTGATTATTTATATACGTTAAGGATGATATTGGTGTGGTGATATTGATGTAGAAACCATAATTCAAGTAATACAAAATTTCCCATGGATTTATGTACTGAAATGGTTTTTGCATATTTAGAATATTGCTGTAAAGTACGGAAGCCACATCGAAAATATAGGGATAATAAATGATGGTCAGTCAATGCACACTGGATCAAAACTGCCCATCACTACTTTTAATAATCATCACTAAAAGTTGAACTTATCAAAGAATGAATTTTTCTAAAGTACCCTTGGTTAAGACTTTTAAATCCAGAAATATGTATGTTTAGAAGAAGTACAGGGTTAAAATATATATAAGTTATTAACAAAATATTTTTACCAGTGGTAAAGGCTAGTATAGATAGGTCTAAAGAAAAGTTTATGGGAATTGCTAAAGTAATTCTGATAGAGATAACAAAATTTATTTGGGTTGGGTATAAAATTCTGTTCGACGAAAATTCTGGTTTACAAAATTCTGTTTTACAAAATTCTGTTTTTCAAAATTCTGGTTTCCAAAATTCTGTTTTTCAAAATTCTGTTTCACAAAATTCTGGTTCACAAAATTCTGTTTGTAATTGCATTTTCAGTTAAAGAAAAAATTATTTGAAAAAAATCGCGCAATTTTTTATTTAACTGAAAATGCAATTACAAACACATACATAAAAATAAAACAATTAAGAAATCACTTTGCCCTAACTTTCCCTTACATTTAAAAAAAAATACTGTTTAAAAAAAACACTTTGCAAATTTAAATAAAATGCATCACATACACTGTGTGTGTTTGGTCAAAAATTATGTTCCAGAATTTTATTTAAAATTAGTCGCAATTGTGATGTTTAATGTGTCGTGTTTAAAAAAATAAAAATGAATAAACTGCAATTAATAAAAAAAGCAATGGAAAATAACGAGCATGTTTTAATAAGATATCCAAAAAAGCTTTAGTTCTTAATAAATAATTTAACGGCATTTTTTTTTCTCATAATTAAAGGGGAATAACATATTTCAAAAACCAGAATTTTAATAGACAGAATTTTATTAAAAACAGAATTTTGTAAAACAGAATTTTAGTCAGACAGAATTTTTTTTTTTTTTTTGGAAAAAAAACAGAATTTTTGTAAGACAGAATTTTGGAAAACAGAATTTTGTGGCTATCCCAATTTATTTAATTAGGGTTCATTGCTGACATCGATGAACAGGAATATTTCTATGTAGCAGTATTACTCCTTTAGTGTGTGAAAGTTACATATCCCTAAATATCCTGTGATAATACCTTAATACCATCAATTTTTTATGTACCAAAATACATTTGAGGTTTTAATTGTAGCACAAAAGTTACTATAGAGCAATTCCATATGAAAGCGATCACCTTTTGGACGACCCCTCTCTGATTTAAAATAAATAGTCTCAATCGATTGCCCAGCAAAAAATAATGTACCTACATATTTTTTTTTTTTTTATAGTGACTGGTTTAGTGGTGGTGTACACCACTGTCATGTGACAAAATTGAAGAATTCTTCATAAGGGACCTCATTGAAAGTTGTTTAAAAAAAAACTACTAAAGCGATCGCAACGAGTGATAGCTCGTTGGAAAGGTATTGAATCAGGCTTTAATTGAAAAATAAAATTTTCCTAATTTTTCTCAGAAATTTACCTTTTTTCCCATGAAAATTTAATTTTCCGATTTTCCACAGAAGCTCCTAAATTTTCCGGCTAATTTTATTTTTACACTTACGAATTTGAATACACAAATTTATATTTTTTTATCGAACAACATTTTCTTATGTATTTTTTTTTTTTTTTTCAAAAAATATCTTAGACTAAATTAAAAAAAAATCAAAGGCTTAAAAAAGTTATAACATAAACGAATTTGTCATTTTATTTTAATTTGCTAATATTTTTAGCAAATTTTTAGAAGTAAAAAAGTTTTTAGTGCTATTTTAAGTGGAAGTCCTATTTTTGGACATAAGTCGGTTGTAAAAAGTGTGTTTAAGTGTGTATTAGAAATAATATTTCCTTCAATATCCACTTTTTTAAAATGATTTCTAAAAATTAGCAACAAAAATTTTTAAATTCTGTTATTTGTAAAATGAAAATAGCAAAAAAAATGTTTATACTGAATTTTGGTAATTACAAAAATTTTAAAGTGGATATAAAACCGTTTACAAATTTTTCTACTAGCTTTTTGTTCTGAGTGTATGTATGTAGAGTGTGCCACAAATTGAATATTTTGTAGAAAAATTTTAAAAATAAAACATTCAAATACTTTTGTCTGAAATATATGGCAAAACATTCAGGGACATTTAATTTTTTAGATCTAGAAGAAATTAAAATAGCTAGATCTTGCCAGAAAATTACTAAATTGGCAATATTGCTAGTGTAGTTAGGCAGAGAAAATGACCACATACAGTTTCTATAAAAAGTATTTAATATACAGAGATTAGTGTTGATCTTTGAGAAATTCAAAATCAGCGTAGTTCAACTGCAATATGTTTAAGAAATTGGACTACATTTTAATAGTTACAAAATATTGTTGATGCAATTTTGCCATATAAGCAGTTTAGTTGTTTATCTCAGTTATTGGGATTGTTAACAGGTTTCTAGTTTTTTCATAAAAAAAACCTGTTTTTCAAATTTATGCAATTATTTAGTTCTTTTAAAAAAATATAAAAATGAAACAACATACGTATTTGTTCTATTTATGCCCATAATTTTAAGCAATAGATACCTAGCAGTGCTTAGGTACCTACCGTGTGGACGAAAAAAAAAATCAGTAGATATCTAAGCTTAAAATTACGGGCATTATTTTATACTTTTACGATAGAAATGGGATATAATGGACAGATATTATCAACGTGTGTATAGTCCTTAATCCTTTTTTGTCACAATGTTAACATATGTTTAAATTCTTACCCTCTTTTTTAAAACCATAGAAAAATTTTGTTTTTGTTTTATTTACACTGAACAAATATATTGAACAAACATCCTGTTCTTATTTGAAAAATCTGAAAAAATACATAAATTAAAAAAAGAAAACATTTTTTTCATAAAAAAACTTAAAACTCTGAAGCATCGTTATAATTGGTTATATGTCATCACTGCTAGACAATACTAAAAGTTTCCAGGCAAAACTCACCTTTGTTTCAGCCAAAGACTGCTGTTGTTAAATAAATGGTGAGCGGGAACATGCCTCTAATGGTTAAATAATTTTTGCACTGATCGTTGGCGTAGTTAACCCTCTAACCGGTAAGACGCTGTTTTGATATGAAATGTATACCACATGTTCAGCACGAAAAATAAAGAATATATTCTTCCATTACACTTTGTTTTTTCTTTTTTTTTTTTGGAAAGAGTATCAACACTCAAAAAATTATTCTCACTAATTAATGTGTTGCTTTCTTTAGAGAGGCGGTAGCAAAGGTGATAGGTGGTGAAAGATGAAGGACTTAAAATATGGCAACAAAGTTATTGTGCGAGATGATAATTCTATGAACTGATGGAGAGTTGCCGAAAGTATTGAATCTTTTTTGTTCATAATCCTGTTATGCTTTTTTACTTTGGTGAAAACATCGAAGGAGGACGTTGCAATATGTATTGGAGATAAAAACTCATACATATTATTTTTCCAAATTGTGTTGCCGTCACTGGGGATCGAGACCGCAACATTCTGTGTAACAGTTTAATAAATAAATTATTATTTTTACCAAAAGCTTTTGAAAATTTCCTTTTGTATTGTAATATCTTAATTTCTTATTATGAAATACTCATTTGTGATCTATTATCTAAAGAGGGCCTGGGGGCACTCTTGCGGTTTAGAGGGTTAAGTCTTTTCTATTAGTTTGCTTCAAACTCGTTTTTTTTTGTCGAAAAGCAATACAGCACAAGCATAAAATAACTATTAGTAAAAATATCTTAATTTAAACAACAAACATATAAACCAAACTAATTAAAAAAAAAATAATAAAGTAAGATTGAAGAAAGTTTTATGGTCAAAACAAATAAAAAAATATATTGCATATTGCATGAAGCAAATGTTAAAATTATAAAATCTTAAAATACTTCCTGCGAAAGTGTTGAATGTAGAAATAAATAAAACAGTAATTATTTTGTTAAATGATTTGAACTAAAACAATTAATAAACTAAAATTAATAAATATATTATAAATCATTTATCAGCCGAAAAATTTCTAAGGTGCTAAGCACATTTTAATAAAAATATAAAGGTATAAGGGTGATGTCAATTGTAGCGTTTTTAAAATAAAATGCGATAAATAAAATGTATCAAAAAAAAAAAACTTATTGTATATGATGTAAATCTTTAAAGTTTTAAAAACTATGAAGTTAAAGCCAGTTTTTGTGAAAATGTAGCAGCTCCTATTTTCGAGAAGAAACTACAAAAAATTTAATTATATAACTATTTTTCTCCCAATTTAATAATATGTTCCATATTAATATGTACTGTCAAATTTTGGATTTCAAGTCATTGTTGAGTCCTGAAATGTAACCCATAAAACGTGTCGAAATTTCACAATTGTATATCTGTAGAAATGCAAAAAAGATCTGGAAAACGGAACTTTGTTAAAATTGCAATTGTAGTTGAACGAAATGGGTTTAGGGCGGGAGAATATTTCCTACGTAAACAAATAAATATCAAGAAACAGCAATTTATTTCATTTTATGGTAAGAAGAACGATTAACGTATTTTTTGATAAATTTTTTTTCTGGCTTTATACGATCATTTAAAATATTATTCTCATTCTTTCCAATTTTGACCGCAAAATATTGTTGTTCTCTTTATTTTTCAATAATATTTTATATACAAAATACGTTTTTGTTTTTAATTTTAATTTTAAACTTATTGTAAATCGTCAGAACTAAATTCCACTTGCCTCAATTGGTTTTATCACAACCGAAAAATTCGGCTACCGCAACTGAATCATTCGGCTGGCTAATATAAGCTGAACAGCACGAATCAGTCTTCTCTGTGTTACTGTCAAAAAATACTGCTTTTACAGAAGCAAATTTATAATTCATAATCGAGTAAGCCAGCGCTTACTAAAATGCTTATTGGCCTGCTTTGCTACTAGATGATAGTCTAGATAATAGAAATTAACCATGCCGTGTAATAAAGCCATAGGAAATAAAGCCATATGGTCTTATTTCAAACAGCATTGAGAAATAATGTCATATGGCGTTACTTCCATCGGAGAAGTGAAATAAAGTCATTATGGCATTATTGCCTCTGTAGGAGAATAAATGTACATCTCCAACTAACATATTCATTTGGCACGATGAATCTGTTTTCTCTGTACACGTCTTGCAAAAAATTATTATAATCGGACATTATGACGAAGTGGAATTAAAATGATAAAATAATTTTAATTTGAGGTAAATTATCTTTCCAATAAGGCTGTTGGGGTCTATTTGACCATATGATGAAATTATACTGATATTTTTTCCGTGAAATAAAAATAAAGTTTAACTGAACATAAGAATTATGTTTCTGAAATAAAATAAAAATATTATTTTAAGACCTAGGAAAAAATATCAGGAAGTTTCATCAATATGCCTTCAGAATTATCTGTTATATTATCATGTTAAAAAAAATTAAAATGTCCTAAAATTTGTGCGGCCATAAACCTATGGAAGTTGTAAAAGCAAATGGAAAACTTGCCTAAAAGCTAAATTGGTGACAAAAATCGATGTTTACTCGAAATCCGCTAAAATAAAAACATTGCCCTCGCCAAGCGAAAAAAAATAATACCTAAAATTTTTGGCATTTATAATCCCTTATATGTGCTTAAAATAATAATAAAACTTTAAAGTACAATAGTTGATTTTTTGAAATTTCTTTAAAAATGTTAAAATTTAAAATTGGAGATTTGAAACCAGTGCTTAAAATTCTAATCTATATGAAATTAATTTGAAACAACCCTGCAAGCATTTGGAAGATATCTTCCAAAGGAAGAAAAACATCAAAGCAATATTTTTTTTACATTTTATTTTTATCAGTTTGAAGAAAAATTGGTGATAAATAAAAAAATTAAAATTTTAATTTACTTTTTTTTTCATTTATAAAGAATTTTTTTTATCGCAGAAGTGTCGATTTTTTATATTGAGAAATATACGCCAATAATAGAAAATACGTAAGAAATTGTTAATCATTAAATAGCGATATCTTCTAGTTTTCTTCCAAATTAGTATTTGGCAAAATCGCCGATTTTTCTTCCAGAAGTACCGCTTTAGTATTATTTGGAAGTATCGCTTTGGATGGGACACTTATTCCCGAAGGGGGGATCTTCCGCAATAAGAAAATGATTATTGCCGCAATAAGTTTTTCCTTCCAGGCGATACGATTTCGAAACAATGTCGTATCTCAATGTTTGCAGGGAAGTTAGCAAAACACAAGTTGAAAAATTCTTCCCACTAAAGTTAATTTACCTGACTAGCTTAAAATACTTGTAACCCCAAAAAACTTAGAATCGACACGTATCGTTTACGATATTATATTTTTAAAATTTAGTGATATCGTTTACGATATTTACAAATGATATCACATTTTTTAAAAATAACGAAAGAAAACCGAAAATGTGTTTTGAAATTTGTTTTGTTTGAAAAAATCAAAGTTTTCAAAAAACAAACAAACTTGGAAGAAAATGGATGGCTGGACTCAAATTAATAAAAAAATTGACCATGCTACTTAATTTATGGAAAGTAAACATATTTCTTTTGTATAATGCAAAATACAGACCAAATTCGTGATTGGTGTTTGATGTATCAAATATTAGTCAAAATAATTTTTTGAGATGGAAAGCTATAGAATAAATCTAATGGAAAAAATGGTAAGTAATATTTATTGTCATAATAAGGTGAGACAACAAATAAATAAATAAATATATTTCATTTTATCACTTTCAGATCCGCATTAATGACGCCCTTCCAGCAGTAGTTTTTAATATTTTGCTCCCAAATATATTTTATCAAAAAAGTAGTGTGTAAGATACATTTTGAATTTTTTAATATTAAATATGTAATTATGTATTATGTGAATAATACATAAAGAAAAAAAGAAAATATTTTAGATATCGTTAAAAATATCATATATTTTGGTTCATCTCTATATCGTTAATGATATCATATTTTAATGGAATAACGATCATTTAACAACACTGTTCATTAAATATATCTAAAATATTATAGCGCTGCTTGATAATTTCGATATCATTATGACATCGTTATTGTATGGAAAAATTTTGTCATTAACGAAGGTGCATTTTTCTCCACTGTCCCTATTATATATGTATCGTTAAAGATATTATTGTCAGGCAAACTTATCATCGAAATGATATTGTTTTGGTATCGAAACGATATCGTTTGGTTTGTTGGGTAGATAGAAACCGTACTATATACGTCTGAAAATAGAGATCAAATGGAGTAAAACTGCATTTTCAGTTTTGCATTTAGTGATACCATTTCCTTTTAAAGTTTCAAAGGATAACATTTAAAAAAATTAATTGTTATACTCGTCGCACAGAACTATGTTATATTGATGCCAAATGAAAAAGGCGAAACAAAGCAATTTTATGCAATTTTTTACTTTGCCATATCACAAAAAGGGTAGTTAGATCCTTTTATAAGGAAACGGGATCATGAAGTGAAAAACTGAAAATGTAGTTTTACACCAGTTAATCTCTAGTTGTAGTCCGGTTTGTATCTAACGACTTTTGTTAAATATTTTTCCATTTATTTTTTTTTGTAAAAAAAATAAAGTTTTATGTACTTGCATAGCAAAACTTAAATTTTTTTTGCCGCCTAACTAACAAAGCTAGAGTTTCTACATATATAGATAGGTCTTCAACATTTATTTAAAAAAATGTGGTAATATTAAAAGATAAAATTTTCCAATGACATTTTCAATATACTTTTCTCGCGATATGGTAGAATAACTAATAAGACTTATTAGGAGTATTTAGAATAGTATTTAAAAACTTGAGAAACTACAAAAAATGTGGTCATCATGAGGATTTCTTTTGTACATTTAAATAAATATTTAAAATCAACAAAATTATTATAACACGTACACGTCTTTGGAAAACAAATTTTATTTTTGCCCGAGAAAATAAAAATCAAAATATACCGTAATTTTTGATCGAAAGAATAGGTATAAAAAAAATTATTTTTGCTCGAAAAAAAATACTCGTAGTAAAATTTTCCATAAGCATTATATTTCATCATAGACGAGTTCAGAAGGATGAATATGTGTACTTGAATCAGTTTTTTTTTGTTTTAAAAAAATTGCTATTGTCGGTCCCTGGAAACTACCCAGCAAGACAACACATTACCAAATAATGTGTAAAGTAATGTGTAGCCATAGGGGCTTATGGATTACTTTACACCTTACTTCACTGATGTATTTTACAGGCGATGAGCCTCAAAATAATGTACCCATTACTTTAGAGGTGATAATATAAGTGGTTACTTATATGGTTACGAGAATGGAAATAGTAATGTGGCTAATAATAGATTTTCAAAAAAGAGGAATTTTTATTTAAAAAAAAATTATTACAATTGTTTTAAACGTTATTAAAAACATACATTAATTACTTAAATTATTGATAATTTCATTACCATTAGTTGACACTAATGCAAATGAAAAAAATGCATTATTATTTATTGGTAATGAAATTTTTTCCATTGTACTTATAACGAATTACCCATTTTTAAGATTGAGAGTCTTAAAATTTAGGAAGTATATTTTTTCAACAACAAATACGGGCGGAATGCAGTCACAACTTAAGATACACACTTTTGCTATTTAAAACATTAAAAAAAGGATATATTACCAGCAGGGCAATTTCAGCTTAAACCGCACAGCATTCGCATTTGTCATCTCCAATTTTAGTGAAATTCGCCACAAATAAATAAATAAGTTGGCAACCCTTGAAGTCAAACGCACTTTTTGTCAGTGGTTAAATCGTGCATATAAAATTATTAATTTTTGCGTTATAAACTTTTTGTTAAATAACACAAAGCTGTAAATACATAAAACAAACTGATCATTATTTAAAAAAAAAATTTAAAAATGCATAAAAACCCGAAGTAGTGTTGCAAATAATAAAAAAAATTCTTTGGGACCAGTGCGAAAATGAGATCAAAGAGGATTCTGACGAATATATACAATGTGATAAGTGCGGGAAAAGCTTTCACTCTCAATGTTCTGGCTTAATAAGGAGAGAGTTTGAAAGACTTTTAAAAAATGAAAAAGAAATGTTCCAATGTCATATTGCAAAGAAGGAGGAGGAGAGATAAGAAAAGAGTTTAATACCATAAAAACAGAGTTGAAAAAACTAGAAAAGCTTGAAAAATTGGATCAGCTGACTGACTCAATTAATTTTATGTCAGCCAAGTTTGATGAGGTTTTCAAAGATGTAGCAGAAAACAAAAAGAAAATAACAGAAATCGAAAGGAAAAATAAAAAATTAAAAACAGAAATAAAAACTCATAGAACTTCTGTAAAAATCTTAAATGATAACCGTGTAAAAAACGATTGTATTATCAGTGGCTTGGATGTTGCTAGTGGTGTAAATGCTAAAGAGGCAGTTTTTGATTTATCAAAAACTGTTGGAATAGAATTCGAGCCGAATGCAGTTGAAGATGCGTATTTTATAAAAAAGAAAGGAAGAACTGAAAGGAAAGATGATGATAAAAAAACAGTTGTTGTAAAATTTTCATCCAGATTAAATAAAGAAAAATTGATGTCTTTTAAATCTAAATTAAAACAAGATGAAAGTACAAATAAGATATTTGTTTATGATTTCCATAGCAAGGAAACTTTTAATCTGTGGAACCATGCTAAATCATTAAAAGCAGTTGGATATCAACACGTATATGCCCGGAATGGTAAAGTTTATTGTAAAAAGAGCGACCTTACTAAACAGCAGTTGATACGATGTGAGGATGATGTTGACACCATGTTATTAAATGCAACAACTAATAAGCATTGAAAGCGTAGATCGTTTGTGATGAATAGAGATGATAATAATGCTAATGATTCCTCTGATGATGGTGCTGCCTATGTTTCTCCTTCATAATGAATTCTTTTATAATTGTTAATTATTATTTATTCATACCATTTTTTTTTTTTTTGTTTTAACTTTTTTTCTAACTAAATGATTAAAAATCAATATTTCAATCAATTTTCAAAATTTAAAAAGTATATTTGTGGATTAAATTATAATTTTCTGAATGTAATAAGCATAAAAATCAGAAGCGTTTCTTCTATTGAAAAATTTAATCAGTTTAAATCTTTAATTGCTAGTTTTCCAAAATTGTCAGATGTAATCGCAGTGCAAAAAACATGGTTTAGTGAGAATGTGTTGCAATTGTATTCAATACCAGGTTTTAATAGTGTTCACAGTTGTAGAAAAGATGGTTATGGTGGAACGTCGTTATATATAAATAAAAATTTACAATACTCGGTGGAAATTTGTAAAAGTCAAAATTTTGTGGAACTTATAGCCGTTAATTTTACAAATTTTAAAATTGACCACAAAAATATGAAACTGATTTCGTTTTATCGATCACAGAAATGCAATGTTACTGATTTTCTTAAATATGTTTGATCTCACTTTAAATAATAGTGCTCGTAGTCCAGTAATTATTGTTGGTGATACCAATATTGATACATTTCACAATCCATATTACTGTGATTTGTCAGCAATGTTTCATAATTATGATTGTAAAGGGTGTACCAAGAAGAACGCAATTTTTAAATCTGGCAACATTCGAAGTGTCATTGTTTGACATTTGAACAATTGTTATTGTTTGCTAGTAGAAGGTACGAGGTTAGTAAAAATGGAGCGCTACACGAATGAACAACGCATTCTCATTGTGAAATTGTTTTACCAAAATGGTGAAAGTTTTGCGGCTACAGTTCGCAAATTGCGATCAATTTGGGGTCACAATAATGCTCCAAAAGAGTCAACTGTAAAGAGATTAATGGATAAATTTGCCGAAACTGGGTCTGTTAGTGATGTAAAGACAACAACGCGCCATCGACCAGGTCGATCGACCGAAAATGTCGCAGCTGTACGTGATGATGTCGCTCAAACTCCATCCACCTCAATTCGACACCGAGCTCAGCAAATTGGTGTTTCCAAATCCACTTTGCAGCGAATTTTGACGAAAGATTTGCATCTTCATGCATACAAAGTTCAATTGACTCAGGAACTGAAGCCAGCTGACCATGGACAGCGAAGGGAGTTCGTTAATTGGGTATTGGAGAGACAACATGAAAATGCTGATTTTGCCGATAAAATCATCTTCAGGGACGAGGCCCATTTTCATCTTGATGGCTTCGTCAATAGGCAGAATTGTCGCATTTGGGGTGAGGAAAATCCTCGAGTGATTCACGAGAAGCAAATGCATCCTCAACGTGTCACTGTGTGGTGTGGTTTTTGGGCTGGAGGAATCATTGGACCTTTTTTTATGAAAATGAGGCAGGTCAAGCGCAAACAGTCAATGGTGTTCGGTATCGTGAAATGATAACCAGTTTTTTCTTGCCTAGAATTGAAGAAATGATTGTGGAGGGCATGTGGTTCCAACAAGACGGCGCCACGTGTCATACAGCCAGAGAAACAATTCAATTGCTGCATCAGTCATTTCCCGGTCGTGTTATTTCGCGTTTTGGAGATCAGAATTGGCCGCCTAGATCGTGCGATTTAACACCATTAGATTTTTTTCTTTGGGGTTTTTTGAAGTCGATGGTTTACGCGAATAAGCCGACGACGACTCAAGCCTTAAAAGAGGAAATTGGACGCTGCATTAATGAAATACCGCAGCATTCATGCAAAACGGTTATTGAAAATTTCATTAAAAGATCGCGTGCATGCCAGGAAAGCCGCGGCGGCCATCTGCACGATATATTGTTCCATACATAACCTCATTCTCTCTACTTTACGATATAATAAAGTTTCACGATTTTTTTTAAATATCTGTGTTTTATTTAAAATTTAAAAATTGCGTTCTTCTTGGGACACCCTATACAAGTGCTCATAACATGATAACAAGGCCTAGAAGTAAAACATCTATAGATCATGTATTTGGAAACTTTTCTGAGAGGATTTATATTGATTCAGTTGAATGCTCCCTATCAGATCATAACATACTATGCTGTTAGTTGAAAAGTAATGTGAGATTTAAAGAATATATTGAAGTATCAAAAATACATTGCGACTATGAAAAGGCAAAACAATATTTGCAAAGTAATTTACCAATTAAATTTTCCTCGTTTAATACCTCGGCTCTGACCGATAATTTAGTTTCTTGTATGCAAAATGCTACAAATCATGCAACAGTGGTTACAAAACATAAAAAACAGTTGTGTTTTGAGCTCACGCCATAGATAAATAAAAATCTTCAAGAATTAATTTTTGTAAAACAAAAATTGTTAAAGAAATGGCGTAAAACTAAGAATAACCACAATATAGAAGAAGCTTTAAAGAGAGTAAGTAAGTAAAGTAATTAAAGTTGCTGTTAAGAATTGCAGAGATAATTATTATGTTGAAAGTTTAAATAAAGCGGGAAGTGATCCGAAGAAATGTTGGAAGTTTGTTAACATTACACTTGGTCGTACCAAAAGTAATGATATATGTCTTAATGACTCACAGGGACAAATAATAACTACGGATCAAGCTAAAGCTGATTGTCTTAATAATTATTTTCTTTCTTCTGTGGCAAACCTTAAACAACAAATATAAGTTCAACCTGGAGACACATTTAATAATTTACGAACTATTTTTCAATATCCTTACCGTTTTTATCTTGGAAATGTTAGTATTGATGACATAAGTGAAGTCATATTGAATATTAAAATTAATAAGAATCCTGGCTATGACAATATATCGCCAAAATTTGTTAAAGAATGTGGAGAAACTATTGCACCAATATTAGTAAAAATATTTAACAGTATGATAGATTCTTCGGTGTACCCTGATGTTCTCAAGATTCATAAAATAGTTCCAATACCGAAACAAATGAATGCTTCAACTATGGAAAAGTACCGGCCAATTGCTGTTCTATCTACAATAGACAAAATTTTTGAAAAACTCTTATATGATAAACTTTTGATTTATATGGAGGAAAACAATCTTTTGTATGATTTTCAGTTCGGTTTCAGAAGAGGATGTAGTACTGAAGATGCCGTTTTGAACGTAATGAAGTATATATGCAACGGCTTAGATGAAGGTTCCAGTGGAGTTGCTGGTGTATTTTTTGATTTTAGTTGATCATCAAATATTGTTGCAAAAGTTGTCATTATATGGTGTCAAAGGAAGTGAAATATTATCATTTAAAAGTTATTTTTTAAACAGAAAGCAATACGTGCAAGTTAATAATTCGAAAAGCTTTATTGGTTCTGTGGATTATGGAGTTCCGCAAGGAAGTGGATTGGGGCCATTATTATTTTCAATTTACTTAAATGACTTAAAAAATTTAACTGGCCAACTTTTTATGTTTGCGGATGACGTATGTTTATTCTATCCTTTTAAACATGATTTGGTTTTGAAAACCTACGTTGAGAGAGATGCAGCTTTAGTATTTGAATTTGCACGCTTAAATCGCTTAATTATTAATCCTGACAAAACTAAACTTATTCGCTTTAGACCCAATGCTTCCAGTCTTAGTAATGACTTCAACGTGTATATTGATGGAAAATTATTAAATGAAACACACTCCGTAAAATATCTAGGAATCACATTACAAAGCAATTTGTCCTGGGATCTACATATAAGTGATGTTAAGAATAAAATAGCACCTGCAATTGGAATTTTGTACAAGCTGAAAAATAAGTTGAGTGAGAAGTCTAAACTGATGATATTTCATTCGTTAATACAGTCACATTTGAGTTATATGGGAATAATCTATGCTTATAACAAAAGAAACAATAATTTAAAATCGCTCCAATGTATGCAAAATAAGGCATTGAAAATTATATATAATTTACCAATAACTTATTCGACTTTTTCATTGTACAAAGATATTTCCAAAACAATTTTACCAATTTATGGATTACATGAGTTTCAAGTTTTGATGTATGTTTTTAAATGTATTCATAATATCGGACACCATACCATATCATTTTTTTAAAATCAATCTTATTTCTACACACGCAATGGGACAAATTTAAGAATTCCAAGGTGTAGATTAGAAAAGACCAAACAACGTATAGATTACACTGGCAGTAGTTGTAAGTAGTTTGTAAGTTAAAGTATATAAAAATCTTTAATATTTCTCTATTTATTTATTTTTTTTTCTTTCTTCTTTTTTTTCTTTAATTATTTGTTTATTGATCTATTTATATATATTTATTTATGTATTTAAAATTCATATTTAAATAGGGAAGGGTTTGACTTTCCCAAGCTGTAACTGAGAAACTTCTTGGATCTTAAAAGATTTTAATTATAAATTATCGTTTTTTTGTTTTTTTTTTATTTGCTTTTGTTATATTTTTTTGTTATGCTTTTTTTTGTTCTTATCCTTTATTTTTTTATGTTTGTTTATATGCACATAGTTTTAAGAAAATTACAAACACATTTCTTTCAGTGCATTATGAGAGGGAGAGCGTAACTCACCTATACAATGGCAACAATATGGTTGTATTAGTTTGCCGATCACTGATTTAAAGTCAATTAATAGATTAACGACATTTAAATCATCTTGTAAAGATTTTTTGTATAATAAAATGGAAACGCTTCTGTTGTAATTTAAATTTAATTGTTAAACTTAAAACATTTTTTTTAATATTATATGTAATTATTTTCATATGTACATTTAACAAGTAATATATCTTGCCAGTTAGCTCCAATAATGCCTATAGGCGCTGGGGCCATACTTAAAATGAATTTATACTATTTATGTACAATAAATAAAAAAAATATATTGTAAATAGGTAGTGCTTATCAAATCATCAATCTTTCGACCTCAAACCTTTCGGTTTTCGAAATATGACGTAACAAAAATTAGCAAAAACGTCAAAATATGGAAAAAGTGTCCATACAAAGTCGCCCATGACTTCTAAACAATACAAACTAAAATTTTTCCATTGGTACCATTTTAAAGGTGAAAACATTATCTTTAAAATTTTAAGGTGGAGACTCATTTGGTTTTTGAGTTATGAAGGAAGACGTGGTCGTAAGCACATTTTCGTCGACGAGTTCATATGCAAAAGTTTACACACAAAAACAATATGTATACAAAACATTCTACACACATAGACATTCATAGCATTTAAAAGATTTTGCGTATGAACCCGTCGAGATAAATTAGCTTACTAACACGGTTTCCCTCATAACTCAGGAACCAATTGAGTCTCCACCTTAAAATTTTTTCACAAATGTAGAGAGGCCTTATTTTTTAACATATATTTTTTTAGAATTTTAAAAAAATTGGATTTTGAGATATGGGTCTTTGAAAATTAAACTGAAAAAAATTACCTTTAACTTTTTAATACAAAAAAAAAAATTAGGACCCCATTTTGAAGGTAATATTTTCACCTTTAAAATGGTACCAATAGAAATTTTAGGTTGTATAGTTTAAAAGTTAAAGGCGACTGTATATGGATACTTTTTCTATATTTTGACTTTTTTGACAATTTTCATGACGTCATATTTCGAAAAGCAAAAGGGTTTGCGGTCGAAAGGTTAATGTTTTGATAAACACCAACCCATTTAGAATATTTGTGGAGAATTTTATTTCATCCGAAAATGACAGTTTTCTGAGTGGTTTGACATAGAATGGCCCAGCAACTTCTAAGTTATTGAACCAAATTAAATAAATATAGGCATAAATTTTGCCTATGCTATTATAAATTCATTTTCAAAAATAAATACTTTTTAAATTTTAATGTGTATAGGAGCTAGGCGAATCCTTGCTCCAAATTTTTCCCAAAATTTCTTGTGTATTCATAGTAACACGAAACAAAATAGTGAACCGAATTGCATTTACCCACAATAACTCTATTTGCTTGTGTCCATTCGTTATATGTCATTAAAGCACTGTGTGCTGCTATTTTGGGCTGGTACTTAACATTATTCTCTGATATAGATTATTTAAATATTAATTTTAATTTTTGTATGCCAATTATTTTTGTTTTTTTTTTTCAGAAATGATTAAACAAACAGCGTCATCAATTCCAAATTTATTGTTACTCACATTTATTTTGTTTATATGCAATTTACAAAAAAACACTGTCGCCCCTGCACAGCCCTGTGACTATTCACAGACAGTTAATGTAACGAATGGTCATGAACTTGGTGATGGTAGTTATTCATATGAGGGCTTATTAATACCTGCTAACTTAACGGCTGAATATGATAAAAAAATTTTAGATGGCACAGAATATCCCATTCGAAGTCATGTGCGGGGTTGTGTGTGTTTGTTAAAACCTTGCATAACATACTGTTGTTCACTAAATATGTACTATAATGAGACACGTCAAACTTGTGAGCGGGTTAAAGAAGGAATACAAAGATCGTTTATAGAAGTAACATATCAAAATGGTAGCACTGTTCAGACCATTAAACGGGAAGCATTTGTAGAGCGTTTGGAATTTGGTTGTGAGAAGAAAGCTGTCGAAAGATATCGAAACCAATTTTGGAAATGGAATTTATTCGAGGTGAGTGTTTGATCTTAATGCGTTAAAGATGGCACATATAATATCATTTCGCGGAATTAAGAAACTTTTAAGTTAATAAGCTTGATGGCCGATGCACTTCCAGAAACAAAATTATTTTACTGAAATTTCGTTTTCTTTTCAGAATGGTACCATTAAACGTGAAGGAAAATATTACTTAAATGATGAATATTGTTTTGTATATTTGAAACGTAATAGAATGTGGACATTGACGCCATTAACATGTGACAAATTTGAAAAAGATTTTCTGATTATAATTTGTAAGAATTGTCAAAATTTCGTAAATTTTAATTTTTATTTTGCTCTACTATATCACAAGGTATGTCTTTGGCCATTATCATTAATATTGTTATAATCTGTATATATGCAAAAATTAAGACTGTATTTAAGAGTCCTTATGGAGAAGGTTTAGTATTCCATTTATTTTGCCTAATAATTGGTTTAGTTCTCTTGGTATATATACATTGGCAAAATCCGATGGATTTTTCACATGTGGATTGTAGAAATATTGGTTAGTATGAGATGAATTTAATTGCATCATCAGGCTTCAAACGCAAAAATATTGTGAATTAAGATTTTTTTTTAACCAAAAAGTAATAGAGATTTTTGTTTTTAAATATTTGATAAGTAGTTGCTATTTTTTAGGATTTGTGGCTTATTTATTTATAATAATTTCACATCTTTTGATGAATATTATAAGTCTCAACTATTTCGCTACATTTGCCCAAAGGCCGATTGGAGACTGTTATTTAAAAGGTCTATATTGTTTAATACTACCTGTAGCAATTGCTTTATTTTATTTAATTCGATATGTACAAGATTCAGATATTAGTCCAGATTTAAAACCCGGCATTGGTGAATATTTTTGTTGGTTTGATTGTGAGTATGGCAGACAATTATTTTATATTTTATTTTTTATTACAGATTTTATGTTTATTTTCAGTTCGCTTAAACGGTATTTTTATATTTTATTATGGACCCATATTTGTATTGATATGTTTAGGTTTATCCTTCTTGTTTTTAACTTATTGCGCTATTTTTGCATTACCTGAAGAAATTCAAACTGTTGGTGGGGAAGATTATCACACGGCTAAAAAGCAGTGAGTATAAAAAATATCACAGTAACTTTATCACTAACACTGTGTTGCCATAATAGAAATTAAAAATTACGCATGTTTGTTGTCAAAGTTACAACAAAATTTTTAAATTACACAAGTAATTTTTAATTCTTAAAAAAATTTAAAATTTTTAAGTTCTCAAAATGTGGGGTTTCCTTTTCGGAAAAATTGTGTTAATCTAGATGATATCTGCAAGAAAAGGGACTTAAAATCAAAGGATATTTAAATCTAATATTTTTTGAAAGGATAACTTCACAGAGATCTCAAGTTTTCTTTAGATTATATAGTTTTCTCTTGACGAAAATGGTATCTGATTGTAACAAATTTCTAAAATCTGTCTAAATAAAAAAATCATTAATATGTAAAAGGTTTTCTATAGAAAACAGTCTATAGAAACAGATAAAAAATTAAATTCAATAATAAAGTCATTAAGTCCTACTGTACCCTAATAAATTTTCGGGAAGCAGTTAAATTTCCAGGAAGAGGCCTGATCCATACCTTTGAAACTGATTGAGATAAATCTGATTGGAAATGCTGAAATATTTTATTCCAAGGTGGGCTTATGTAACGACTAGGTTCAAATATGGACCGATTCTCTTAAATTAGAAACAACAACCTAAATTTTAACCAGATATCCACTGTATTGTGTCTCTAAATATCACATTCAATTCAGAAAGAACCTTTCTAAGTGTGGATTGATTCTAATTAAATTCAAAAAGGTTCATTGTTGCGCTAATTTAAACTTATTTACTAAATTTCATCGAAATATATTTATATAAGCGACCTGTGGATACGGCTTTCATAGATATGTTAAAAAAAAAACTTCATGGATTTTTATCCGATGTAAAATTTCATATTCTTATATCTATAATAAAGCTGTTTAATAAAAATACAAATTGATGACATTTTTCTTAAAATTTATGAAACTTTTCTGAAGAAAATTTTTTAAAAAATATTTTGTAAGATTCATAAAATTCTTCTTCATATTTATAAAGATGAATGATGAATCATGAAGAAGTTTTGTCAATAATTATGAAGAAGTTTCATCAATATGATGAAGTATTTTTAATTTCAATTGATTTTTTTTTTAAATTATTTTAGTGGGTAAAATGCAAACTAAATAATAATCACAAACTGCAACCGAAAAAAATTATTTGTAAGTTTTTATAAAAATGTTTTAATCTTTTTTCCCCATAAATTTATATGAAATACTTCAGCATATTTATGAAACATTCCTAAATATGATGAAGAAATGATAACAAACGATTTAACGAAATAGTTTCATCAATATAATGAAACTTTTTTCCCTGAGTGTAGACGAAAGGACGAAATTGATACGAAGTCAATTGGTGGCATAAGTCCGAAAACAACCGAACTGCTTATTGATTGTAAAAGGGTGTTTTTTTTTGTTTACTTAAACAGGGAAACAAGATTCATCGTAACAACCGAATTTCTTGCCAACTGAACATTTTGGTTGTTGCTACCGAATTATTTGTTTGCCACAACCAAATGTATTCCTGATACAATTGAAATATATAGTTTTAACGGGAATTCTGTTGCAATAACCGAATTTCGATTGTGACAAATACATATATCGGTGGCTTCAACCAAAGCATTCGGTTGGCCAGAAATTCGGTTGTTACAATGAATCTGTTTTCTCAGTGTACGAAATTAAATAAAAAAAACCTTTTATTCCAATTAAATATTTAAATACTTAAGTCTCATCAGTAAAATTCCTTCTCTTGTACAGACCAATTTTAGACTGTAAATGGCCTAGTTTTTTCTACTGTCCTGCATTTGCAGTACACATTTTTTTTTGTTTGAAATTATCTGAAAATTTGTCCTTCCGAATGCTCTTAAAAAAAAAAAGGTGGTTGCCGTACACATATGGCCAAAATTCTTTTTTAATACTAAATGGTAAATAATAACCTATCAAATAAAAATTTAAAATATATCATTTATTTACTGTTTTTTATTTCAAATTAAAAAACACCCTTTATATGTATGCAACTAAAGATTAATGTTGGGAAATGAATTTAAGACTATGTTAGCTTTCCTAACAAAATATTTCAATTCAAAATTAGCCATTAAAATATATGTGTGCTGTAGTGGGTAGAGAGGTAGTTAATACTAAGAATTTTGGCAAACATTTAAAAATTATTATTTTTTTTTTTATATATTAAAATAAAATAATGAAATGAAAATAATCTGTAGGCTACAAGTGTCCAAACATAGATAAAACCATGATGAATATCTAGTTACACTCAAAATATTTTTTAAGTAACTGACTGTTTATTTAAAAAGTGGTGTGCCAGGATTTTTTTTAAAAAAGCTGGTAATTTCAAAACCTTAACTTTTTGATCTATTCGAAGCACTTATAACAAAATTTACAGCTTTTAAACTCAAATACAATTTGTATTTAAAATTTATTTATCACATAGACTGAGATCTAATGTATGTATATATTTAATATTGAACTTAAAAATTAATGCAACAATATTACGACATACAACTGTCAACAATTTTATCTGGGCAGAACTGCAGAAAGTCTTTCATCGCCAATTGAACTTCTTAAGTACGTTCAAAAACATCGTCTTGGTACAATGACATGACATGACCGGAAAATCTATGTGTCATACTTGAGATTATTTCATCTAAATATGATCAGTAATATGATTTAGTAGTTTCCATATAAATAATAATAAACTCCTCCTCAGCATTTCTTTGCATCGAATTTAACATATCAATTACTAAATGTGTATACTCATATGCCTTTATTTTATTAAGATTTACTGACAAATTAATAATTAATAAGTAATTTAAACTGGAACAATTATGTACGTATTTAAAAAATACAGCTTAAGGGTCCGTTATTTTATCCCATATCTCAATTGGAATTCTCTATAGCAAAATTACCCTTTTTAGAGCCGAATAAAGTGCCCTACTGTCAACAAATATGATTTTCACCATCATTTTTGGTCATATTTTCTCAAATTACAGTTACCTGAAACATCAAGATATTTGGAATTGATTAATTTCATTTCCTAAAGAGCGCCGCTACAATATGGCACAAATGTGTACTGCTGGTAGCCAAAGGTAAAAATTTTTGTTGAGTAGACGATATTTTTAATTCGCATTGAAACTTAAGTGCAATTTTATTTATTAAGTTTAAAAAGTGATTTTGAAAATATGTATCATCTGGACAAAGTGTGTTCAGAAAATATTTGTGACACGAATGTGCCAAAAATAATTGACATAAGATTTACATACTTAAATTGAAATGAATAAAATAATTAATTTCGAAGCTGTAACTCTTAACTATTTTTGATAAAATTCGAATGTTTTTCTTTTCTTTTTCTAGTTTTGAAGCTTATTGTGTATATTTACTGGTGATATCTTTTGCATGGGCTATTAGTCTATATGACCGATGTCACGAGTAGTGTTTGTTATTTGGTTCAAGCTTTTGTGGGCTTTAAATTTTTAGTTTCCAAAAATATTTATGTAAAACATTGGAGGAGAGGTAATGTGTAAGTATTAAGACAGATATTTTAGTTATATACATAGGTACTAAAGCGATGGTTGTTTTTTATTTTTTTTTCTTAAATTCCCATCTAAATCAAAAACAAGTAAAAAAGGGCTAAATTCGGCTTGCAGAATCTTTGAATACCCTCCACCATAGGGGCTGAAGATTATATACGTATATACTAAATTTTGCATGAACTGTAATATGAATATTATTTGTCAATTTATGTAACGAACTTTTGTTATTTAGTTTTAGTAATGTTATTTATTTAGTTTTAGCAATGTTATTTACAGAGGTCTGCTCTGTTAGCGACTTTAACATTGTTGATTTTTACGTTAACTTACTTATCAGAGTAACACACATATAGCTCTTCTCATAGTATGTAAGACAATAAATGTAATCGAACAATAAGAAGACTTAATAACATTTTTACTTACTTAACAGAAAAAAAAATAGATACAGAAAAATTGTACAATATATTGACAGACGGACAGACAGACAGACAGACAGACAGACAGACAGACGGACATCGCTAAATCGACTTAAAATTGCATAAGGATCACGAATATATATACTTTATGGGGTCTTAAACCTATATTTCGACATGTTACAAACGGAATGACAAACTGATATATACCCTCACCATATATGGTGGAGGGTATAATTACCGAATTCCATACAAAGAAATCAGATTCATTTTATTAACCAAATTTCTTGCATGGTTCTGTTGCAACCACCATTATTTGTTATTTGTTTTTTTTTTTTTTTTTGCTTGTGGCGACAGAAATTCGAACCGTCTTTCCGTTGGAACAATATATTTTAATTAACCTAGTAGTGCGATTCTGTAATTTTCTTTCTGATATTATCAGTTTTGTTCACTTACCGACATATATGTCGGTTGAGTTACTGAAAAAAATTTGTTTAAATTTTATTCACTTTTACATTTTATCAAGTGACAACAAAAACAATCGTTATTTGAACTTCAAAAAATTTCTATTTTAATACCAACTTTTAACGAGATTTGTTGTTAATTACAGAAAATTTGCTAATATAACTTTCGATTTTGTTTTTATAAAATTAAATTAAGAATTACACTGCAGGAATGCATTTGCTTGTGAGAACCAAATAATTCAGTTGCTGCAACCAAATCATTCACATGATTATCACAATGAATCAGAATTCTGCGTGCCCTAAAAATGGAAATCGAGCAACTCTCTTTTTAAAATCGACATCTAGTGACTTTTACGAAAGAGAAAAATTAACTATTAATTTCAAATGGAATTTTTTCAGCGCTGACACTCCCGAGGTATCTGATGGTCCGTTTCCACCAAATTCTTTACCATTACGACAAATACGTCCACCAAGGAATGGTAAGTTTTAAATTATTGGAATTTCAAATGTGTAGTTAATAAAAATTTATCTTTTTAGTCTGTTTCCGGTACAGAAGAAAGTGTTCTTTAATATTCTCGTTAAACGAATAAAATAATATTTACTTACAAGTCTGAAAATGTTCGTAGTGAACTGAATTAATAAAAAAATAAAATACTTAGTAATAAAAAATAATAAAGTACTTATAACAAAGTTTTTAAGCTGTAACCTAACCGTGCTTTTATCTTAATTAACCTGCCTTAACATTACGCTTGAAATCTGGGTTTAATCGGATTTATATCATTGCTTTCACATCTTTTATTGCTTCCAAGGCATCCGTTAGTATTTTTTAATAACTTTTTTTAGAAGCAATTCTGAACAATATCCGATATATCACTTAATTATTTTTCTTGACCGTTATTTCTCTAAAAGTGAATTTGGTTCTATAACTTAAAAATACGGGATAAACAACAGATGGTGTATTATTTACACCTGGTTTGTGTCTTTAAACAACCCAGCAAAAAAATAATGGTAGTCATTCTGTGACTATAACTTCTTTTATTGCATCCTAAACTTCAGTTGACATTCTTTTATGATTTTTTGGTGTTATTCTAAGGCACTTCCAAAAGCATTCATGTGTTCATATTTCAAATGCAGTGATCTGGATATAAACCCGATGCATATCTAAAAATATCACTCTTCATTACTTCTAAAGAATAAGTATATCGTATATTTTTTTTTGTTCTGATGAACTTTTTTAATTTTTTTATTAAATAATTTTTTTTATATTTTAGTTTAAAATTTCATGATTGTTAGAATCTATGCAGTTTTGCAAATTTTTTTTAGAAGTTTTGAAAAATCAAGAAAAACAGATTTTTTCGACATTAAATTGAAACTAGCTGGCCTGTCCTTTGCATTTTTCAGCCTCAAATATTTATGACGACGCAATCTGTGCATTTTTGCATTATGTATTTTAATGACCCAGTTTTAATTCAGAATCTACCAAAATAATTTTAAAATTGTGTAAAAATTATTTCAAATTGCCCAAAAATGTTTTAAAATTGTGCAAAAATTATTTAAATTGTTCAAAAATATTTTAAGATTGTCTAAAAATGTTTCCAAATTGTGCAACCAGTTTTTACATTATCCAAAAGTATTTTAAAATTTGTCTAAAAATTCATTAAAATTTTTGAAAAATGTTTAAAAAACGCTTTTTCACTAATGCAGAATTTTTTATTTGATTTAATAAAGAGTATTTGTATATCAATGCATAAATGTCGCTTCTTTAAACTTATTTTTCTGCATTCTTATGAATTAAATTTTCATCAAAGGTTAAATATTACAAAGTATATGAACATTTTCCACTCATGCATCAGAATATCTAATCATTGAATGATCATTACTTCCTTAGAGTAAAGTATGAGTAATGCTAGTAGCTACATTTGAATACTTTCATCCTATGACACGCTAATGTTAAATTCATCGATGAAACCATCAGAAAAGAAGTGATGCCTTTGCCATAGTTGTGATGCTTTTATTGCTTCTTTGGCAGCTTCATTTTTGCTGGGAACTTATATGACATTTTGAGGGGTAAACATCTGACATTTACAGGGTTAGCAGGCAATACCGCTAAAATACTATTATCGATTTAATACCCTTTCACTTTCATTTACCCCTAAAATACCGTTACCGAAATAACTCAAAAAATCGTTATCCTTAAAATACCGTTACCGAAATAATAGAAAATAGCGTTACCCTTAAAATAACGTTACCGAAATAATAGAAAATAGCGTTATCCCTAAAATACCCTTACCGAAATAGTAGAAAATAGCGTTACCCTTACCGATAACCGCATTTGTTTCGGTAACCATCCATCGAGTTTTGTGCCAACTAAGCATCAATTGCGAGAAGTTTGGCTTTACTTCTTCAATTCGAGAAAAATTGCAGCTGAAGCATATCAATTACTCACCGAAGCTTATCCTGAATATGTTTCATCGATGTCAATGCGCGGTTTTGCGGTTCAAAAGTGGTGATTTTGACACGGAAGACACAGACCGTCCAGATCAGCCACGATATGCTTAAAAAGTTATTTAGTTCCCATTATAAATTAAGTGTGACTAATAACTATCTTTAAAACAAATTATTTGCAGATTTCTTCGTTTTGTTTTTTTTTAACTGCATTTAAAAAACTTATTAAAATATCCTTTTTTAGAGGATATTATAAATGCTTTTGTGTTATATCAACTTTTAAAAGATCTATAAAAAAAACATATTTTTGAGATATTTTTGTATATTTTTTATAACAATTTTGATTAATCGATTAATCATATAAAATTATTCTAATCAAACGTTATTGGAAATTGGGGCATTTTTAATTATTCCAACAATTATTTGACAAAATTGTTCGATTAATCCAATATTAATTACCATTCTATCTACACACAAAAAAAAATATCTAAAATATCACGCAAAAAAAATATAATTGGGGCAATCATATTCGAAAACCATGATATATTTTTGGGATCATATTATGAGAATAATATAAACATAATTTTTCCATAATATTGTTCCTAAAGTTGTAATATGATTCGAAACTATGAAAAATTTCTTTAAATTTAAAAAAAAGCATTTGATATTAAGGATTTTTTCAAGAAAAGAATTTTAAGGACTTTTTTTAATAAATAAAATATAGATCCATAGATTTTTTTTCTAATAGACAACTTCTTGGATTCTAAGGATATTTTGACCTTTTTTTTTAGATAGTCCTAAGAGGCTCAGAATTTTTTTTTTGGAAAATGTCCTCTGAATCCAAGAATATTTCTACTAGAAAAATTTATTAGAAACTAAGTATTTTTCATGATAAAAAGTCCTTAGAACCTAAGAACTACTACTCAAAGAAAGGGCTTATAATCAAAGTTTTTATGTTATCATTTTTACATGGGTGACTAAACTGATATAATTTTTTTTATGATAACAAGACATAATAGTGTCTTGTTTTATTTGATTTAAAGTAACTCATTGATAGCTGTTCCATAATTAATATATTGTTTCGTAGTCAGAAATTGTGTTCCCACAGTATAGATACAGCCAATCATATTATAAAGTATAATAAAATAAAAAAATATTTAGCGAACCTATTATAAACCAATAACTTGATTGTCTCAACCATACCCGAATGCAGCAAGCAGTAGCAGTGAATTGATAAAAAATAAATTTCTTCTGCACTCATTCAAAAAGTAATGAAAAAGTGTTAAATTAGGTGTACTCCATTTGCATGACCTTGTTAATATAATTAGAGTTTCTGTTACAAAAAAGAACTACATCTAGATCATAAATTGTAATGCTTTTTAACTGCTTTTGCATTTCTTTTTTTGCTGGGAGTTTAAGGTTTTGTAAATTTTTGTAGAAAATCTTAAAAATTGCATGGTAATTTTTTTGTTGGCCTCCTAACAAAACATTAACAGTAGCATTTAATTAATGTAAAATTTTACCAAACTTGACCTAATTTACCTAAAGCTCTTTTACTTCTTTTATTGTAAAGCTTTATCGTATGACCGTAAATAAAACAACTGCCAATTGACACCCCTCTTTTAACGGAAATTAATAATTAAATTTTCCCTACAAATCCTTTGAGAACTCTTTTAAATGGCGCCAAAACAAATGTAGTAAATTTTAGTTAGAACAACTTGTTGGTTAAGCAGCTGACAATGAGTTACAAACAAAACAACAAACAAACAAAAAATACGAGACAAATTAACATACAAGAAACCAAACACGTACACACATAAATAAATTAAAGTCACGCATAGACCGATACCCAACATACCAAATGACTTGAGAAAAATATTATTATAAGCTTACAAACACAAGTCTTAAGCTTGAAAAAGACTTGAGAATTAATTGAAAAAGGCTATCGTAACAATTGTAGAAAAATCAAAACGGAACCTTCGTGAAAATATTATGTGTGTTTGATTAATATAAGCTTATTCTTGCAATTGTAGAATAAGCCTACAAAAATAATATATTATTAATAGTTGAAAAAGAGAAATCATAATTATTTTCTTTAATTTAATTTATTTTTTATTTTAATTTTTAAAATAAATAATAATAACTAATTTTAAATATTAAAAATAATAATTAATTTTAAATATAAATAATAATAATTAATTTTAACCATATATTTTTTTTTTACGTTAGACTAACACTCAGGGGATGTCCCCTACTAATTTTAGAATTAGGAAAATATGTTATGAGAGGGAGGAGAGAGGGAGTAGTGTTTGTGGATATTTGCCTTGAACTTCTCTATATTGTAAGTGACAGGGAAGACCTCCGCGGGGAGTTTATTCCACATACGGCTTGTACGATTGATAAACGAATTTTCTCTGTAATGCGATGTGCGGTCAACGGGACAATCGACTACAAACGGATGTGCTCTGGTAGATGAGCGAGTATCTCGAACATAAACCCGGGCTCTGAGAATCAGTTCCCTTATGTCGACAGAGCACTTCCCATGGTAATATCGATAAAACACTGATGCACAACCCACATTTCGAAGATGCTCCAATGAATCAATAGAGTTCGATATCCTAATGTCATTGATGAGCGCCGACGCCCTCCTTTGCACACGGTCCAAAAGCTCCAAAATAGACTTTGAAGCTCCTGCCCATATATGGGAGTTGTATTCCATTTTCGGTCGGATATAGGTGGTATAAATAGTAAGGAGATCGGATGGAGTGAAGTATTTCTTACACCATTTGAGGAAACCAAGACACTTGAATGCTTCTTTCGACACATCGAATACATGCTTATTCTAACGGACATCACACTGAATCTTCATACCCAGAACATCAAGATTATCCGATTCCTAGATATCAACACCACCCATATTTGTTGGTGACATTGTTGATCTCACAGCCCTATGGGACAACATACAACATTGAGTTTTACTTGCATTGAAGTCGACCCTATTCGTAAGACCCCACTCGGAGACCGTCGAGATGTCACGATTGAGTGTGTCATTCATTAGCTGCCTTCTGTACTCAACCTCCAGAAGGCTTGGTCTACAGCTAAATGAAAATGAATGACAAATGTCATCAGCGAAAGAGTAGATAGGATTGGAAGTTTGATCAAGAAGATCATTGATAAAGATAAGGAAAAGAGATGGAGAAAGAACAGAACCTTGTGGTACCCCTGAAAAGAGCTGAAACTCGTTGGATGAGATCCCATCTATAACAACACGAATAGTGCGATCTCTGAGAAAGCTCGAAATAAAACGAGAGAAGTCATTACCGACACCAAATGCAATAAGCTTTGTCAACAGTGCGCCATGCCATACACGGTCGAACGCTTTAGAAATATCCAGTGCAACCACTTTACTTTCGCCAAATTGGTGAATGGATCGACTCCAACGCTCCGAAAGGAGCGCTAACAGGTCCCCCGTCGAGCGGCCACTACGAAAGCCATATTGTCTATCACTCAGAAGCGAGTTGGACTCTAGATAATTAACGAGATGATAATTGATCATGCTTTCCATCGCCTTCGAGAGCGCTGAGCATATTGCGATAGGGCGGTAATTTTCAGGGTTAGTAGCCGCACCCTTTTTAGGGATTGGTTGAACATTGGCAACCTTCCAGCAGGAGGGAAAGACTCCCGCACGGTAGGAAGAGCTAAAATATAAAAATAATTAAATTTAATATGCAATTGCACGTTCACTATATAAAATTTACAACTAATTGTACACGCAAAACACGTTTGACAAATTTAAAGAGAAAGAAATGGCACTTGTTGTATGCATTATAAGCGTAGAATAAAGACAACAAGACTAGAATGTATTAAAAAATATTTCTATTTCAATCGTCATATTGCCTTGTTCAATAAGTGCATACTTTAGAAAAAGTTATGTTTAATAATTTTTTTTCAAGCATTTTTAAATATTGCTTGTGAATTCACATTTTATAAACATTATAATAAGCGAAATTAAGAATAGCTTAAAACACACTATTTTATATAAGCTTATTCTCAAGTTGTATTGCAGTTTGATTGCTATATGGTATATTGGGTATATTTGTTTTAATATTAAAATGTAGGTAAATGTATTGTCAACCTTCGTCAGGGCTGGCTAAACTATGGCAATGAATTATTTAGTGGCATGCGACATTTTGTTGAATATTTTCCAACATTAAAATTTTTCATAAACATTGTATGTTTCTTTAAAAAAAAAAAAGTTAAAAACAGGTAAAAGAATTACATTCAGTTTTACGAAATTGTTTTTGTTAACTCTTCACCACGCATGATAATTAAGAATTTTTGTATTACATTATTAAAAATAGTAGACCTTATATGTACGAAAAATATATATGAAACAAAATTGTAAAAGTACCAAATGAGTCAAAGGACTACCATTGTACTTTTGAGAATCCATAGTAACACAAAAAGTACTACAGTATTAACATTATTATCACTGCCGTCCACAGTATTTTTGTTACAAATAAAAGCTGAGTTTTTTAATCACCGGATTTAGCAAAATTTTTCGATATATAAAAAAAAAATTCTTATTTTATTCATTTATTATTAGCTTATACAATATTAAGAAATATAAATAAATTATGTTAAAATGTGAACACAGAATTAAGTTTAAATTAAATCCAAAATAGATTTATTACGCCCAAAAAAAAAATATATTAGATTTATTTTTCTCGGTTTACAGTGTTCACAGAAATTATAAAAGTCTTTAAATCTAAACTTTACACTGTTCATAGAAATTATAAAAATCAAAATCATCCTGTTGATTTTTAAGAAAATACGAATAAAAAAGGAAATAGGAATAAAAAAGGAATATAAATAGTTTAGTAAGAATTTTTTAATATAATTTGGATTGAAAAAATTGTATTTTGTAAAAAAAAAACTTCTCTTCAAAAATAAGTGATGATTTTGTTTGAAAAAACATAAACGTTTGTCATAAAAAGTGTGTTGAGGGCCGATTTAACTGTATGTGGCAATAATGAATTTGAACGTTTTAGGAAATATTGTAGAAAAGAAAATTTTGTTCTGAAAAAGCTTTGTGAACCGTCAAATTTTCTGCTAAAAGATAACAAATGGGATTAATGAAATTTGTTTAACCCTAACTTTGGAACTATTTAAAAAGGCTATAATTTATATATTGTTGAGGTCGGATTTGGATATGGTTTGGACTTAGTGACTAATTTTTAATGTTTTACATGTAGCTATAAAACAATATAAAAAAATTCCGTCACCGTTATTTTTTGGGTTTTTGTTATTTATTCTTCATTTTATGGCACATTTACATTTGTAAATATGTTAATATAATGCGTTTTTTTTTAATATAATTCATTATATTTTATTAGATTTTTATTAATCACAAGTGATACAGAATAAAAGAGTTGCTCGTTATAACGGAAAATCATTGTTTTGCCAAATCGTTTCAAGTCTCTCATTGTTGGAATTATGGCTTCCCATTGCGCACTGAGCTCTTCTTCTGTAATATCCTCCCAAATATATTTTCTGGGAATTTTTAACGCGCCTTTTATATACAAAATACCAACATAAATATGATATTTACCTACTTTGTATTTTGGTTTGCCGTTCTGCAACTTTTCAAGTTTCATACTCAGCCTTGCCTTTCCTGTTAGTATTCCCAGCAAAAAAAATGGTAGTCATTCTGTGACTATAACTTCATTCATTACTTCCTAAACTTCAGTTGACATTCTTTTATGATTTTTTGGTGTTATTCTAAGGCACTTCCAAAAGCATTCATGTGTTCATATTTCAAATGCGGTGATCTGGATAAAAACCCGATGCATATCTTAAAATATCACTCTTCATTACTTCTAAAGCGTAAGTTATAGTATATCGTATATTTTTGTTGGAATCTAAAGCATTTATTCAAATTGAAAAAATAGTTGTGATGAATTTTTTAATCATTTTTTTATTTTAGTTTAAAATTTCATGAGGGTTAGAATTTATGCAGTTTTGCAATTTTTATAAAAGTTTTGAAATATTAAGAAAAACAGATTTTTTTTAAACTTTAATTGAAACTAGCTGGCCTGTCATTTGCATTTTTTCAGCCTTAAATATTTTTTTGACGACGCAATCTGTGCATTTTTGCATTATGTTTATTATTTAACACTACACCATTTACAGTTTAAATTTAGAATTTATTAAAATAATTTTAAAATTGTTTAAAAATTATTTCAAAAATTATTTTCCAAAAATGTTTTAAAATTGTGCAAAAATTATTTAAAATTGTTCAAAAATATTTTAAAATTGTCTAAGAATGTTTCCAAACTGTACAACCAGTTTTAAAATTATTCAAAAATATTTTAAGATTTGTCTAGAAATTCATTTAAATTTTTGAAAAATGATTCAAAAATGCTTTTTTACTAATGCAGAATTATTTATTTGTTTTAATAAAGAGTATTTGTATATCTATGCATAAATTTCACTTCTTTAAACTTATTTTTCTGCATTTTTATGAATTAAATTTTCATCAAAGCTTAAATAGTACAAAGTATATGAACATTTTCCACTCATGCATCAGAATATTTAATCATTGTATTATCATTGCTTCCTTAGAGTTGAATACTTTCATCCTATGACACGCTAATGTCACGAAATTTGTTTTGTTGCCGTATCCGTTACAATCTAGGCTGAATCTAATATAATAAACAACACTCAAATATGTTGTGAAAGGAATAAAAAAATTTTAGTATGCCAGATTCCCAATTGGTTCCCAGAAATGGAAACATTAACATTTGGAATGGCAACCCTGTCAATTTGTGCTTCGAAAATCGAAGATGCCAAAGGGTAATTCTATAAATAAATGGAAAAAGCTCATTTGTACGGGTAATCATTCACTAACTGAAAAATGTAACTTTCCTTAGAGTGTGTGATATAAATGCCTGTTCATAACCATGAGTTATTTGTGTTGGGTGGTTCAGAAGGAGGCTGAAAATGACCTGGTCCCTCGGGTCGAAAGTGTGCACTCCCTCTAGCGCTGATCCTTACAATTTTTTCCTTTTAATAAAAAAATTAGTGTTAACTATTTGTTAGTATCATTAAAAAAATTATGATCTTGAGCCTGATAAAATTAAAAATATATAATTAAAACAGAAAGATCAAATAATATTCAAAATTTACGTAAATATTTATTATTATTTCATGATTGCCACTTTTTTTTTATATATAACTAAGAAAAAAAATGTATTATAATGAAACTGTAAAATACTGGCAACAATCAATGGATAATTATAAATCAAAAAGAAAAAAAAAAGAACATACTGACATTTACAGCCCTATGGCTCTCTTAAGAATTATCATATAACAAGGTTTGCTTTTTAAAATTTTATATAAATATTCCATAGACTTGCTAAATAATTATAGATATAGCTACTTAAAGATTAAGAACGTGTAAAAATGCTGCCAAGTCTTAGAAACTATTGGCTTTTCTCTTTGAAATGTAAACACAAATATTTGTCATAAAAATGTTTAAAATTTTGGTATTGTTAATTTAATAAAATATTAAAAACAGCTAAAGCTAACGAATTAAAAGTAGAGCAGAGCAAACAATATATTTGGTTTCGAGTTCCCGAAAATTCCATTTACTAGATTTTTTGAAATTTTTCTGATAGAATCATTTCTAGATTCTATTTACATTTTCTTAAAGTAAAATTCTCAGATTCTGAAAACTCTTTCTAAGAAGAAAATTTGTATATTCTTAAAAAACTTACACTCTAAAAAATGTTTAGATACTGAGGACTTTTCATCATAAAAAATACTCTGATTCTAAAAAATTTTTTTAGTATAAATATTCTTAGATTCTAAGGACTTTCATTTTCCTGTGGGGGTCCGCATTTCAAATGTTAAAACTTTTCAATAAAAAATAGAAGATAAATAATCTTAAGGTTGCACGCATTATATTTTTACAAAAAAAAAATATCCAGTTTTTGGCACGCAGTATAAAAACTCTTGCCATCTCTTGTCCAGCCAATATTGTTACAAACATTTAAAGAATTAATTCGTCTTTGCTAATCCCGCAAATAAGTTTTTGGAAATATTTCTTCTTTTTTTTTTGCCAATTAACACATATTGCCCACTAAATGTCAATAATGTTTTTTTGACATTGACACGGTATATTTTTTCATTGACTAACAAAATCAAAAAAATTGCTAAAATAAATAAAAATACAATACGTATTTGAAAGTTATGCAATAATGACTTAAAGATGTTGATATATACCACTACTTATTCAGAAGCTTTAATATAATGTCTTGCTGACATTGTGTTAAGTAATAAATGATTATTCTATTAATATGAGTTTTCGGTATTATTTTGTATAACTATACGATTTTATTGAAAATATAAACACCAAAATACCATTTACTAGTTTCAAATGTTAAATGAAAAGAATTCACAGTTTTTTTCCCCAAATTTTTAAATGTTAATTTTGGTAAATTCCGTTAAGGCAAAATAAACTAGTAAATTCATTATTTCCAGCTCTGTTCATTGACAAAAAAACTACAAACAATTACGATTACGCTACGTATACGGCTAAAATATTTAATGTTAACACATTCACTCAGAATATTATGTAATTTACAATTTGTAGTTTATTTTTCAAAGAAATATTTATTTTAACTTTTTTCGATTTTTACAGTTTCATTTATTTTTTTCATTTATTTGAAATTTAATAAACATTTACCCACAAAACGCAAATTTGTGGTTTATTTGTTTTCGTTAGTTATTACAAATTTAAATTTTTTTTGCTGTGTTCCAAAAAAAAAAAAAAAATATATTATAAACAATTTAAATTGTTTATTTAAATTGTTTGTTTATGTATATACAAAATTATTTCAATTCAAATTACAAGAACTTTATAAACACACACACATATTGTGATTAACTCAAAATTTGTCCATAGACTGTGTGCGTATAGATTTGTAGATTAAAAAACAAACAAAAAGGCAAAATTTAAACACTTATTTCTAACTGTTATTACTGTTTTAATCAAAAAAATATTTGATTAAAAAGAAAAGTAAGTAGACCAATTTTTAAATGAAATATCATCATTCTGTTATTTTAACTTACAAACTATTATTCGTGTACATTTGTACATATTTATTAAAATGCAAAAAAAAAGTCCTATTTCGTTAGACTATGGAGAAATAAAGATCCCCATATTGTTAGCCAATTCAGTTGTCTATGAAAGCTCATCAGGTGCGGTTGAAAAAAATAAAATACAAAAATATTTGTCCTTTTAAATAACATGTTGATTTGTCTTAGGGACATTAACAGCAAACAAATTAACCAAAAATTAACGCAAAGTAAAAAATATAAAAAAAATAATAATTTATCAGGAATTTATAACATTACTAACTGTAAGTTAGCTCATACTTTAGGTTATTTTATTTATTGTTTATGGCCCTTAACGTCAAATACCCCATGTGGGGAAATGTTTATTTACATTCAAATAAAAGGAATTATAAACATTTTCAAACAATAGCGTCATCATTGTGTTGTGAACAGAGGAGTGTATATATATATTGTGCAAACGCTAAAGTGTTTAACAAATTAATTGAAAATATTTTACAATTATAATTAAATGAAAAAAAAAGAAAAAAATATTTCTTAGAATTTAACGCAAATTAAAATAAAAGTTGGTAAAAAGATTCATAGTGGGAAAGTATAAAATAAATAGTATTCCTTAGTTAAAATATGCAGAAGACGTTTACTTATTTATAAATACCATATAATAGTTTTTTTACAAGAAAATAATACTTAAAAGTTAAAGAAACCGATTTTATTCATTTTTTGTATGTGAAGTATGAGTGTTATTAATTTAACTGATTTAAAAACACTCATACGCTAACGAAGGACTAAAATTCTTTATATTTATTTATGAAAATAGGCTTTAGAATCAATTAAAATTTGAATTAACCTTGCATTTTTCTAAATAATTAAAAAAAAAATCTGTAATTTTACAATTTATCCCTCAAGAATTATATACAGAAAGTGTAATAAAAATTCATATAATATTTTTAACTTTATCCATATAAAAATTAACAAAATACTTTTGTGAACATTTTTTGTAAACAATAACAAAAAAAATCATTAAATAAATAAACAGAAATAAATGGTATAATGATAATAAGTAAAGTAAAAAATATAAACATGTGGTTGATTTTGTTTTCCTGGATATTTTTTGGAACTTTACGAGCACAACACTCAAAATATCCCTGCGCCTTTATAGATACTGTTAACATAACTGGTAGTTATCCTTATGAAATGTTAACCAGCGGTAACGTTGTAGCTAATGCAACAATTTTTCCCACACCTGCTAACATTTCCTATATATATGAATTTATGATTGTACCTCCCGAATTAATTGCAGTCTATGATTTTATCATAGAAAATGGCGTTCGCGTATCAACCGAAAAACATTTGCGGGCCTGCATATGTAAGTTAAGACCTTGTATTCGTTTTTGTTGTCAATCAGGATTTTATTATGATTTACATAATAATAGTTGTTCTGCTGCCACAACATCTTTGCATTCGCACTTTAATCAAGCTTCTATGGATGTTCGTTTTAAAAATAATTCCTACCTTTCGGTACCAACTACAAAACACTTTACGGTACATTATTTTATACCTTGTGAGCATATGCGTATTATCCTGAAAGATAATCGTCAGGTTAAGTGGACTTTGTATGAAAATGGTACAATAGCCAATAAAAATACTTTATTTTCCAAACATTATTGTTTTGCTGCACTGCCAGAACGATATAAAACGAATTTCCATGGAGATTTAACATGGGATTGGCAGCCTTTAGCATGTGTACCGGAAAAATTACCATTTGAATTGGGTGCAAAGGAGTGGACTTATGCTATATGTAAGTATGACAAGGATACGATTACTTTAAAGAGGTTTTTTATTTATGTTTTTAAGAAAAAGTACTTTTCAAAAAAGTGTATACTTGGCAAATTGTAGTTTTTAAGTGAAAAAGGTAAATTTTTAAAAAGAATTTTTTTTTTTAAAGAATGTACTTATTCATAAAGTGTACGTTTTTAATAAAAGGTACCTTTTTAATAAAACGAACCTTTTAATAAAAACTATTTATTGAAGAAAATGTATTTTTATGATATAAGGTACTTTTTGGTAAAAAAGGTACTTTTTGGAGAACAGGTACTTTTTGAATAAAAGGACTTTTCAATAAAAGGCACTTTTTAATGAAAGGCACTTTTAAAAAAAGGCAATATTTTAATAAAAGGTACTTTTTTTAATAAAATTACTTTTTATAAAAGGTACTGTTTTAATGTAATGTACTTTTAATAAAATGCACTTCTTTAATAAAAAAAAACATTTTTTTTGTTTAAATATACTTTTTAATGAAAGGTATTTTTAAATAAAAAAGTACCTTTTTAATAAAAAAATTATTTTTTTTATTGAAAGTCACTTTTTTAAATAAAAGGTACTTTTTTAAAAGGTGCTGTTTTAAAAGAGGCACTTTAAAAAAAATGTACTTTTAATAAAAAAAGTATTTTTTTGTTTAAATATACTTTTTAATGAAAGGTATTTTTAAATAAAAAAGTACTTTTTTAATAAAAAAAAATACTTTTTTTTATTGAAAGTCACTTTTTTAAATAAAAGGTACTTTTTTAAAAGAGGTACTTTTAAAAAACTGTACTTTTAATAAGAGGTACTTTTTAATAAAAGGTACTACTTTGAAAAAATATACTTTTTAATAAAATGTACTTTTTTAATAAAAAAAAGTATTTTTTATTACAAGGCACTTTCTTAATAAAAGGTACATTTTTATAAAATGCACTTTTTAAATAGGAAGTACTTTACTATTTCTTTAAACATAAACTTAGTTATTTCTTTAAAATATTTCTTATAATATGAAATTCGATATTAAATTTATTTTCAGGTCTTATTATAACCGTAATATGTATGATTGTAATATTTTTCATATATTTATTTTGTACGGAATTACGAAATACATTTTATGGTGTAGCCATCAAATCCTATACTTTATGTATAATTATTGGTTATTCTCTGTTGGCACATTTAACGTTAACAAATCCAGCCGATATATCAAAATATGCCTGCTCTAAAATACGTGAGTATAAATTTTTATAAAATTCAATTGATTTGAGATATTTTTATAAAAAATATAAATGATTTTAATGATTTTATCATAAACATAAAAGACTTTGGATACGTATGAGTGTTATTATTTATACTTACAAATTATAACACTCATACGTCATATGGTACTATTTGGTAGAGTTTAAAATTGATTAAAAATTAAAATGAAGAATTGTACAATATTAAAATCAATTTCTAACAATTATATTGAAAAAAAAAATTAGTTACTAATTTTAAACTTTTATATTTTCAGCCACATTTGCGTTGTTATATTTAATATTATCGTTTTATATACTGTTTTATTAGTTTAAATTTCTATTTGAGCTTGTTTGGCATCATCTTGAGCAAACTGATATTTTGGTTTATATTCTTTCCCATTGTTCTGTTGGCTGCATGTTGGTCCTTTTTTGTAAGTTTTGAGTATTATGGTAATAAGCCGGTATTTAGCAGTGATATATGTTGGTTTGATCGTAAGTATACATATATGCAGAATAAGAATTTTAAGTTAACGAGAGAGACTTTAATCTTTAAAATAGTGTTTAATGTAAAAAATTATTGGGGGTTAACAAGCTTTAAAAAGAAATCGCCTATGCTTGTTTCTTCTTAAACTGTAATCACACTCACTCGAAACGAATTTAGATTAAGGTCAAAAGAAATTCTCCGGAGTTCATTCTTAATGTATACTTTAAATAATGTATGTTGAAATATACCCAACTTTTACTATAAATTGGGTAAACTAAGTCTACATCTGTAAAGGAAAAAAAATATACTTGAACATAAAAAGTTAAAAAAAATTAAATTAAATTAAGAAAACGTCGCCAGAAATTGAAAGAAACAACTGTAATTAACAAAATAGCTAAAATTGTAAATAAAAAAAATCATAAAAATCTACAAAAATGCCAAAAATAGAAAAAAATGATAATGATGAAAAAAAATGTTCGTTTTAAAAAATGACTTGAAATTTTTAAAAATGCTTAAATTTAAAATAAAGATCGTTTGAATTTAAATAAATCGGTGAAATTACAAAAAAAGAAGCGATGTAATTAAAAAAAAAAAATAGCCAGAAATTTACAGAAAAGTGAAAAAATCACTAAATTTATGAGAAAAACGATATAATAATCGATAAACTGCCAAAATTGAAAACATGCCAAAACTAAAAAATTTCAATAAAAGTGAAAAATCGCCAAATTGGAAAAAAATCCCCATAATCAAAAAGAACCCTAAATGAAGAAGACGCCAAAATTAAAAAAAAAAACATGGTTTCACCATGAACACTGCTACTACATTATGCTTGCTGCATTCGGATATGGTTGTCACCATACTTGGGAATTTTTCATTACCATTGAAATTTCAGTTTACACCAATGCAAATGAAAAAAATTTCATTACTAATGGTAATGAAATAGCACAAATGGAAAAAAAACTAATTATAATTGATTAAAAAATCATTTGTTTACAAAAAGTATTTTTAAACTCTGAAGACCTTTTCTATAAGGAAAATTCTGATATTATAAGGACTATCTAAAAGAAATCGTAAAAAATATCCTTAGAATCTTAGAATTTTTCTATTAGGAAAAGGCCCATAGAATATATGTTTTTTTTTTATTTAAAAAGTTTCTAAAACTAATTTTTTTTAAGAATTTCAAAATATCAAATACTTTCTTTAGGAAAAGTATTTCTTAAAGAAGTATTCTAAATTTAAAGAACTTTTTCATAGTTTCGAATCATAATATAACTGTAGAAACAATATTATGGCAAAATTATGGTTATTTTTTTATCATAATATGATAACTATATAACGACTATGGTTGTAATCTTCATCTTCGTATATGATTGCCCCAACCATGTCTTTGCTTTACTTAAATTAAAATGTTTTTCCTTAATTCTGGCGTTATTATTTCTAATTTAGCGATTATTTTCAAATGTAGTGTTTTTCTCGATGTATAGCGATTTTTTTAATTTTTAAAGATTTTTCTAGATTTTGGCCGATTTTTACATGCTAGCGTTTTTTTTTTTTTGCTGCTTAGTAATTCTATTTAAATATTTTTTATTTTGTAATTTTAAAATACCAAGTAATTTATTATCATTATAAGTTAGAATATTTCCAAAATTTGTGCGTAAAATTTTAATTTTACAAGAGAATACTAATTTCAAGTATTAAGTTTAAAATTGTAAACACATTACTGTTGTGATATAAGGCAATGTTTACAGTCACTTATGACTCTGTATCTAATACAAAGTACACATAGCTTTATTATTGCAATACTTTCCAGCACTAGAACATAAGTAAGTTGAGTACTAGTATACATACTAGATACTCATACATTGTAATACATTAGATTTTAAGAGCACACAATAAATAGACGTTGGAAATATAACATGGTGTCAAGTGAGGGGTAATTTTTTTTATTACATATAAAAAGTTTAGAGGTTAGATACCTGTTCCAGGCATGGAATGGAAAAAGGGGAGTCGTAATTTTAAAATCTTTATGAGAGCGTCGGGGTTGGAGACACAGGCGGAAGCACGTAAAGTAGCTTTATTATTGCATCATCTAGGATCATCGACTATACACATTGTAAGTGCTTTAAATGTGGTTAGAAAACTACTTTGTTCCGGAAAAAACACGGCCATGAAGCGCCACGCGTTTTTTACAAGAAAGCAAATGGTGGGAGAAACCATTTTTCAATATGCAACACAGTTACAAAATATGAGCAACAATTGTGAATTTCATACGTTACGCGAAGGTCTTGTAAAGGACATTTTTATTTGTGACTTATCAAAAAATTATTTAAAAATCAAAGAAAAATTGCTAGCTGATGGTGACATAACTTTGGAAAAGGCTCTCCAAATAGCACAGAGCATGGAAGCTGCAAGAGAAAATGCAACAGCAATAGAAGTGTCGCACACCAACAACAACTACAATTCAAATATATGTGGTTTAAGAAATACAACAAATTAAACAATAATCAACAACAACAAAAAAGTGGAAAATGTGGTCAACATCGTCATGATAAATGTCCAGCAGAAGGCGTAAAATGTGATCTTTGTGGTTAGCTAAATCATTTTGCCAAAATGTGTTTTGCAAAAAACCATAACAACAATAGCAACCACAACAACAATAACAACTACAACAACAAGAGCAACAACAGAAACTACTACAAGAACAACAAGTATGTAAAATCTGTGGAAAATGCAGAGGAAGAAAATTTATTCATTGGTACTGTGGAGAATACCGCAGGTACTACAAATTTAGCTCGCGAGTGGAATATTGAAGCCCAAATCAACAACAAGAAGGTGATGTTTCAGGTGGACATCGGTGCACAAGCCAATCTGCTGTCGGAGAAAACAATAAGTATTTTGAATATTAACAAGATTTATAGTACACCCAAACCTGTTTTTACACGGTTTTTTTTACGCGAATTTGAAATAACACGGTTTTTTTTAAACAAATTTACCATTTTTTTTGTTCGTTCCTTTTTATACGGATAAAATCGTTTAATCCCGTTTAATTCCCAGTTTGTGCATAAAAAATAATGTGGCATCATTTTTTACGCTTTAAAAAATAAAACTAGATATGGTAGCTTACCTCTACGTTTATTATTCGGGGATTCACAAATTACGAATGTATTTGCATATGTAGTTGTCTGTGCACTTGTGTTTACACTTCAGTTTCTATTGACATTCGACAGGTCAGTGCTATTCAGCGGTAATTTAAAGTGAAAACGATGTTCGTAGAATCATTTTAATTTTATTAGAATTTTTAATTTTGTGATCATTTTTATTTATTGAAACTAGACAGCTTGTGTATGTACAAATTTCTCTTAGCTGTTAACAAAGTAATAAAATTAATTAATTTAAAGTCATTAACCTAGCCATGAGTAAACGAAACGCTATTTCCTTATAAGAAAAGGTAAAAATTCTGGACAGGCCAGCAAAAGGGGAACGTCCTAGTTCAATTGGAAAATCTTTAAATTTAAATGAATCCACAATTCGGACAATTAAAAAAAATTAAGAAGCTATTAGACAAGCTGTAATTTCTGGTACTAATTTGAGTGCAAAATCTTCTTCCTATACCAGAAATATATTTGTAGAAAAAATGGAAAAGGTTCTTTTAGCATGGATAGAAGATTACACTCAAAAACGTATACCGCTCGATAAAAATTCCATAAAACAGAAGGCTTTAAGAATCTATGGACAGATAAAAAATATGGAACCATCAACGTCTTCAGAAGCCATTGATGACAACAAAAATAAATTTTCTGCAAGTAATGGATGGTTTCAGTGTTTTTTAGAGAGATATAAACTTCATAATATCAAAATAAAAGGTGAAATAGCTTCAGGAGATACTGCATCTGCTAAAGAGTTTCCAACTCAGTTGGCCAAAATAATTGAAGAAGGTGGATACAATAGCGACCAAGTTTTTAACTCCGATGAGACTGGCCTTTTCTGGAAAAGAATGCCTAGCCGCACCTACATAGCAAAACATGAAAAAACTGCTGGTGGGTTTAAGGCGGCGAAAGACAGGGTTACATTTTTGTTTTGTAGTAATGCGTCAGGAGACCGCATGATAAAACCTTTGCTGATCAATAGATCAATTCGACCACGGGCAATGAAAGGTGTGGATATTAAAACTCTGTCAGTTCATTGGATGGCAAATAAGAAGGCATGGGTAACTTCACAGGTTTTTAGTGAATGGTTCCATGATTGCTTTATTCCTGAAGTAAGAAGCTACATGATAGAAAAAGGCTTGCCGTTTAAAGTTCTGCTGCTAATAGATAACGCACCTGGGCACCCAGTTTTGGTACATCCTAATGTAAAGATAGTATTTTTGCCTCCTAATACCACTGCTTTGATTCAGCCGTTAGACCAGGGTATTATCGCAACATTTAAGACTTTTTATATTAAGAGGTCTTTTCAGTACATTTTAAATGAAATAGAAAGTGATGCTAACACTACAGTTATCGACGCATGGAAGAAATTTTCGATTATGGATTGCATAAAGCATGCTGCTTTAGCCTTTTCTGAAATAAAACCGTCAACTTTAAATGCCTGTTGGAAGAGCATTTGGCCAGAATGCGTCAAAGGCAAAGACACTTGTGCGAATGATAAATTCAGGTGGTGAAGTGTATGCAGATATAATTAATTTAGCGCGAGAAGTTGGAGGTGAAGGGTTTGATAATCTTAATATTGAAGATATAAACGAAATAATTGTTGATAAAGCTCTAAATGAAGAAGAGATATTGGAGGTTACGCTGGGAAATGAAGATCAAAATGTCGAGACTGATGAGAGTGAAATTCAAAGTCCAATAACTGCCAAGTTGATACTTGACGGTCTTCAAATGGCAAATAAGTTGGCAGAACACTTTTTTCAATCAGACCTACAAACATGTATGGCTAGATACAGAGAGCTCTATAAAGAGCTTTCCAACGTTGGATCACAAGGCACTATAACAGAATTTGCTGTTAAAAGAAATAAACCAGCGCCAGAAGCAGCTTCTGAAGATGTAGAAGTAATAAGTATTTCTACTGACGAGACTGATATTGAGCCACCCCAGCAAAAGAGAATGCGCTTGCTATCAGAAACTGACTCCGAATAAAATAAAAAAAAAATTTTATTGATAATAATTCCGTTCCTAATTGTCTTAAGATTTTGATAACTAATTTTATTTTTATAAATGGAAGAGTATTTTTAAGTTTTTTCTTTATTTTTTTATAATCATAAAATGAAATAAAATAAAAACTCTGTGTATACTATTGAACTAAATCTGTGCGTAAAGTTATTCAATTTTATAGGCATACTCGTATGTAGGCTGCTTCATCAATCCTATGTACATATATCTTTTCAGTTTGTTTATACACTTACATACATAAATAATATTTGTCTTTTTTTACACGGTATCCACTGGAACGTTTCTACCGTGTAAAAAAAGGTTTGGGTGTAATAGTTGTAATATACTAACCCTTAGTGGGGAAAAACTCCCGGTTATAGGAAAAATTAATTTAAATATAAATTATAACAAGACAAATTGTTTATCAACATTTTATATACTGAAAATTAATTGTAGGAATGTAATTGGATTAGATTGAGCTATCCAATTATATTTAATCAAAACAATCAATTCTATAAATATAGATTCGGTTTTGGAAAAATACGAAGAAGTTTTAAATGGTCTTGGTGAATTGAAAAAAGTATGTAGCTTTAAAATAATTGAAAATAGTGAACCTATAGTGGAAGCACCTCGTCGGGTCCCAATAGGTCTGTTTGAATCTTTAAAAAAGGAGTTAAATAGGATGGAATAATTAAAAGTAATAACTAAAGAAAGTGAACCTACTGAGTGGGTAAACTCAATAGTGTTGGTAACCAAACCTAATGGAAGCTTACGTTTGTGCCTTGATCCAAGGAATTTAAATAAAGTTATATTTAGTTAGACCAAGGTTTAGTTTTCCAAATATCGACGAGTGTAGATCTTAGTTAACAGGTTGTAAATTTTTTAGTAGCCTTGATACTAATTCTGGATTTTGTTGATTCCGTAAGATAAAGCATCATCAAAACTATGTACTTTTAATACACCTATGGGTCGGTATCGATTTTTGCGTTTACCATTTGGTATTAACGCTGTCCCAGAAATATTTCATTCGGAAATGGTGAGGTTATTCGGAGACGTAGATGGACTAATCATCTATATGGATGATTTTCTCATTCATGTTAAAGATTTGGAAAAACATAATGAAATATTAGAAAGGGTTTTAAACAGAGCACAAAATGTTGGTTTAAGATTTAACAAATCGAAATCAAAAATTTTGAAAACGGAAATAAAATTTATTGGGCATATTTTTAATGGTGAAGGTGTTAAGCCTGATACTGAGAAGATCAAAGCAATTGTAGGGTTGCCAAAACCAACAAATGTTGCGGATCTCCAAAGATTTCTGGGAATGGTGAACTACTTAGGTACTTTTATAAAAAATTTGTCGGATAAAACTAAATTTAAGAAAATTTCTTAAAAGAGATGTTTTGTGGCAGTGGAACGATGAACAAGATAAAGAATTTTTAAATTCAAAAAAAGAAGTAACTGCTTCAACAGTTCTGGTCTATTTTGACCCTAAGAAACAAATAAAATTATCTGTCGACGCATCAAAATTTGCTGTAGGAGCCACAATTATGCATGACAATAATCCAATTGCCTATGCTTCAGCGTCGATAACAGATTGTCAGTCAAACTATGCTCAAATTGAAAAAGAGCTATTTGCAATTTTGTTTTGGTGTACTCGTTTTCAAAAATATGTATATGGTTTACATGTGGCAGTAGAAACTGATCATAAACCATTGGTAGCCTTGTTTGAAAAACCACTTTATAAAATTCCAGCGTTTGGTAAATATATTTATATTGCTGATGCGCTTTCAAGAGCGCCTCTTAAAGAGAACACCTTACTTGATATGAATCAAGAAGTAGATTTACATTGTAATTTTATTATGTCTCAAAATAGTTTACCTGACGTCACAGTCGAGAAAATTAAGGAAGCAACAAAAACAGATAAAGTATTTACTAGAATGTATTGAAACAGGATGGCCCAATGATAAAAGGAAAACAAATCTAATTTTATATCCATATTTTCCTATAAGAAAAGAAATCTCACAATTAAACGGTATTTTACTAATGAATAATCGAATTGTAATAGCAAAAAGTCTTAGAAAAGAGATGTTGTCATACTTACATGAAGGGCACATGGGTGTACAACGTTGCCAAAATTTAGCTTAAGAGTCAATTTTCTGGCCAAATATTAATCATGACATAAATGTAATGGTATCAAATTGTGAAATTTGTAAAAAATATCAAAATTCTAATGCGAAAGAGGAATTATTACCTCATGATATCGTGACCATTCCATGGTACAAAACAGGTTGTGATTTATTTGAAATAAACAAAAAAATGTATTTGTTAGTAGTTGACTACTATTCCAAATTTGTGGAAACAGAGATGTTGAGCTCGGGTTATAACAGTAATCAAGTTATAACAAAACTTAAATATATTTATGCCAGACATGACATACCAGCAATTTTTATATCCGATAATGGACCCCCTTTTAATTCAAAAGAATTTTCAGATTTTTGTAATAATTGGGGAATTGAACATATTACCTCAAGTCCTTATTTGCCTAGGTCTAATGGCCTAGCAGAGCGTACAATACAAACATATAAAAATGCCAAGAAGATTCGTCTGATCCTTATACCGCCCTGTTACAATACAGAACAACTCGTAAAGGAAATTTTCCAAGTCCCTCAGAAATGTTAATGGGAAGAGTTTTAAGAACTAAATTACCTTGTCTTTCAAAGAAATTAAAACCAAAATTAATTAATACAAAAGAAATTATTAAACAAATAGATAAACAAAAAAAGAATATGATTAAAAATAACAACAGAACAACAAAAAATCTAAAACCGGTAGAAGTAGGTGAAAAAATAATGTTCAAAAGAACACCAACATCTTTATGGTATCCTGATACTGTAGTAGAAGACTGCAAAGAACCTAGATCTTATATCATACAGGACCATGAAGGTGCAACCTATAGAAGAAACAGGCAACATATTAAGAAAAATGTTAATGGAAATTTAAATGAAAATCTTAATGAAATTCTAAATGAAAATATAAATGAAAATGTTAATGAAAACCTAAATCTAAATGAAAATGTTAATGAAAACCTAAATGAAAATATTAATGATAATCTAAATGAAATTGTTAATGAGAATATTGTAAACAAATATGTTACTAAAAGTGGTAGAGTTAGCAAACTACCAAACAGATATTTGAAATAATTGTAAATTAATATATATATAAAAAAAGGAAGATGTTGTGATATAAGGCAACGTTTACAGTCACTTATGACTCTGTATCTAATACAAAGTAAACATAGCTTTATTATTGCAATACTTTTCAGCACTAGAACATAAGTACCCTGTCGTTCTTTTATGAGCTAACTCAAAATTTAGTTGACTTTTTGCTAACTCATTTACAACTGACTTTTAAGCAACTCAAAACTTATGCAGAGACGAGTCATTTGTATTTTGTTGCATCTGACTTCTTCTCGATAAGTATTGAAGTAACTTTTTGCACACTCAAAACTGATGCAGATATAAGCAACCATTGAATATTAAAATAATCAATGTTGGCAATCGATACCTTTTTAATAATGTTATGCGTTTCAAAACCCTTCAAACTGGTAACCGACACCAATTCCGAAATTCTTGATTTCACAAAATACCGGTATTCCAAAACCTTTTCTCGTAATACGGGTATCATACCAGTATTAAATCGGATTTTAGTGAAATCAGTTATTTTACGTTTTTAGAAAAAACAAAAAATAATAAACTAATGAAGTTTCTTCACTAATGAATGAAAACAATTCTTAAATTTAATGAAAAATATTCATATTTTCATTAAGTGAATTTTAATGAAATCTTTGAATGCACGAATTCTAGCGAAAATTCATTGATTTAATAAAAAATTTATTAAAATTATGCATAAAACTCCCTCGGGGTACAACAACACATAATTAATTTTAAAAGCTTAAATTCAATAATACCGGCACGATGTTTTGGTATCGTTTATACCGGTATCGATGCGAATAAAATACCGTTGCCAATATCAAAACCGAAACAAACCAAAAACATCGTTTCGGTTCCCAATCTTGCAAATAATAAAAAACAATGAACAAAAGAAGAAATGTTGTATATTATAACTGTTAAACGTAACTGTCACTTTTTTTCTGTTTTTCTATAAATTTGTTTAGTTTTTTTAATTGACACGCGTCGAAAAGCGGTGAAAATTCAAGAAAAAATTAATTTAAAAAAAAATACAAAAGTGTAAAAAACTAATATATAATATAATAATTAAAAAATAATTAAATAAATATGAAGGGTGGAAGTAATAGAAATTTAAGAAGACTAATAAGAAAAGAAAAAGCTATATACGTAGAAAAATTGAAGACAATTCAACCAGCTAGTAAAGAAAACGAAGCTTCTTTCATTACGGAGAAGGATGATTTGGTAGAAGACCTTGCAATGGAGGTTGTGGGTGAAGAAGAAAAATTGCAGTATAAAAAAAATTTAAGTGAAAAACTAGGTGTTTACAGCTATTAAGCGCTACCAATTGGGGGGAAATTTTACTTCAAATTGTAAGTCTTTGAATTACGTTGTTCACTTCACTGAGCAATAACACATTTTACATTACAGATAATACAAAATTGTCAAAACTGGAAAAATCTACATGAGACAAAATTTGAACAATTAGCAGGTATGTACATGACTCGTTCTTTTTCAACTCTCCAACCTCGTACAAAATTTTGCTGGATCGATTTTAAACTTTTATAAAGTATATTGTAATATATTAACGCTCATACCTGACTAACTGATTCACTGACTCTGTTACGTTTAATTTTTTTTTTGTACTAAAATTTGTTTTTGTATTGAAGAAAATTTTTGGGAAAAATATTTTTTAGGTCCAAAATAAATTTAAGTACAAAAAAATTTTTTAGTGGTGAGCGTAAATATATTACAATATTTTTTTGGAGTTTTCAACTGCACCCGACAAATTTTTTGAGTTAGGAGAGTTGAAAAAGAAATCGTCATATGTGAAATACTGAATATATACACCATTTCCAATTGTAGTTCAGAAAATATCAATTGTAAATCAGAAAATATCAATGGAAATTCGAAATTTCCATTTGAAATTCAGAAAGTATCGATTAAAATTCAGAAATTTCCATTTTATTGAAATTCAGAAAAACACAGAACGAGCTTCTTTGCATTTTTCTGCATTTTAATCAATATTTTCTAAATTTCAAATAGAAGTTTTTGTATATCAAATGCAAATTTCTGAATTTCAAATGAAAATGTCTGAGTTTGAAATGGAAATTTTTGAATTTCAGTTGATATATTCTGAATACCAATTGACATTTTCTGAAATTCAAATGGAAATTTCTGAATTTTAAATGGAAATTCCAAATTTCCGTTAATATTTTCTGAATTACAATTGCAAATGGTGTAGTGAATATATACTGAAGCATTGATTTCTGATCTATTCAAACATATACAGAATCTGTTAATCAGCTGAAAGGTAAAATCGAGGAGTTGGCAGGTAAAAACAACTTATTTATGAGAAGTATTAAAGTACAAAGCTTATTAATTATTTTTTTTTTCACAAAACTAGCCAACAGTGTTCGACAAAACACTGTAATAATGGAAGCCCTTGCCGTACAAAAAGTTTTGACAGAAAAGCTAATAGGAAAAGAAAAACAAGAAGCGAATGTGCGAAAGAATTTCCCTATTCAGACCGTTGCTGATTTGGCAGAGATAAATAATAAAATAAAAGGTGCAAATCAAGCAGTTTTTGTTAGTATTTTTACTCTATTACTATTAGTTTTATATGGAATGAAAACAAATTCATAAATCATTTCAGACTCGTTGTATGTCATCATTGCTGAATGAAAAACTTAGTAAATCTATGACAGAATTTTTTTCTTTGGATCTAATTATCGCCTCTAATATAGATGGAGTACACGGAAAACTGCCGCTAAAAAAGTTTAAAAACCTCTTCAATGCTTTAATGGGTACAATAACATATAAATATATTTATTTTATATTCGAACCTGCTTTAAATTAATTTTCATATCATTAAATAGGTGCAGTTCGTTCTAACGGAGAAGAAAATCCAGATAAATCAATAAGAACTGCGCTTAAGACAATTAAGAAGCGACATTTCCAAACAATTTGCGTTAACAAAAAGAAAGACAGCAAAATAAATAATCAGGAAACGACGCTCACAAACATTTAAAAATGTAAACCATAAATGAGATATCCCGATTAATCGAACGAATGATTGTCAGCAATATACAAAAAACAAATGAATTTTAAGGTGTTTTTTTATCAGTATTTTTAAGTTTTTCTCAAACTTTAGTTTTAGTTTTTTTTCTTTCTTTTGCATGTTCGGTAAATCGGGAAGCCACTGTATATGAATAATTAAAAAATTTTTAAAATTTAAATATTTTTAATAAAAATAATATTTTTAATAAAATTTTTTATTTTGTTTTAATTTTATAAATTGTAGCATTATAAGCTGACTCGAAAAACGCAATCATTACCCAGCAAAATAAAATGGATGTTATTCTTTGCGAATCTCTTTTTCAGAACATCCAAAGAAGTTAATAGTGCAAATTTTTCGATTTGTAAGAAGTCATTTTAAACAACTTCCAAAAATGTTGATATTAACCCCTACTAGTAAAAAAACAATTATTTAGTTGGTCATAAATGGTTGATTCCTGCAGTTATTAAATGCCTTATTGAAAACATATTTTCCATAAAAATTCATGGCGTGTTCAAAATCACATTTTTAACATAAAAAAGCCACACCCTATATTTATTCTTTAGTCCCTATATTTAACTACTTCCGTAAACTAATGAAAAAGTCCATCTGCTCATCGATTTTTCATAGCACCGAAACACACTACTTCCTCCCAATGACAAGCCAATGTTAAAATCATTGATGATTCACCGAAATTTTCACAACTTCGTGTTCAGTAGATGTAGTGTTTAACTACTTCTTCCTCAGCTCTTATTTTGCTGGGTAGTTAACCAGTACATAGCTAACTAATAGTGCGTTCTTATTTTATGCGCCACAAGCTAACTCATAATGAGCTAACTTGTTGTTAGCTGGAAATTATGTAGAGTGAGTGAGTACTGTCATAGCTAACTCATAGTGCCCTTTTATTTTATACACCACAAGCTAACTCACAATGAGCTAACTTGTGGTTAGCTGAAACTTATGCAGGATGAGTGATCAGTACTGACTCATTCTGCGGACATTGCATTGAAAAACTGAATAGGCTTTAACAAGGAAAATGAGTTAGCTTTTGAGTCACACGTAACTCATTGCTGATTAACCATTAGATAGATTTAAGTTAACTCAAATCCCGACAGGGTAAGATTAGTACTAGTATACATACTAGATACTCATACATTGTAATACATTAGATTTTAAGAGCACACAATAAATAGACGTTGGAAATCTAACAATTACATATGTCTAAAAATAGCTTGTGTTTGTATTTTTATCTATTAAAGGGTGTACAAAACAATTTTGCGCATTTCGTGCTTTTATTTAACGAATTTTTGTAAATCTCTATTGAATCAGTATATTATGAATCTAGCTTAAATTTTAAAAAGTCCTCTCTTTGACATAAAATGCTTCAAAATTACTTAAAACGAAAATTTATTAACATACCAGTTGTATATTTTTCTTAGCTCGCAATACTTCTATAGCTGTATATTTATATGCTCCCATTTTACTGGCCTGTATATTTAGTGGCATCTTATATATATTATCATTAGTGCGCATGAGTGAAGGATTTGCTGGTGATATTTGTATAAATAAACTAATTACTGTGGTCTCGCGTAATCGGTATGTATTGTATTGTAAGATCTTTAACCAATGAATTTCGATTTTGTACTCTCACATATGCATTATCCCATTTAGATTCAAATCATTTTGGAAATTCTTTAGTTATACTTTGATTTCGTGGTTGGTGTGTATGTGTTCATTTGCCATCAATTACTACCGCGGTGAAAAGACCCATATAAACTATGTGGTTTGTTTATTTATTGCCTTTCATGGTTTTGGCTCCCTGTTTGCATTGATTGGTAAAAATAATCAAATTCAAAATTTTCTCAGACGTATCGAGGAAGAAGTGTATGTAACTTTGTAAATATTTATGTTTTTGTTTATTCGATTAAATTTAATAAATTATTAATTTTTACAAATTTTTTTTTTTTTTTTGTATTTTAGCGAAACTGAAGATATTGCTGAGATATCAGTGCCAATGACACCATTTTAAAATTAAATTTTACAATTCAAAAATAAATCAATTAAATGAAACTTTAATTTCATACAATTAAGTAATATCATTTATCTCTAAAGCATTACAAATTTGTAGAACTAAGAAAAAATTTGAAAGTTTATACAAAGTGGCCTTATCTAATTTTAACTTGAGATAGTTGATACGAGTAATTTAAAATACTTTTTTTTAAGTATAGGCTATTATGTTGAAATAAAGCGTGCCTTATAATAACTCTGCAAAATTACACTCAAAATACTATGTAAGTAATTTAGAGAATTTATTTGTAATTTTTGGTTTAATATAAAATCAAAAAAAAAAGAATACAAATTCTTTTAATAAATTTAAATATATTTTCAATACTATTATTCAAAAACTATTCAATCAATCTAATTCTTAAGCTGATTTGTTAAAAACAGTAATTAAAAATGATTAATAACGAAAAACTTATTAAATGATTAAGTGTATTAAAAAAAAATAACATGAACTAAAAATTAATCCAAAATTTCTTTAAAAAAATTTAAAAAATTTCTTCACTCAAATATTATAAAACATCAAATATTATTAAAACTTAGAAAATTTTTCTTAAAAACAAGAAATATTCCTATGGTTGAGTAAAAACGAAATATTTTATACACTGAGAAATAGTTCATATCTTTCCTATTAATTTTAATTGATAGGTAAATTATCAATTTTTACGAAAAACAACTTAGTTTTAAGAAATTTGCATACTAAAATATAATAAAACTAAGTTAAGTTCAAAAAGAAAAAACAAATTAAAACTTAATTTACTGTCATTTAGTTCAAAAAATGGGTCTAACTTAATATGAAAAGGTACTTGAACTTAATGTGTGTTAAGTTTTTTTTTTTGCGTGTTGAAAAAATGAACTAAAGTTTAGAAAGCCATTTCTAAGTCTACCACTTACTAATTTTTAAGAATTGTTTTCTAAAAATTAGTTCAGTCAATTTAAAACAAAAAGTAATAAATTTATTCCTGTGTATGTAATAATAACAATTTATTTGGTTATAGAAAATTTTCATGCAACATAGTTCAGGAAAATTTTTATAAAATATATATATATTTTTTTTCAAGTAAAAGCATTCTAAATTATTGGGAAATAATAAACCTAGGTATAGGATTTTTTTCCCAAAAATGTCTTCAGATAAATTAAAAAAACTTAAGCAAAAATTATGGAAAAATTTAGTTTTGTGGAAACACAGTTATAAACAATTAATTAAAAACAACCAAGTTAATTTTCCTAATTTTAAAGAAAAAAATATTGTTTCAGGAAACAAAATAAAAAAAGTTATCGTGCATGATTGTAATTTTTGGTTTGTGATGGTGCGTGAGTTAAAAAGTGCTCACATGCCAACTCTAATCTTGACAGTCTTAAATATTGAAATTAAAATAGCTAAAAAAATATATTTTAAAATTTTGTTAGCAAAAGGTAAAAAATTTCGAGGAGCACCATTTATTAAACAGGAAAAGGATCTGACTTTGTCACAATTTATTACGTTTCAGGATATCCTGCAGTACCTTGATTTTAATTTATTTACCCTTTTGCTAATAGAATTTTACTATATATAAAATATATAATATATATAATATATTTAAAATATATGGTAAAATGTTTTACCTTTACCATAGAAACAGTTTTATATTTATTAGAAAATTTTTTATCAAATTTAAGGACAATTTTGATATTAAATTGATTGTTGTTAGAAAATATTTTTTTTTATTTTTAGGGAGTTAAGTCCTAGTTTTAATTAAAAAAAAATATATATCTAATAAACTTAAAAATAATAAAAATTTAGCTCTTAATAGTAAAATTTTTCTATAATTTAGAAATTTTGACCAAATTTTAAGTAAAATTTGTTTTCTAATATCAAGAAAAATTTTATTAAATCTTAGTAAAAAGTGTCTTTGGCGCCGTTTCGATTTCAATGTTTTCAGGCAAACATTGCAATTATTGTATGTGAAACATTTTTTTCCCACCTAAACAATAATATATTTTCAAAAATATATTTTAGTAGTTTAGTTTATAATGGTAAACATACTGTGATCGTCAAAAGAGACAGTATAGTATTTTAATTTCCTTTTTTTTAATAATTTGCTTTATAATTTAATTCAGCATTTTATGTTTTTTTAAATATATTTTCTACTTTCCCATTTTATAAAGAATAAAAACAATAACAGAAATCTTACAGTAAAACACAATTTACAACAAAAAATATTTGATATTTACAGTGACAAGAGAAATTGTACAGTGTAGTATGAATAACAAAGGAATTTTAAACCATTTAGTTGTTTGTTTGCTTTCCATTTGCTTTGTTTACAGTCTGAAATCGTCTGAGCATATATCCACTTGTTTCTTCCTAGGGAAAAAATACAAACTTTATATGATTAAAAACTTCGTTATTGGACAGACGGGTGGGCCGTCTGACGATCGGACGTGTCTTAATCCATATTCCATATATTCTGATCCACTGAGTGAAACATAGTGTTAAAGACGATAAAAAAATTAACTAACTTAACTTTTGTTCATCTGCGAAGTCTTAAACAAGCAATTTTAATAATAACTTCGGATTTTAAGGGTGTATTTAAATTTCAGAAAATTATAATGTAATTTACTCAACCAGACCTACAACCCAAACTGGGTCATTTGAAATGTATATTAAATTTGTTCCACTTTATAGCACATGTTATCGGTCTTAAAAAATAAATATTAATTGTTTTGAAGTCATTTTAAACAACTTCCAAAAATGTTGATATTAACCCCTACTAGTAAAAAAACAATTATTTAGTTGGTCATAAATGGTTGATTCCTGCAGTTATTAAATGCCTTATTGAAAACATATTTTCCATAAAAATTCATGGCGTGTTCAAAATCACATTTTTAACATAAAAAAGCCACACCCTATATTTATTCTTTAGTCCCTATATTTAACTACTTCCGTAAACTAATGAAAAAGTCCATCTGCTCATCGATTTTTCATAGCACCGAAACACACTACTTCCTCCCAATGACAAGCCAATGTTAAAATCATTGATGATTCACCGAAATTTTCACAACTTCGTGTTCAGTAGATGTAGTGTTTAACTACTTCTTCCTCAGCTCTTATTTTGCTGGGTAGTTAACCAGTACATAGCTAACTAATAGTGCGTTCTTATTTTATGCGCCACAAGCTAACTCATAATGAGCTAACTTGTTGTTAGCTGGAAATTATGTAGAGTGAGTGAGTACTGTCATAGCTAACTCATAGTGCCCTTTTATTTTATACACCACAAGCTAACTCACAATGAGCTAACTTGTGGTTAGCTGAAACTTATGCAGGATGAGTGATCAGTACTGACTCATTCTGCGGACATTGCATTGAAAAACTGAATAGGCTTTAACAAGGAAAATGAGTTAGCTTTTGAGTCACACGTAACTCATTGCTGATTAACCATTAGATAGATTTAAGTTAACTCAAATCCCGACAGGGTAAGATTAGTACTAGTATACATACTAGATACTCATACATTGTAATACATTAGATTTTAAGAGCACACAATAAATAGACGTTGGAAATCTAACAATTACATATGTCTAAAAATAGCTTGTGTTTGTATTTTTATCTATTAAAGGGTGTACAAAACAATTTTGCGCATTTCGTGCTTTTATTTAACGAATTTTTGTAAATCTCTATTGAATCAGTATATTATGAATCTAGCTTAAATTTTAAAAAGTCCTCTCTTTGACATAAAATGCTTCAAAATTACTTAAAACGAAAATTTATTAACATACCAGTTGTATATTTTTCTTAGCTCGCAATACTTCTATAGCTGTATATTTATATGCTCCCATTTTACTGGCCTGTATATTTAGTGGCATCTTATATATATTATCATTAGTGCGCATGAGTGAAGGATTTGCTGGTGATATTTGTATAAATAAACTAATTACTGTGGTCTCGCGTAATCGGTATGTATTGTATTGTAAGATCTTTAACCAATGAATTTCGATTTTGTACTCTCACATATGCATTATCCCATTTAGATTCAAATCATTTTGGAAATTCTTTAGTTATACTTTGATTTCGTGGTTGGTGTGTATGTGTTCATTTGCCATCAATTACTACCGCGGTGAAAAGACCCATATAAACTATGTGGTTTGTTTATTTATTGCCTTTCATGGTTTTGGCTCCCTGTTTGCATTGATTGGTAAAAATAATCAAATTCAAAATTTTCTCAGACGTATCGAGGAAGAAGTGTATGTAACTTTGTAAATATTTATGTTTTTGTTTATTCGATTAAATTTAATAAATTATTAATTTTTACAAATTTTTTTTTTTTTTTTGTATTTTAGCGAAACTGAAGATATTGCTGAGATATCAGTGCCAATGACACCATTTTAAAATTAAATTTTACAATTCAAAAATAAATCAATTAAATGAAACTTTAATTTCATACAATTAAGTAATATCATTTATCTCTAAAGCATTACAAATTTGTAGAACTAAGAAAAAATTTGAAAGTTTATACAAAGTGGCCTTATCTAATTTTAACTTGAGATAGTTGATACGAGTAATTTAAAATACTTTTTTTTAAGTATAGGCTATTATGTTGAAATAAAGCGTGCCTTATAATAACTCTGCAAAATTACACTCAAAATACTATGTAAGTAATTTAGAGAATTTTATTTGTAATTTTTGGTTTAATATAAAATCAAAAAAAAAAGAATACAAATTCTTTTAATAAATTTAAATATATTTTCAATACTATTATTCAAAAACTATTCAATCAATCTAATTCTTAAGCTGATTTGTTAAAAACAGTAATTAAAAATGATTAATAACGAAAAACTTATTAAATGATTAAGTGTATTAAAAAAAAATAACATGAACTAAAAATTAATCCAAAATTTCTTTAAAAAAATTTAAAAAATTTCTTCACTCAAATATTATAAAACATCAAATATTATTAAAACTTAGAAAATTTTTCTTAAAAACAAGAAATATTCCTATGGTTGAGTAAAAACGAAATATTTTATACACTGAGAAATAGTTCATATCTTTCCTATTAATTTTAATTGATAGGTAAATTATCAATTTTTACGAAAAACAACTTAGTTTTAAGAAATTTGCATACTAAAATATAATAAAACTAAGTTAAGTTCAAAAAGAAAAAACAAATTAAAACTTAATTTACTGTCATTTAGTTCAAAAAATGGGTCTAACTTAATATGAAAAGGTACTTGAACTTAATGTGTGTTAAGTTTTTTTTTTTGCGTGTTGAAAAAATGAACTAAAGTTTAGAAAGCCATTTCTAAGTCTACCACTTACTAATTTTTAAGAATTGTTTTCTAAAAATTAGTTCAGTCAATTTAAAACAAAAAGTAATAAATTTATTCCTGTGTATGTAATAATAACAATTTATTTGGTTATAGAAAATTTTCATGCAACATAGTTCAGGAAAATTTTTATAAAATATATATATATTTTTTTTCAAGTAAAAGCATTCTAAATTATTGGGAAATAATAAACCTAGGTATAGGATTTTTTTCCCAAAAATGTCTTCAGATAAATTAAAAAAACTTAAGCAAAAATTATGGAAAAATTTAGTTTTGTGGAAACACAGTTATAAACAATTAATTAAAAACAACCAAGTTAATTTTCCTAATTTTAAAGAAAAAAATATTATTTCAGGAAACAAAATAAAAAAAGTTATCGTGCATGATTGTAATTTTTGGTTTGTGATGGTGCGTGAGTTAAAAAGTGCTCACATGCCAACTCTAATCTTGACAGTCTTAAATATTGAAATTAAAATAGCTAAAAAAATATATTTTAAAATTTTGTTAGCAAAAGGTAAAAAATTTCGAGGAGCACCATTTATTAAACAGGAAAAGGATCTGACTTTGTCACAATTTATTACGTTTCAGGATATCCTGCAGTACCTTGATTTTAATTTATTTACCCTTTTGCTAATAGAATTTTACTATATATTTTATATTTTATAGAAATGAGTTTAGTATTATTTAAAATAATTTAATGATAAAAATGTATAGCAAATGGGATGAATGGGAATGTGGGAAAATACTTACACAATGAGTGTTATGCACTTTAAAATATATGGTAAAATGTTTTACCTTTACCATAGAAACAGTTTTATATTTATTAGAAAATTTTTTATCAAATTTAAGGACAATTTTGATATTAAATTGATTGTTGTTAGAAAATATTTTTTTTTATTTTTAGGGAGTTAAGTCCTAGTTTTAATTAAAAAAAAAATATATCTAATAAACTTAAAAATAATAAAAATTTAGCTCTTAATAGTAAAATTTTTCTATAATTTAGAAATTTTGACCAAATTTTAAGTAAAATTTGTTTTCTAATATCAAGAAAAATTTTATTAAGTCTTAGTAAAAAGTGTCTTTGGCGCCGTTTCGATTTCAATGTTTTCAGGCAAACATTGCAATTATTGTATGTGAAACATTTTTTTCCCACCTAAACAATAATATATTTTCAAAAATATATTTTAGTAGTTTAGTTTATAATGGTAAACATACTGTGATCGTCAAAAGAGACAGTATAGTATTTTAATTTCCTTTTTTTTAATAATTTGCTTTATAATTTAATTCAGCATTTTATGTTTTTTTAAATATATTTTCTACTTTCCCATTTTATAAAGAATAAAAACAATAACAGAAATCTTACAGTAAAACACAATTTACAACAAAAAATATTTGATATTTACAGTGACAAGAGAAATTGTACAGTGTAGTATGAATAACAAAGGAATTTTAAACCATTTAGTTGTTTGTTTGCTTTCCATTTGCTTTGTTTACAGTCTGAAATCGTCTGAGCATATATCCACTTGTTTCTTCCTAGGGAAAAAATACAAACTTTATATGATTAAAAACTTCGTTATTGGACAGACGGGTGGGCCGTCTGACGATCGGACGTGTCTTAATCCATATTCCATATATTCTGATCCACTGAGTGAAACATAGTGTTAAAGACGATAAAAAAATTAACTAACTTAACTTTTGTTCATCTGCGAAGTCTTAAACAAGCAATTTTAATAATAACTTCGGATTTTAAGGGTGTATTTAAATTTCAGAAAATTATAATGTAATTTACTCAACCAGACCTACAACCCAAACTGGGTCATTTGAAATGTATATTAAATTTGTTCCACTTTATAGCACATGTTATCGGTCTTAAAAAATAAATATTAATTGTTTTGAAGTCATTTTAAACAACTTCCAAAAATGTTGATATTAACCCCTACTAGTAAAAAAACAATTATTTAGTTGGTCATAAATGGTTGATTCCTGCAGTTATTAAATGCCTTATTGAAAACATATTTTCCATAAAAATTCATGGCGTGTTCAAAATCACATTTTTAACATAAAAAAGCCACACCCTATATTTATTCTTTAGTCCCTATATTTAACTACTTCCGTAAACTAATGAAAAAGTCCATCTGCTCATCGATTTTTCATAGCACCGAAACACACTACTTCCTCCCAATGACAAGCCAATGTTAAAATCATTGATGATTCACCGAAATTTTCACAACTTCGTGTTCAGTAGATGTAGTGTTTAACTACTTCTTCCTCAGCTCTTATTTTGCTGGGTAGTTAACCAGTACATAGCTAACTAATAGTGCGTTCTTATTTTATGCGCCACAAGCTAACTCATAATGAGCTAACTTGTTGTTAGCTGGAAATTATGTAGAGTGAGTGAGTACTGTCATAGCTAACTCATAGTGCCCTTTTATTTTATACACCACAAGCTAACTCACAATGAGCTAACTTGTGGTTAGCTGAAACTTATGCAGGATGAGTGATCAGTACTGACTCATTCTGCGGACATTGCATTGAAAAACTGAATAGGCTTTAACAAGGAAAAAGAGTTAGCTTTTGAGTCACACGTAACTCATTGCTGATTAACCATTAGATAGATTTAAGTTAACTCAAATCCCGACAGGGTAAGATTAGTACTAGTATACATACTAGATACTCATACATTGTAATACATTAGATTTTAAGAGCACACAATAAATAGACGTTGGAAATCTAACAATTACATATGTCTAAAAATAGCTTGTGTTTGTATTTTTATCTATTAAAGGGTGTACAAAACAATTTTGCGCATTTCGTGCTTTTATTTAACGAATTTTTGTAAATCTCTATTGAATCAGTATATTATGAATCTAGCTTAAATTTTAAAAAGTCCTCTCTTTGACATAAAATGCTTCAAAATTACTTAAAACGAAAATTTATTAACATACCAGTTGTATATTTTTCTTAGCTCGCAATACTTCTATAGCTGTATATTTATATGCTCCCATTTTACTGGCCTGTATATTTAGTGGCATCTTATATATATTATCATTAGTGCGCATGAGTGAAGGATTTGCTGGTGATATTTGTATAAATAAACTAATTACTGTGGTCTCGCGTAATCGGTATGTATTGTATTGTAAGATCTTTAACCAATGAATTTCGATTTTGTACTCTCACATATGCATTATCCCATTTAGATTCAAATCATTTTGGAAATTCTTTAGTTATACTTTGATTTCGTGGTTGGTGTGTATGTGTTCATTTGCCATCAATTACTACCGCGGTGAAAAGACCCATATAAACTATGTGGTTTGTTTATTTATTGCCTTTCATGGTTTTGGCTCCCTGTTTGCATTGATTGGTAAAAATAATCAAATTCAAAATTTTCTCAGACGTATCGAGGAAGAAGTGTATGTAACTTTGTAAATATTTATGTTTTTGTTTATTCGATTAAATTTAATAAATTATTAATTTTTACAAATTTTTTTTTTTTTTTTTTTATTTTAGCGAAACTGAAGATATTGCTGAGATATCAGTGCCAATGACACCATTTTAAAATTAAATTTTACAATTCAAAAATAAATCAATTAAATGAAACTTTAATTTCATACAATTAAGTAATATCATTTATCTCTAAAGCATTACAAATTTGTAGAACTAAGAAAAAATTTGAAAGTTTATACAAAGTGGCCTTATCTAATTTTAACTTGAGATAGTTGATACGAGTAATTTAAAATACTTTTTTTTAAGTATAGGCTATTATGTTGAAATAAAGCGTGCCTTATAATAACTCTGCAAAATTACACTCAAAATACTATGTAAGTAATTTAGAGAATTTATTTGTAATTTTTGGTTTAATATAAAATCAAAAAAAAAAGAATACAAATTCTTTTAATAAATTTAAATATATTTTCAATACTATTATTCAAAAACTATTCAATCAATCTAATTCTTAAGCTGATTTGTTAAAAACAGTAATTAAAAATGATTAATAACGAAAAACTTATTAAATGATTAAGTGTATTAAAAAAAATAACATGAACTAAAAATTAATCCAAAATTTCTTTAAAAAAATTTAAAAAATTTCTTCACTCAAATATTATAAAACATCAAATATTATTAAAACTTAGAAAATTTTTCTTAAAAACAAGAAATATTCCTATGGTTGAGTAAAAACGAAATATTTTATACACTGAGAAATAGTTCATATCTTTCCTATTAATTTTAATTGATAGGTAAATTATCAATTTTTACGAAAAACAACTTAGTTTTAAGAAATTTGCATACTAAAATATAATAAAACTAAGTTAAGTTCAAAAAGAAAAAACAAATTAAAACTTAATTTACTGTCATTTAGTTCAAAAAATGGGTCTAACTTAATATGAAAAGGTACTTGAACTTAATGTGTGTTAAGTTTTTTTTTTTGCGTGTTGAAAAAATGAACTAAAGTTTAGAAAGCCATTTCTAAGTCTACCACTTACTAATTTTTAAGAATTGTTTTCTAAAAATTAGTTCAGTCAATTTAAAACAAAAAGTAATAAATTTATTCCTGTGTATGTAATAATAACAATTTATTTGGTTATAGAAAATTTTCATGCAACATAGTTCAGGAAAATTTTTATAAAATATATATATATTTTTTTTCAAGTAAAAGCATTCTAAATTATTGGGAAATAATAAACCTAGGTATAGGATTTTTTTCCCAAAAATGTCTTCAGATAAATTAAAAAAACTTAAGCAAAAATTATGGAAAAATTTAGTTTTGTGGAAACACAGTTATAAACAATTAATTAAAAACAACCAAGTTAATTTTCCTAATTTTAAAGAAAAAAATATTATTTCAGGAAACAAAATAAAAAAAGTTATCGTGCATGATTGTAATTTTTGGTTTGTGATGGTGCGTGAGTTAAAAAGTGCTCACATGCCAACTCTAATCTTGACAGTCTTAAATATTGAAATTAAAATAGCTAAAAAAATATATTTTAAAATTTTGTTAGCAAAAGGTAAAAAATTTCGAGGAGCACCATTTATTAAACAGGAAAAGGATCTGACTTTGTCACAATTTATTACGTTTCAGGATATCCTGCAGTACCTTGATTTTAATTTATTTACCCTTTTGCTAATAGAATTTTACTATATATTTTATATTTTATAGAAATGAGTTTAGTATTATTTAAAATAATTTAATGATAAAAATGTATAGCAAATGGGATGAATGGGAATGTGGGAAAATACTTACACAATGAGTGTTATGCACTTTAAAATATATGGTAAAATGTTTTACCTTTACCATAGAAACAGTTTTATATTTATTAGAAAATTTTTTATCAAATTTAAGGACAATTTTGATATTAAATTGATTGTTGTTAGAAAATATTTTTTTTTTATTTTTAGGGAGTTAAGTCCTAGTTTTAATTAAAAAAAAAATATATCTAATAAACTTAAAAATAATAAAAATTTAGCTCTTAATAGTAAAATTTTTCTATAATTTAGAAATTTTGACCAAATTTTAAGTAAAATTTGTTTTCTAATATCAAGAAAAATTTTATTAAATCTTAGTAAAAAGTGTCTTTGGCGCCGTTTCGATTTCAATGTTTTCAGGCAAACATTGCAATTATTGTATGTGAAACATTTTTTTCCCACCTAAACAATAATATATTTTCAAAAATATATTTTAGTAGTTTAGTTTATAATGGTAAACATACTGTGATCGTCAAAAGAGACAGTATAGTATTTTAATTTCCTTTTTTTTAATAATTTGCTTTATAATTTAATTCAGCATTTTATGTTTTTTTAAATATATTTTCTACTTTCCCATTTTATAAAGAATAAAAACAATAACAGAAATCTTACAGTAAAACACAATTTACAACAAAAAATATTTGATATTTACAGTGACAAGAGAAATTGTACAGTGTAGTATGAATAACAAAGGAATTTTAAACCATTTAGTTGTTTGTTTGCTTTCCATTTGCTTTGTTTACAGTCTGAAATCGTCTGAGCATATATCCACTTGTTTCTTCCTAGGGAAAAAATACAAACTTTATATGATTAAAAACTTCGTTATTGGACAGACGGGTGGGCCGTCTGACGATCGGACGTGTCTTAATCCATATTCCATATATTCTGATCCACTGAGTGAAACATAGTGTTAAAGACGATAAAAAAATTAACTAACTTAACTTTTGTTCATCTGCGAAGTCTTAAACAAGCAATTTTAATAATAACTTCGGATTTTAAGGGTGTATTTAAATTTCAGAAAATTATAATGTAATTTACTCAACCAGACCTACAACCCAAACTGGGTCATTTGAAATGTATATTAAATTTGTTCCACTTTATAGCACATGTTATCGGTCTTAAAAAATAAATATTAATTGTTTTGAAGTCATTTTAAACAACTTCCAAAAATGTTGATATTAACCCCTACTAGTAAAAAAACAATTATTTAGTTGGTCATAAATGGTTGATTCCTGCAGTTATTAAATGCCTTATTGAAAACATATTTTCCATAAAAATTCATGGCGTGTTCAAAATCACATTTTTAACATAAAAAAGCCACACCCTATATTTATTCTTTAGTCCCTATATTTAACTACTTCCGTAAACTAATGAAAAAGTCCATCTGCTCATCGATTTTTCATAGCACCGAAACACACTACTTCCTCCCAATGACAAGCCAATGTTAAAATCATTGATGATTCACCGAAATTTTCACAACTTCGTGTTCAGTAGATGTAGTGTTTAACTACTTCTTCCTCAGCTCTTATTTTGCTGGGTAGTTAACCAGTACATAGCTAACTAATAGTGCGTTCTTATTTTATGCGCCACAAGCTAACTCATAATGAGCTAACTTGTTGTTAGCTGGAAATTATGTAGAGTGAGTGAGTACTGTCATAGCTAACTCATAGTGCCCTTTTATTTTATACACCACAAGCTAACTCACAATGAGCTAACTTGTGGTTAGCTGAAACTTATGCAGGATGAGTGATCAGTACTGACTCATTCTGCGGACATTGCATTGAAAAACTGAATAGGCTTTAACAAGGAAAATGAGTTAGCTTTTGAGTCACACGTAACTCATTGCTGATTAACCATTAGATAGATTTAAGTTAACTCAAATCCCGACAGGGTAAGATTAGTACTAGTATACATACTAGATACTCATACATTGTAATACATTAGATTTTAAGAGCACACAATAAATAGACGTTGGAAATCTAACAATTACATATGTCTAAAAATAGCTTGTGTTTGTATTTTTATCTATTAAAGGGTGTACAAAACAATTTTGCGCATTTCGTGCTTTTATTTAACGAATTTTTGTAAATCTCTATTGAATCAGTATATTATGAATCTAGCTTAAATTTTAAAAAGTCCTCTCTTTGACATAAAATGCTTCAAAATTACTTAAAACGAAAATTTATTAACATACCAGTTGTATATTTTTCTTAGCTCGCAATACTTCTATAGCTGTATATTTATATGCTCCCATTTTACTGGCCTGTATATTTAGTGGCATCTTATATATATTATCATTAGTGCGCATGAGTGAAGGATTTGCTGGTGATATTTGTATAAATAAACTAATTACTGTGGTCTCGCGTAATCGGTATGTATTGTATTGTAAGATCTTTAACCAATGAATTTCGATTTTGTACTCTCACATATGCATTATCCCATTTAGATTCAAATCATTTTGGAAATTCTTTAGTTATACTTTGATTTCGTGGTTGGTGTGTATGTGTTCATTTGCCATCAATTACTACCGCGGTGAAAAGACCCATATAAACTATGTGGTTTGTTTATTTATTGCCTTTCATGGTTTTGGCTCCCTGTTTGCATTGATTGGTAAAAATAATCAAATTCAAAATTTTCTCAGACGTATCGAGGAAGAAGTGTATGTAACTTTGTAAATATTTATGTTTTTGTTTATTCGATTAAATTTAATAAATTATTAATTTTTACAAATTTTTTTTTTTTTTTGTATTTTAGCGAAACTGAAGATATTGCTGAGATATCAGTGCCAATGACACCATTTTAAAATTAAATTTTACAATTCAAAAATAAATCAATTAAATGAAACTTTAATTTCATACAATTAAGTAATATCATTTATCTCTAAAGCATTACAAATTTGTAGAACTAAGAAAAAATTTGAAAGTTTATACAAAGTGGCCTTATCTAATTTTAACTTGAGATAGTTGATACGAGTAATTTAAAATACTTTTTTTTAAGTATAGGCTATTATGTTGAAATAAAGCGTGCCTTATAATAACTCTGCAAAATTACACTCAAAATACTATGTAAGTAATTTAGAGAATTTATTTGTAATTTTTGGTTTAATATAAAATCAAAAAAAAAAAGAATACAAATTCTTTTAATAAATTTAAATATATTTTCAATACTATTATTCAAAAACTATTCAATCAATCTAATTCTTAAGCTGATTTGTTAAAAACAGTAATTAAAAATGATTAATAACGAAAAACTTATTAAATGATTAAGTGTATTAAAAAAAATAACATGAACTAAAAATTAATCCAAAATTTCTTTAAAAAAATTTAAAAAATTTCTTCACTCAAATATTATAAAACATCAAATATTATTAAAACTTAGAAAATTTTTCTTAAAAACAAGAAATATTCCTATGGTTGAGTAAAAACGAAATATTTTATACACTGAGAAATAGTTCATATCTTTCCTATTAATTTTAATTGATAGGTAAATTATCAATTTTTACGAAAAACAACTTAGTTTTAAGAAATTTGCATACTAAAATATAATAAAACTAAGTTAAGTTCAAAAAGAAAAAACAAATTAAAACTTAATTTACTGTCATTTAGTTCAAAAAATGGGTCTAACTTAATATGAAAAGGTACTTGAACTTAATGTGTGTTAAGTTTTTTTTTTTGCGTGTTGAAAAAATGAACTAAAGTTTAGAAAGCCATTTCTAAGTCTACCACTTACTAATTTTTAAGAATTGTTTTCTAAAAATTAGTTCAGTCAATTTAAAACAAAAAGTAATAAATTTATTCCTGTGTATGTAATAATAACAATTTATTTGGTTATAGAAAATTTTCATGCAACATAGTTCAGGAAAATTTTTATAAAATATATATATATTTTTTTTCAAGTAAAAGCATTCTAAATTATTGGGAAATAATAAACCTAGGTATAGGATTTTTTTCCCAAAAATGTCTTCAGATAAATTAAAAAAACTTAAGCAAAAATTATGGAAAAATTTAGTTTTGTGGAAACACAGTTATAAACAATTAATTAAAAACAACCAAGTTAATTTTCCTAATTTTAAAGAAAAAAATATTATTTCAGGAAACAAAATAAAAAAAGTTATCGTGCATGATTGTAATTTTTGGTTTGTGATGGTGCGTGAGTTAAAAAGTGCTCACATGCCAACTCTAATCTTGACAGTCTTAAATATTGAAATTAAAATAGCTAAAAAAATATATTTTAAAATTTTGTTAGCAAAAGGTAAAAAATTTCGAGGAGCACCATTTATTAAACAGGAAAAGGATCTGACTTTGTCACAATTTATTACGTTTCAGGATATCCTGCAGTACCTTGATTTTAATTTATTTACCCTTTTGCTAATAGAATTTTACTATATATTTTATATTTTATAGAAATGAGTTTAGTATTATTTAAAATAATTTAATGATAAAAATGTATAGCAAATGGGATGAATGGGAATGTGGGAAAATACTTACACAATGAGTGTTATGCACTTTAAAATATATGGTAAAATGTTTTACCTTTACCATAGAAACAGTTTTATATTTATTAGAAAATTTTTTATCAAATTTAAGGACAATTTTGATATTAAATTGATTATTGTTAGAAAATATTTTTTTTTATTTTTAGGGAGTTAAGTCCTAGTTTTAATTAAAAAAAAAATATATCTAATAAACTTAAAAATAATAAAAATTTAGCTCTTAATAGTAAAATTTTTCTATAATTTAGAAATTTTGACCAAATTTTAAGTAAAATTTGTTTTCTAATATCAAGAAAAATTTTATTAAATCTTAGTAAAAAGTGTCTTTGGCGCCGTTTCGATTTCAATGTTTTCAGGCAAACATTGCAATTATTGTATGTGAAACATTTTTTTCCCACCTAAACAATAATATATTTTCAAAAATATATTTTAGTAGTTTAGTTTATAATGGTAAACATACTGTGATCGTCAAAAGAGACAGTATAGTATTTTAATTTCCTTTTTTTTAATAATTTGCTTTATAATTTAATTCAGCATTTTATGTTTTTTTAAATATATTTTCTACTTTCCCATTTTATAAAGAATAAAAACAATAACAGAAATCTTACAGTAAAACACAATTTACAACAAAAAATATTTGATATTTACAGTGACAAGAGAAATTGTACAGTGTAGTATGAATAACAAAGGAATTTTAAACCATTTAGTTGTTTGTTTGCTTTCCATTTGCTTTGTTTACAGTCTGAAATCGTCTGAGCATATATCCACTTGTTTCTTCCTAGGGAAAAAATACAAACTTTATATGATTAAAAACTTCGTTATTGGACAGACGGGTGGGCCGTCTGACGATCGGACGTGTCTTAATCCATATTCCATATATTCTGATCCACTGAGTGAAACATAGTGTTAAAGACGATAAAAAAATTAACTAACTTAACTTTTGTTCATCTGCGAAGTCTTAAACAAGCAATTTTAATAATAACTTCGGATTTTAAGGGTGTATTTAAATTTCAGAAAATTATAATGTAATTTACTCAACCAGACCTACAACCCAAACTGGGTCATTTGAAATGTATATTAAATTTGTTCCACTTTATAGCACATGTTATCGGTCTTAAAAAATAAATATTAATTGTTTTGATGAAATTTCAACCAGTGGCGTGACCAGAATTTTTTTTAAAAAGCTGTATAATTTCAAAATCTAAATTTTTTTACATATTTGAAGCATTTAAAACAAAATTTACAGCTTTTAAATACAAAATTTTTATTTAAAATCTATTTATCACATTGACTGAAGAACCAATGTAATATTTAATGCTTAACTTTAAAATACCATTAATTTGATATATATATCGTCCATAGTTTCTCTGAAAAGACATGCAAAAATAAGAAAAAACATAAAATGGGGTCATTTTAGACCCCTTAATGTGATATTGGGCAGCTATAAAAACAACATGTCTTTTATTTTCTTCTCCTCAAAAACATATCTAAATGGCATTAAGATCTGAGAGTTCGGGTTGGGACAGTTCGCTTGTAAGTTAACATTTTTTTTTATTTTATTTATATTACAAAAAATAAGAGAGGCACTTTATTAAAATCCGTTTAAAAAAATTTCGTTAAAATTGAAGCAAATTTTTATTGATAAATAACTTCCAAGGCGAAAATCGGATTGAAAAGTATTGTATGAAGAATTGATGTAAAATTTATTAAACTCAAATTAAAATATAAAAAATTTTATAAACACAGTCAGAGAAAAAAGTTAGTAGAAAAATTTGTAAGCGGGTTTTAATCCCACTTTACCATTTTTGTACTGATTTTTAGTAAAAAAATTATTATTAAGCAAATCTTTTTGCTGTTTACATTTTACAAAAAAGTGGATATTGAAGGAAATGTTATTTCTAATTAAAACTTACACCTACAAAATTAAATTGCCTTAAAATGTTACAAAGATTAAAAAAGGGATCGGAAGTGAATATATTAAAATTTGACCTTAAAAGAAAATATAACAAAATGATAAGTTCGTTTATATTTTTAAAATTTTTAAGCCTTTGATTTTTTTTATTTTGTCTAAAATATTTTTTGAAAAGAAATACAAAAATTTGATGCTCGATAAAAAAATAAATTTGAAATTTTGTACTAATATTAATAATTTTAGTACATTTTTTTGCTGATTTTAGCAAACAGATTTTAATTTCCACTTTACCAAAAGTTTACTACAATTTAATAGCGGCAGCTATTAAGATTAGCAAAAATGCCGCAGGGCTCAAATTAGCAAAATTGTCCGTAATAACAGCAAAATTTTTAGTTATCATTACAGACTTTTTTTTTGCTGAGTGTAGTCATTAAAATTATAAATATACACTTGTTTTCACATTTATGATTTGAATGAGCCAAATGATTCAAGTTAATAGTGAGTATGATAAGTATTTTCCTAAAATTATAAAAAAATGAGTAGATTGATGAATCATACAAATTTGGGATGGTATGAGTATGATGCCGACGTTGGATTCATATTTATTGGAACTTAGGGATGGAAAATGGAATTTTTTGTACTTTTTTGACCCTCAGAGTACTAATTTTTTTTTTTATTTTTAGCTAAAAATAGCTTTAAATAAAAATTCGTTTTTACATAAAACAACAAACGTTAAAAATATTTTTTGTATATTAAACAAAAAAGGGTAACACATTAAATTAGAGATCAAGTTAATATAAACTTTAGTTACCCAAGCAAAAAAAAAAACTAATCTAATCACATTTTGTGGAAAGTGGTAGCCATTCTGTGGCTATAACTTCTTTTATTGCTTCCTAAAGTTCAGACATCATGCTTTTAGTATTAATCTAAGGAACTTTAAAAATAATTCATATGTTCATATTGCAAATGTAGTGATTTGGATATTAAGCCGATGAATATCTTGAAAAATTTACACTTCTTTACATGAGTTTGCCAAAACAAACACAGAACCTGCTCAGTTCAGGAAGATGTTTGCTTTTATCAGGGATAAATTAAAAGATCATCAATTTCTATTCACTGATGGCTCTAAAACCGATAATTTTACAACCTACAGCATTACTTCAGAAAATAAAATAATTAAAATCTCTAATATCCCTACTCACAGTTCCATATTTTCAGCGGAATTGATAGCGATTCACGAAGCAATAAATTATATCAATAGTAAAAGAGGGAAATTTGCAATATGCTCAGATTCCCTTTCATCAATTGAATCAATTTTAAACATATCTAATAACAGTTATTATATCTCAAACATTAGGAACGCCTTAGCTAAAAAGTTTCCAGATATCACGTTAGTGTGGGTACCTGGACACAGCAATATAAAAGGGAACGAATATGCCGATTCGGCAGCCAAAAATGCTGCAATGCATCCTCTTATTACAACACCTAATTACAACCGAAAAGATATAGAAGAACTAATAGACCAGCACTACATTTCAAGGGACAGAAATCACGTCTTCAGTTTAACATCATCTTGGTACAGAAGAATTAATCAGAACCGCAAAACGATCTCAAAAGCTATGATTAATGATGTATCTAAAGTAAACAGATTAGATTGCGTTAAGTTTGTTAGACTTCTACTGGGTCACACCAGAGTGACGCACGGTTCTTTATTTAATCTTAATACTCCACGTTTTTGCAACTGTGTTATATCATATCCAACTAAACCCTCTCACTACCTTTGCGAATGTCCAAAAACCAATAGCTATAGAACTTCAATTTTTCAAAATTCGGATCCATTACTCCTACTGTCCCACCCTTCTACAGATAACATAACTTTATTTACCAAATTTCTCAAAATATCAAATTTATATAATGAAGTATAATCATGTAATAATTTTATGTAACACCTTGAAGAATTAAAGATTAGTTATTTTAAGTATATTGAGCTGAAGGCCTATGTTGCTATTGCTCGTTAAACAAATTAGCTTATAATTTTTAATTGTAAGACTAATAAACTAAATAAATAAATAAAATAATCTTGAAAAATCACTTTTCATTACTTCTAAAGCTTCTAAAGCTATAGTATGACGTATATTTTCTGAATCTAAAGCATTTATTGAAAATATTGATTTCTGATTGTTCAAGTCAAAAATTTCAATGTAAAAATAGTTCTGAAAGCCTTTTATAATTTTTTTTATTAAATCATTTTTATATTTTTGTTAAATGTATTTTTCAGCTTTTATTAGTTATGGCGACACAATCTGTGCATTTTTGCACTTTGTATTATATTTAACACTACACCATTTCAGAATTTTCCAAAATAATTTTAAAATTGTGTAAAAATGTTTTAAAATTATCGAAAATAATTTTAAAATTGTTTCAAAATATTTAAAAATTATCGAAAATAAAAATTTATAGGGTTTAAGATTGTTCAAAGATTATTTTAAATTATTCAAAAATATTTTAAAATTGTCTAAAAATGCTTCAAAATTGTATAACCAGTTTTTTAATTATCAAAAAAAATTTAAATTTGTCCAAAAAATCATTAAAATTTTTAAACATATTTTAAAGTTGATCAAAAAAGCTTTTTCATTAATGCAGAATTATGTATTTGTTTTAGTATGGGGTATTTCTATATCAGTGCATAAAACCGATTTATTGCTGATCTCTGGTTAGAATCTATTTATAAAGAAATAACTTGATTGCTACAAACATACCCGAGTGCAGCAAGTATAATATAGGAGCAGTGATTATGTTGCAACCATATTTTTTCTTTGCGTGCAAAGGAAGTCTTTTAGCACAACTTGTAGCCCTTTATATCAGGTTTTTCTGTTGATTTTAACACCAATTTTTGAGTTTTGTTTTAAATTATTATTCGTAATTGGTTACATTGCGCAAAACAGTTATTTCTAAAACCACTTTTAAAGCTGTTCTAGTTAGACAGAATTCATACAGAATTAAAATGACATCGATTTAAAACAAATGCAACCTTGTTTTAAAGCACCTGAAAATATAATTTACATTAATTATAATTTTTAAAGGTATTTTTTGTGATATCTTTCACATGATTTTAAAAGTATTTGATTGGATTTTCGTTGGGGTTTTTTAAACCAACATTTAGAAAATTAGGAAGATTTCGGAAATAATAAAATGAGCAAAATTCAATATTGCGAAATATCCAACATGTAAATCAAGTTTTACTTGTAGAGAATAAAAAAGTATCTTTATTCATACAATGTTTAAAATACTAAATAGCCCTGTAAATATTTATTTTTTACAAATTACCCTGTGTGTATTTAGCAAAGAAAACAACCGAGCAAATCTAATAACGAAAAGTAGCAATCTATTACAAAAATATGCAGTAATGACACAAACCATTCTATTTCCACGTGTTGGGGAAAGCGGTGTTGACAGACATTAACCAAAAAACTCAGGTCACCCTTGTACAACTTGAAATCTATTGCATTAAACAAAGATGAATATAACAGAACTCTTAAATAACTTATTTGCAATACTAATAGAAATTTTGGCAGTTGCGAAAACTGAGGTTTTTCTACGGTTTAAATTAAAAAAAGAAATTTTATCACACATTTAAATAATTTATTTTTCAAATAAATTTATTGATTTCATTAAAAATAACATAAAAAGACAAATAATAAATGAAATATACACATTATAATTTACAACGGATATACAAATTGAATTTGTAAACATAATGGTAAAATATCAATGAAAAAAGTCAGAAATTTTTGACTGTGTTTTATTGCATGAAATATTTTCCTGCACTGCAATTTCACGAATATTTTGGAGAAACATAATGTCTTTTAAGGCTCTCTATTTTCATCAGACCATTGAAGACAAATGTTAAAGGAATCAAAAGAATTCTGAAATTTAATTTTAGGAAATGCTGAAGTAATGCCAACATTTTCGATCTCGTCAATGCAGCTTTATTTTTTTTATTCTTGTTATTGTTGATTTGTGCACTTTATATTCATCGAAAATCACTTTTGAAGATATGCCTCTATCAAGTTTATTAAGAATATCACTTTTTTGAAAAGTTGCGTTAACTGAGTCAACAACGCAAACAATTTAAGAGTTGCAATAATCAAGGAGTTGCGTTTATCGAGAGTTGCGTTAAGCAAGGTGGCACTGCACATAAATAAACACAATTAAATTTATTTTAACAAAAAAATTGATTTAATTTTTTAATAACATTTCTTAATACAAATTTTCAACATTTTTTAGCAACCAACTCAAAGCAAGAACTGTGTAGCCTTAAGGAAATTCAATAAACAATTTTTTATTTTTGTTCTAATTCCTTAAAAAATTCTTAATAAAAGGTTTGTCCTTTTCGAATTTTATATTCCATACAAATTTAAGTAGATATAGACTTGCTAAGTAGTTACACAGTCATGTGCAAAAAAATAAGGACACTTGGATGCAACAAATTTGAAGTAAAAAAACACATATACATTTTGCTAAAAAACTAAAAATATTTTTTTTATATTATAGTACAACAACAACTCAAACTTTATTGTTGCAATTGAAAAAAAAAACAACATTAAAAGTATTATAATTTCCTATAGTCGAATGTGTTTTTTTATGGAAATATAATAGTGGTATTTATATCTAATAGATGTACCCATTTTTGTATCATATTTATGTTAATAAGTTTACCAAGTATGGAGCCAAGCGTGAACAAGGTATGGGATATAGAAAATCAGATTGAAAACCCCCAAAAATCAAAATTTAACTTTCGATGCTCTTTAAAATTTGTAAATAATTTCCGATTCTTGATAGGAAATCAGTTTTCTAAGGACTTAATAGTAATCAGGTCTTCTTTTGTTTGGCTTAGAATTGATACACAATACCAACGAAGTAGTCTGGCACAAATAAAATTTGAAAATTCCATGCATATGGCAATCTGCTCCGATTTTCTATAACCAATAGCTTTTTCACCCTTGGCTCCATACATAAATATGATAAAGAAATGGGTTCATCTATTAGATACAATGACCACTATTATATTTCCATTAAAAAATATAAAATATTAATAATATTTTAAACAAGTTCTTAAAGTCCCTATTTTTATTCACATTCGACTATACGAAATTAAAACACTTTTTAATGTTGTTTTTTCAATTGCAACAACAAAGTTTGAATTGTTGCTTAAAATGAAAAGTTGTTGTTGTACTATAATCTAAAAATAATATTGTTAGTTTCTTCATAAAATGTATGTGTGTTTTTCTACTTTAAATTTGTTGCATGCAAGTGTCCCTGTTTTTTCGCACATGACTGTAGATATAGCTACTTAAAAATTAAGAATGCATAAAAATGATGCCTTGCCTAAGAAATTATTGGCTTTTCTCTTTTAAGTGTAAACAAAAATATTTGTCATAAAAATATATGAAATTTCCGTATTATTAATTTGAAAAAATATTAAAATCAACAAAAGCTAACAAACGAATTATGTTAAGGTTGAGCAGGGCAAACAATAAAATTGCTCTATTTCGCGTTCCAGCGAAGTCCATATGCGAAAAGAGATTTCTTGCAAAGGCGGCCCCAAATGTTCAAATTGTATTTGTTTACAAAAAATAAAGAAAAGTCAGGTAAGTAGGGATAGTCGTTTTTTACAAGTAGTTATAGATATACAGGTTGGTTGAAAAGTTCCTGCGCTCACCAAGAGATGGCACTGCTAGCTCCAAACTTTTTTTTTCTCAAGTTGGTATAACTGTCCTGAGAACACATGCAAAGTTGCAAGTCATTCTATCAATTCTTTCTTTGTTTACAAGCCATTTGAAGTTGACGTGTCATTGATTTTTTTTAATATGGAAAAAATTTAATATCGTGCAGTCATTAGATTCTTTGTTTTGAAGGGTTTAAAAGCAAAGGAAATTTATGAACAATTGTTGGAAGTGTATAAGGAGTCATCACCTTCAAAACGCACCGTTGAATTTTGGGCTGGTGAATTTAAACGTGGTCGTACCAGCCTTAAAGACGATCCACGCGAAGGACGACCAAAAACTGCAACCACAGCAGAAATCATTGAGCAGGTACATAATATGGTTAGTGAAGATCCAAGTTTGACTAAGCGTGAAATTGCTAATGCCATAGGCATCTCAGACGAACGAGTACTCCATATTTTACATGAAGAATTACGTATGAAAAAACTGTTTGGAAAGTTAGTGCCGCACACATTAAGAATTCAACAAAAACTGGATCGAAAACAAATTTCTCAGCGTAATTTGGAGCGTTTTAAGCCAAATAAAACCTACTTCTTGCGTCGTTTTATAACTATGGATGAGACTTGGATCTACCACCATAATCCTAAATTGAAACAAGAACGTTTACAGTGGACTGAAGCTGGTTGTTCAGCTCCAAAGCAGGTGATGTCCCAACGATCAGCAAAGAAGGTTATGGCATCAGTGTTTTGGGATGCAAAAGGAATTTTGTTGATTGATTATCTTCAGAAAGGTAAAACAATCAACTCTGCATATTATTGCAGCCTTTTGGATCAGCTGGATGAAAAATTCGTGAGAAAAGACCTGGTTTAAAGAAGAAAAAAATCATTTTTCATCAAGACAATGCACCTGCTCACAAAAGTGTTTTGACGATGGCTAAATTCAAAGAATTAAAGTACGAATTGCTTGAACATCCACCGTATTCACCAGATTTGGCTCCCAGTGACTACTTTTTCTTCAGAAATCTCAAACAATTCCTTCGTGGAAAGCATTTTTCGTCGAATGAAGAGGCCATAGCAGCCGTAGACGGTTATTTTGCAGAGCTTCCGGAAAACCATTATAAGGATGGGATAAAATTATTGGAAGATCATTGGAACAAGTGTATTGAGCTTCTAGGAGATTATATTGGATAAAAAAATATATTTCGTAACAAAAACAGTATTCTTTCATTTCGAGCGCAGGAACTTTTTAACCAACCTGTAGATATAAAATTCGACAACAAACCTAATGTAAATTATATTTTCATGTTTTTAAAGACAAGGTTGCATTTCTTTTCGATGTAGAAAATTAATATTCTTACTCTTTAGAAATTCTACCAATAAAATTCTTTTCAAATCGGTTGCTAACCAAAATTATTTTACAATTATTCTGTTAGAACAACTTCCGAAGAATCAGAACCTGTTTATCTTAACTTTAATGATAAGATACAATAAAACTAACTAGAACTAGTTCCAGGAGTGATTCTAGGAATATCTGGTTACTTTTAAAATAATTTCAAACAATAATTATCGGTGTTAAAACTGACAGAAAAACAGATTATATAGGGCAAGAATTTGTTTAACGTGTCGTTCTTAGAAACAAAAAATTGGCCTGTTAAATTATTGATTTAATGCCCAGACTATTGTCCACTACTTACCAAACTGTTGAACTAAAAGATTGAAAATGGCTGTCGTTTACTAAATTTGTAACAACAGTTTACAATTTTCATGTAATATGGTAGAAATTTAATTCCGAAAGTGGACGATAAACGATAATCATCTTATAAAATCTGGGAACAGATTCTGAGATATAATAATTTTCTCTCAAAAATTCTTAAATTCTAAAGTTATTTCAACCTCATAATAAGTAAGCCTTCAGAATAGGCAGATATTAAACAAAAACTTTTAAAATGCATATTTTGTTCCAATAAATCAAACACGTGGCTAAGTATTTTTCCGAAAACCTCTATGACTTTACTGTTTTTTATTTATTTATATTTAAATTTAATGTACAGTTAGTATTATTTTGACCTCAGCGCCAAAAAAAAACATATAAAAATTGGAAAATACAAAAATTTTTAAGAACTTAAAAATGTTGATTTGTGAAAAAATTTTGAAAGAGTAGAACCCAAAAAAGAAAGCGTTACAATTTACGAGGTAAACCACTGACAGGCATATGCGTATTCAAAAGTTTTATAGACTCCGAGAATTTCTGAGCATATATAAAATTTTCTACAATAATTTTTCTGTAATAAAACACTGTATACACTGCATTTTTCTGTTTTAGGTTTAAGAGTTCACTTGAGCACTCTGCGTCCTTACAGATGAAAGATATGCTTTTATTTTGCATTTCACGATTAATCGATTAATCGCCAATTTTTACGATTAATCTACCCGAATAACTGATTAATAAATTTTCGTCAATTTTCGAATAATGCCCTAACCAAATAACCGGCAGGGTTTAATAATGCAATTTTTGAGAAAATTCAAATCGTGACGCACGCTGCAGAAATAACTTAAAGCAGTATATAAAATTGATTTAAAATTATAGACGATTTGCAAAAAAATAGATTATTCTACTGATAATATAAAAAAATCCTTATTTTCATTGACGCAAGCTAGAACACATGGCCCTATTATTTCATACTTAATTTCAATCTTTCTAAAATATCAAAAAAATCTACTAAGATTGAAGTGAATTGATTGAAGAGAATTGAGAACATTAAAAAATTTAAGGTAGGGGAAAATTTTTGTACTAATTTTTGTATTAAAATACATTTTATTTTTATATTTACAATATTATATATCTAGTCTAATGTTCCATTAAAAACAAGTGAAGTTGGATATATTATGTGGTTATATATGGCACAATATAAGGTAATATTAAAAAATTAATGCATACTGACATATGTAAATATATATAATAATAAAGGGTGTCCCAAGAAGAACGCAATTTTTAAATTTTAAATAAAACACAGATATTAAAAAAAAATCGTGAAACTTTATTATATCGTAAAGTAGACAGAATGAGGTTATGTATGGAACAATATATCGTGCAGATGGCCGCCGCGGCTTTGCTGGCATGCACGCGATCTTTTAATGAAATTTTCAATGACCGTTTTGCATGAATGCTGCGGTATTTCATTAATGCAGCGTCCAATTTCCTCTTTTAAGGCTTGAGTCGTCGTCGGCTTATTCGCGTAAACCATCGACTTCAAAAAACCCCAAAGAAAAAAATCTAATGCTGTTAAATCGCACGATCTAGGCGGCCAATTCTGATCTCCAAAACGGGAAATAACACGACCGGGAAATGACTGATGCAGCAATTGAATTGTTTCTCTGGTTGTATGACATGTGGCGCCGTCTTGTTGGAACCACATGCCCTCCACATTCATTTCTTCAATTCTAGGCAAGAAAAAACTGGTTATCATTTCACGATACCGAACACCATTGACTGTTTGCGCTTGACCTGCCTCATTTTCATAAAAAAAAGGTCCAATGATTCCTCCAGCCCGAAAACCACACCACACAGTGACACGTTGAGGATGCATTTGCTTCTCGTGAATCACTCGAGGATTTTCCTCACCCCAAATGCGACAATTCTGCCTATTGACGAAGCCATCGAGATGAAAATGGGCCTCGTCACTGAAGATGATTTTATCGGCAAAATCAGCATTTTCATGTTGTCTCTCCAATACCCAATTAACGAACTCCCTTCGCTGTCCATGGTCAGCTGGCTTCAGTTCCTGAGTCAATTGAACTTTGTATGCATGAAGATGCAAATCTTTCGTCAAAATTCGCTGCAAAGTGGATTTGGAGACACCAATTTGCTGAGCTCGGTGTCGAATTGAGGTGGATGGAGTTTGAGCGACATCATCACGTACAGCTGCGACATTTTCGGTCGATCGACCTGGTCGATGGCGCGTTGTTGTCTTTACATCACTAACAGACCCAGTTTCGGCAAATTTATCCATTAATCTCTTTACAGTTGACTCTTTTGGAGCATTATTGTGACCCCAAATTGATCGCAATTTGCGAACTGTAGCCGCAAAACTTTCACCATTTTGGTAAAACAATTTCACAATGAGAATGCGTTGTTCATTCGTGTAGCGCTCCATTTTTACTAACCTCGTACCTTCTACTAGCAAACAATAACAATTGTTCAAATGTCAAACAATGACACTTCGAATGTTGCCAGATTTAAAAATTGCGTTCTTCTTGGGACACCCTTTATATATTCTTAGATAAGGCCACATATGATCTAAGCTTAACTAAACTTTTTTTCTTGGGTATTTATGGTGTTTTAAAATGATTCAGTATATGTAGAGAAAATTTTAGTCATTTATACCGACTTCCATTGATTTTGAAAACATCAATTTTTTTATTGTTTTGGTCAACATCATAAAAATCAGTCCTTACTTTGTCATGGTTTTATGTTAAATAATAATTAAATATTGTCTAAAAAAAAAAAAATTGAAAGAAAGATTTTTTTACAAAAAAACATTGACTCAAAATTCCTTTTAAAATATTATACTTCTTTTTTATGATATTTTATTAGGTAATAATAAAAAATTTAAAATGTTCGAAAATTTTCAAAAAATTTAAAATTTTCGTTTAAAAACAAATACAAAAAATATTATTACACCCTCTGTAGATGTTGCTAAATCAGCTGCTACAAACAGCCATTGAAAAAAGGATAAGGAGGGTAAACAATATGCAATTATATCAAGAATCCAGGACAATAAATAAAATCCCATAACAAGAAACAAACGTAGAATGATATTAACACTGAAATGATATAAAAAATTTAAAGGCGAAAATTTAAAATCTAAACCATCTCATGTGAAATTCCAAATATATATGAACATGCATTATCATATATGGGCTTGCATATGATCTTATATAAATATGTATGATCATATACGTCCATGCAAAGTCCAATATATGATCATACATTATCGCATATATGACCGTATTTCATCGATTATGAAAATGTATGGCGCTATATTTTCATATATGATCACATATTGTTCATGTATGCTTTAAATGACCATATACAACTAAAGGGTGGTTAAATTTTAAGGGCCCATGTTGAATGTGAACCACACCTAAACATTATGAAAATGGGCGTTCAAATCAAAATGCATTTCGTGCACTTCGTGATTTTTTTGGTCACCATAATCGACCAAATGTGTCCACAATCGGGAGAATTATGGGCAAATTTCAGCAAACCGGGTCTGTGAAAACACCTGTGCATGCTCGTCCAGTTCGTTCTGCGGAAAACATTGCTGTTGTTCGCGATAGTGTGTCATGAGGTCGGCCAAGCATTTACCGTGAATGGTGTTCGCTATCGCGAGATGTTAACGAACTTATTGTGGCCAGGAATTGAGGATATGACCCTGGACGATATGTGGTTTCAACAGGATGGTGCCACTTGCCACACAGCTTGCGCGATAATTTCAATGGCCATGTTATCTCAGGTGGTGGCGATGTCAATTGGCCGCCATGATCATGTGATTTGACACCGTTTGACTTTTTCTTTGGGGTTATTTGAAAGAAAAGGTGTACATCGTTAAGCCAGCAACAATTCAAGAGCTAAAGGATGAGATAATTCGGCACATTAGCGGCATAGAACCTCAATTATGCCTTAGCGTCATCGAGAATTCGGACCATCGGATGGAGGTTTGGCCGATATTTTGTTCCATGCATAATTGAACCATACCATATTATCATAATAAAAGGAATGACAATAATTTCCTTAATAATTTGTGTTTTATTCAAAATCAACATCGGCCCTTAAAATTTAACCACCCCTTTATATATAGTCAAATTTCGGATCCGAAGATATATGAAAATATATGAGATAATATACTGGCCCATGTAAAAACATATATCGGCCCATGAATGATCATGTATGTTGATATATATTTCGATTTTTACTTGAGATAATTAATAATTTTTGAGCAATAATGAGTTTCACGAGTTTCACACAAATTATATTTTTACTTCTTCTATTATACCGCAATAAAACCTACGTTTTGATATAATTTGGACTTGTCCCTAACGATTTCATACACTTACTTATTTCGAAAGAAATTTTTTTTACGTGTTATTTCAACCGTAAAATGCCGAACTTTTAAAATGTGTACCGCTAAGTAGGCAAAATATGTTATGTTGAATAATATTATGATTAAATTTGGAACATAAAAATATATAGCAGCTGACCATTTTCGAGCTGAAATTTAACAAATGAATATATTAATTAAATGAAAAATATTTATATCGTATTTGAAACTTACTATCTAACCAACACATTTCAATACCAATGCCTGGTTTATATGCTTCATCAATCTTTGTTGAAAATTGAGCCCATAAAGTCAATCCGGTAAAAATACCAGCCCCAATCCAAGTATATAGAGAGTAATATATAAATCGTTTATTAGATTCTTCTGAATCAAGTACAAAACTTATTTCTTTTAAATTACGCCATATATTATAACATAAAACATTTAGCCATAAATATGCTGCCATGTAGAAAAAGTAAGAAGTAAAACCTGAAAATTGAGTTTCGTTAGAAAAAGTTTAAAATTTGTTGGAAAAAAAATAAATAAAAGTTTTGAAGCGAAAATTTATAAAACTAGTATTATTATAATTTTTTTTATTCTGTTTAGTATATAGGCAATATACATTATGTAAAATATATATTATATATATTATACAATATATACAATGTCTTTCACGATGCAAAAACTACTCTTGATTTCTTATTGTGCAGATTACAAGGTTCGGCCTTTTTCTAATAGGCTTTTAGTAATTTTAATTGATTTTCTTTGCTTTTTTGAAGATACAAGTCGACGACCTTTATCTTCTATTACTCGGTATAGAGTTTATTTTCTTATATTAATATTTCATACAAATTTAAGTAGATGTAGACTTTATTACTTATATATATATAGCTGCTTAAAAATTAAGAATGTATAAAAAAGTTGCCAAGTCTTGGAAATCTTCTCTCAAAGCAAAGATTTTGCAACCAAACATTTATTTGTAAGGATTTTATTTAATTTGAAATAACCTATAATCCATTATTATACAAAAAATATGGCATTGAGAATTAAAAAGAGGGAAAAGGAACAAAAAAAAGTTACAACGACGGCGGCTCAATAAGTCCGTGACTTTTCGAACTTACCTCGTAGTGATATGAAATGCAACACTTCTCCCATCAAATTGCTTAAGTTTTGAGCAAGTTCCGTCGTTTACTTTCCGTTTAACAGCAGGTTTTTCGAGGTCCATAAAATAGGCATTTGATTGATCACTAATTTCATCGTTGAAGCTAAATCCCTTTCCACCGAGCCATTTCTTTAGGTTTGGAATTAGCAAATAGTCACTGGAGGCTAAATCCGGAGAAAAAGGCGAATGAGTGGACAATTCGTAATCTACTTCATGGATTTTTGCCATGGAAACTAAGCTGTCACACGATTCCATTGGTGGTCGATTGTGAGCAAACGCGACAGCTATCTTGCGGAAAGCTTTTTCATACCCAAGTGATCGTTCAAAAATGAAAGCAGCTTTTCCTTGGTTTTTTTACGGTTTTTTTTTTTTTGCAAAAAATAATGTTTAATGAGCACTCGATATTCACTTTTTCCATTTTTTAAAAAAAGCCACGAGGTTGTATGTTTGGAACAGCTGTTAAACGCAAAGTAAATGACGGAAGTTGCTCAAAATTTAACAGTAGTCTATTAAAAGGTGGTACTTGATTGGAGCAGTGTTGCATTTCATAATATAATTATTGTTATAATTATTGTTATTTTAAATCAACTTTACAAATAAAATTCGTTTTGAAATTGCGCACAGTCGAAGCAACCATATATTTAGTGAATATACTATAAAATTAGTACAATCTATCAAAATTATTCAAAAATTGTCGATACTCGAAAGTGGTAACTACAAATTCGGTTATCCTGATCAAATATATTATTAAATTAGGGTTTCAGTTGAACCAACCGAATTGTGGATTTTATTGATTACAAAAGCCACTAACGATTGGTATTTGTAAACGAATTTTCTGCTATATTTATTTTCCTAAAAAATAATTTAAATTCAAAATTTATCATTAAAATTTATAAGGGTTTTTGGGCTAGTGGATAGAGAGCTAGCCTAGTATTTACCTTTAATTTCCGAGTTTAAATCCCGGTGAAAGCAAACATTTAAAAAAAAATATTTGTTTTATAATTGAAATAAAATATTCAAATATTACAAACTCAATGAGAATTTTTTGTTCTCTTCAAGGAGCGTTATTCAAATCCTCAAATATCAAGAAAAATCAAAAACAACAAGGAAATATTATAACAGTTTGCACTGTCATCTTCCAAAATTTTGTAAAAATAAAATTTTACGCAGAAATTTTATAAATATACTGACATAGAATGGTAATAAATATTTTGACATTTGGAAATTCGAAAATATTAAAAAACTTACAAAAAAAGCTAAAAACGAAAATTAAATTTTCAAAAGTTTATAAATATACACTTAAAAAAGTTTGTAAGTTAAAATAACTGAAAATATCATTTAAAAACCGGTCTACTTAATTTTCATTTAAATTAAATGCTATTTGTTATTTTGTTTTTAAATGTTGATTAATCAACAGAAACATCCGTAAGAAACAAATGATATAATCAGTTAAAATAAATTTCAAAATTTTACCTACCAATCCTTAAAAAATAAATGATTTTTCATTTATTTGAAATTATTTCCGTTTTTGTATTTTTTTTTTTTTAATATACTCGTACAATACAAAATATACATACATTTTGCATATGAAGCTATAAACACTTTTTGTATGAATGTGTTTGTAAATGTATGTGCGTTTATGAAGTTCTTGTAATTTGTATTGAAAAATTTTGTATATATACAACCAATTTAAATAAAAAAACAAATTGAAATTTTTTGAATATTTTTTTTTGAAACAGACAGCAAACAAAATTTAAATTTGTAATAACTGTAACGGACACAAATGAACCACAAGTTTCCGTTTTATGGGTAAATTTGTATTAAATTTTCAAACAAATGAAAAAAATAAATGAAACTGAAAAAAAATGGTAAATGATAGTAAATTATTTCGAATAAATGTATAAAAAAGTTAATATAGATATTTCTTTGAAAAATAAATGTATGTTTCTTTATTTTTAAATGGAACGGAAAACTTTTTTATTAAACTACAAACAGTTAACTACATAATATTATGAGTGTACTTTTAAAAGCATTGGGATTCATTTATAAGCAAGGAAAATGGGTCCCATATGAATTGAAGCCGAGAGACGTTAAAAGCGATTTTGTTTATCGGAAATGCTGCTTGAACGCTACAAAAATAAGTCATTTTTGCATCGTATTGTTACTGGTGAAGAAAAATGGATACAATACTTTTCATGCTGAAAAGTCCCCAGAATCTAAGTATTTTTTTATTCAAAGAAAGGCCTTAGAATCTAATTTTTTTTAAAGAATATACGAAATTTTTATCTAAAAGTTTGCAGAATTTGAGAACTTTACTTTAAAGAAAACTCCATAGAATCTAAAAATGTTTCTATCAGAAAAATTTCTAAACATTTTAAAATTTTGTATAAAAAACCTTTTTGTACAAAATAACTCTTGCGTTCTACAGACTTTTTCTTATAAATAATAATTCTATTAATATTTTGAGTACTATTTTCAAGAAAGTTGCTATTTTACAAGAAATAAATTAATAAAAAAAAACAAGTAAAAAAGGGCTAAATTCGGCTGTGCCGAATGAAGGTGATATACGTATATACTAAATTTTGCATGAACTGTAATATGAATATGTTTTGTCAATTTATGTAACGAACTTTTGTTATTTAGTTTTAGCAATGTTATTTACAGAGGTCTGCTCTGTTAGCCACTTTAACATTGTTCATTTTTACGTTAACTTAGTTATCATAGTATGTAAGACAATAAATGTAATCGAACAATAAGAAGACTTAATAACATTTTTACTTACTTAACAGAAAAAAAAATAGATACAGAAAAATTGTACAAATTTGTATGGAAAATTTAGAGGTACCTTCACATTTTCACTCATAAGTTTTGAACCGCTTGACCGATTTTGCTCATTTTAAATACCAAACTGCTCGGGAGGATGTTCAATAATCTGGGTAAAAATAGGCACCCCCGCTTGCGTCTTCGCGTCGTGATCGTGATTTCAACAGACAGACGGACAGACGGACAGACGGACAGACAGACGGACAGACAGACGGACAGACAGACGGACATCGCTAAATCGACTTAAAAAAAACGAAGTTGGCAACCCTAGTTGAACGAACGTATAATTTTTTCGGTGTCAAAACTAAAAAAAATTTAAATAATAAATTCTTACTGATTAATCGTTAAATTGCATAAAAACTATTTTCTTTATAAAAAGCAAATTGCTTATTTCGCGGAAATTGTGAAGAATGGCTGGAAAAGGTCGAAAAAGTGTTCAAAATAAGAAAATTCTTTGTGACCAATGCAAATTGCAAATAAAAGAAGAGGAAGACTTTATAGAATGCGACAAATGCGCCAAAAAATACCACTCTCAATGCACTCGTTTGGATAAAAGACAGTTTGAGTATTTGCTGAATAACGAGAGTGAGGTTTTTACTTGTCAATTTTGCGAAGGAGGAGGGAGAGATGAAATAAAAAACGAGCTTCATGTAATAAAAACAAAACTGAACAAGTTAGATCAGCTGACCAATATTCAAGAGACAATTAATTTTATGTCGAAACAGTATGATGATATTTTGAAAGGGGTAACAGAAAATAAAAGAAGAATTAATAATGTGGAAAAAGAAAATCATTTATTAAAAAAAGAAATCAAAGATTTAAAATCGTCTGTTAAGCTGTTAAACGATGTTCGTGTTAAGAATGATTGCATTGTAAGTGGACTCGAAGTTGTTGATGGTGTTACGGCTGTTGATTCTGTTTTGGAGTTGTCAAAAAGTGTTGGAGTCAATTTGGAACCTGAAAGTATTGATGAAGCTTACTTTATTCGCAATAAAAAGAATTCTAAACAAAATAAGGACGGCAGTGAAAAAAAAAGTGTGATTGTGAAGTTTTCATCGAAATCATCTAAACAAAAGCTAATGTCTGCTAAACCAAAGTTGAAAGAGAACAAAGAGACGAGTGATGTTTTTGTTAATGACTTTCTTGGAAAAGAAACGTTGAATTTGCTTAAGTACGCTAGAAGTTTGAAAGAGGTTGGTTACCAGCATGTGTATGCAAGAGGTGGAAGAGTGTTTTATAAGAGGAGTGACATTTCTAAGCCGCAAGTGTTAAGATGTGAAGAAGATGTTGACCAATTGCTTTTAGATGCAACAAGCAAAAAACCTTGGCAGCGTAGATCAATGGGAAACGGAGGAGCTATTGTAAACGTTGATGATTGTGTTAACAGTGATGATGATGGTGACAATGTAGCGTATGTTTCTCCATCTTAATTTTAATTTTTTTCACATATTTTTTTTTTTATTTTATTTTGTATTACTTTATTTTTTTTTTTTTTTTAATTTCTTTTAATGATTAATAATCAATATTTTAATACTTTTTCTAAATATAATAATTACATATACAATTTAAATTGTTCTTTTTTAAATATTTTATGTGTAAACATAAGAAGCGTTTCATCGGTTACAAAATTCAATAAATTCAAGTCGTTGGTTGCAAGTTTTTCAAAATTACCCGATATTATTGCTATACAAGAAACTTGGTTTGATGGGAAATTAACCCAGTTGTATACAATTCCTGGATATTCAAGCGTTCATTGTTGTAGAAATGATGGATATGGTGGAACATCTTTATATGTTAGTAACAAACTGCAGTTTGTCGTAGATCGATGCAAAAGTGAAAGCTTTGTTGAACTTATTTCAATTTCATTTAACAATTTTCGAATTGAAAGCAAACCCTTGAAGTTAGTATCAGTTTATCGCTCGCAGAAGTGTTCACCTGATCGTTTTTTTGATATTATGGAAAATTTTATGAATCTTAATGCTCAAACTCCAGTTGTTATAGTTGGGGATACAAATATTGATGTATATCATAGCCCTGTGTATTCTGATTTGAAGAATTTATTTTTAAACTATGATTGCCATAATTGTCATTCTTTGGTGACGAGACCGAGCAGTGGAACTAGTATTGATCATGTATTCAGTAACGTTTATGCTAAAATTTCTGTTGATTCGGTTGAATGCACATTAACGGATCATAATTTGGTGTGTTGTAAGTTGGAGAGTAGTGTGTTTTCAAATAGTTATATTGAAATAGAAAAAACACATTGTGATTACAACAAAGTCAGAGAATATTTACAAGGTAACTTGGACAATTTAAATACGTCCGTTAATTCATCAGAGTTAACTGAAGATTTAATACGTTGTATTAGTAATGCCGTTACTAATTCCACGAGTAGTACAAAAGTAAGAACCCAACTGCGATTTCAGCTTTGTCCATGGATTAACAAAAATTTGCAAAATTTAATACAGTTTAAACGTAAAGTTTTGATTAAACGGCGAAAGTCCAAAGGTGGATATTATGAAGACTTGTTGAAGAGGATAAGCAAAATAATAAAAATTGCCTGTAAATCAGCTAGAAGCGATTACTATTATGATAATTTAAATGAAATAAGTGGAGATACGAAAAAAAGTTGGAATTTTATAAACAATATACTTGGAAGAGTTCAAAAGAGAAATTTTAATCTAATGACATCGACGGCAATACCAATATGTGATGATAGTGTAAAAGCCGAAAATTTTAATCGTTATTTTATAGAGTCTGCAAATGAATTAAAATAACAGATAGTTGAGTATCCAGATGATAATTGTAATCAGCTTAGAACTTTGTGTCAGACTTATGATCGTTTTTCTCTTTCTACAGTTACTGCTGAGAAAATGGAAACTATAATAAGTAAGCTGGATGTGAAAAAGTCTACTGGATGTGATGGAGTTACGCCTAGATTGCTAGTTAAGAATAAAGATGTTGTTGTGCCAATATTAGTTAAAATTTTTAATAAAATTTTAAGCTCATCTGTTTTTCCAGACTGCTTAAAAATCAGCAAAATAGTTCCTATTCCGAAAGTTTCAAATGCTACTACGGTTGATAAATTTCGTCCGGTTGCAGTTCTTTCAACGATTGATAAAGTTTTTGAAAAATTGCTACATAAAAGCCTTTTGCAATATTTCGAAGCTAATAATTACATTTACAAACACCAATTTGGTTTTAAAAAAGGATGCGGAACTGATGAGGCAGTTGTAAATGTCGTGAATTTTGTTTGTAATGGCTTGGATCAAGGAGCAAAAGGAGTAGCGGGTTTGTTTTTAGATTTTTCAAAAGCTTTTGATCTAGTTGATCATACAATAATGTTAAAAAAACTAAAATACTATGGTGTAGTTGGAAGGGAGCTAAAGGTTTTTGAAAGTTACTTTAAAAATCGCAAACAGTTTGTGCAGATTAACAGTTCTAAAAGTAGCTTATTGAACGTCGAGTGTGGCGTGCCGCAAGGCAGCTGTTTGGGCCCTCTGCTTTTCTGTATTTATCTAAATTATATTAGTAATTTGAACCTCACAGGTCGTTTATATATGTTCGCAGATGATGTATGTCTTTTTTATCCGTATAAGTATGACTTGGCTTTAAAAACAACTATTGAACGTGATGTTTCCTTAATTTTTGAGTTTGCTAGGTTGAACAAATTGATATTGAATGCTGATAAAACCAAGTTAGTTCGGTTTAGGCCACATTCGCCAGCTATGAACAGTAATTTCAACATATACGTCGATGGAAAAATTATTTACGAAACGCATGCCTTTAAATACCTTGGAATGACGTTGCAAAGTAACCTTTCTTGGGATGAACATATATGTGAAATCAAATTAAAGATCGCACCGGCTATTGGTATATTATATAAATTAAAATATAAACTTAATAAGGAAACTAAGCTCTTGTTATATCAAGCGTTAATACAAAGTCACTTGAATTATATGGCTATAATTTACGGATACAAAAAAACAACTGTATTAAAAACGCTACAGAGTATGCAAAATAGGGCACTAAAAGTAGTACACAATTTACCGATTACTTATGCAACACTATCGCTTTATAATATTGTTTGTAAGTCAATTTTGCCAATCAATGGATTGTATAAGTATCAAGTGCTTATGTATATATATAAGTCCTTGCACAATATAGGTTATCACACCGTTAATTTTCTGCAAAACCAATCTGTTTTTAACACAAGAAACCAAGGGAACCTTTGGATGTCACGATGTAGATTAGAAACTACAAAGCAGCGTATTGAATATATGGGTATTCTTGAATACAACAAGTTGCCTGTGAGCTTAAAAACCACAAATAGAATATCTATTTTTAAATCGAATCTTAAAGACCACTTGAATGGAAACCTTAAAACGCTTCTATTGTAAATAAATGCTTTCTATTTTTTTCTTTTTTTTTGTAAAATAAATTTTATTGAAGTAAAATACATTGTAATATGTACACCAATGTAAATTTGCCAGCTTGTCTCAATAATGCCTATAAGGCGCTGAGACCTACATAATTTTAGATTATAATTGTACTTGGAAAATAAATAAAAAAAAAAAATAAAAAAAAAAAAAATTGCATAAGGATCAAGAATATATATACTTTATGGGGACTTAAACCTATATTTCGACATATTACAAACGGAATGACAAACTGATATATACCCTCACCATATATGGTGGAGGGTATAATAAAAAAAATATAAAGACTATAAATAACATATAGTATTTTTATGGAAAATGAGTTCTTTCTACAATATATTGATTACTGTAAATTAAAATGTTATATGTATAAGGTATTTTTGAAAATAAAACCCGCCAGGTGAAAATGATCATATATTATAATTTTTGCATGAATGACTGAACTGAATAATTTTTTTTATGATAACAAGACAGTATTATGACGTAAATGTCAAAGTCATGTTTTATTTGATTTACAATTATTAATTGGTTGTCGTCAGTATTTTATAATTCTATAGTTATCATATTTTATTCACAGTCAGAATTTTCGTAACTACGGTATGGTTGCAACCAATCATCCTTAAGAGTCCCCGAATTTTTCTTTTTAAATATGTTCTTAGAGTCAAAGAATGTTTTTACTACCCCAGTTTCAAGTGAAATTGAGAAAATTCCAAATTAAATTGAGATTGTGCATTTTAAATTGAGAAAATTCCAAATTAAATTGTGATTTTACATTTGAAATTAAGAAAATTCCAACTGAAATTGAGATTTTCCATTTAAAATTGAAAAAATTCCAAATAAAATTAAGATTTTCCATTTGAAATTGAGAAAATTCTAAATGTAGTTGAGATTTTCTATTTCAAATTGAGGAAATTCAAAATGGATAAAAAAAAACTTTTTAAAAATATTGCAAAAAATCAATTCCGCAATTATCTTTTAGTTACATTTTGTTGGACATTATAAAATAAATTGTACCACATTAATTTCTACTACTGATAATTTGTTTTTTTTTTAGCAATAATTGTTTTAATATATAGGACAAAAAATTAATTAATTACTGGTATATCACAATTCATCAGTTTTTAGCCGAAAAGGTTTTGAGGACGCATCTGAAGAAAAAAAGAAATCGATAAAAAATCATAATCTCATTTGTAATTTTCCCAATTCCTTTCGGAAAATGGTGTTTTATCAAAACTTTCTGAAAAGATTTAAGCAACAATTCAACTTGCTAATGCATTATATGTACAAATTACCCAAATCTGATTAGGAATCTGCAATCAAATTTAAAAACAAATTTGTGGTTTTGAAATTATGTGCAGTTTTTGAAAATTCAGCAATAGCCGATTTTTTTTGTGATACTTTCCTAAATATTGAAAAAGCTTGTCATTAAAAAATCCAACTTCTTGTACTTTTGAAATCTTCTTACCAAGGGCTTTCATTAGACATGACATTGTTTTTAATTTTTGAAAGGATAATAGTTATTCTTGTAACTGAATGTAAAATTTTTAGTTTTTTTGGTTTTTCGCTATTATTTAGCGTATTAAAATAAAAATGTTTTCAAAAATCTAGTCTCACATAAGAACCCATTCCGTGGACATATAATCATTCAAATAATAATTTTGCGTACAGACATATATAAGCAAATTTCTTGATCAAAGTGGATCATTTTTTATATGAAATTTTCGCGAAATACGCGACTCCGAATTTAATTTCGATTTCATATTATATGTACATCAAAATACAGATACTGAATAGGTTTGTGTAGCGTCAACCGAAAATAAGTATTCTATCCTGCTGGCTCTGTCGAATTTTTTCAATTTTTATTTTATATAATTTACTAATAAAAATGTCCATGGAAAAGATTCTTAAGGAATTAATTTTTCATTGATTCCAAGGTATATTTAAGTTCTGATTTTCCTCTTCTAAGTCAGTTCTTTTTTAGAACTTCCAAAAAATTGAACAGTTTTTAAATCTATAACGGGTAACTTATTTAAAAAACAACCAAAGTTAAGCATTAATCATAGATATTTCTATTTAAATTTGACACTTATAACTATGATTTAAGTTTAACTGATTTATTTCAATCTTTAACTTACAATTTAAGAGATTTTAAATTCTTAAAATCGTAGTTATTATTTATTAGTACAAAAAGTAAAACAATGTATTGTAGTAAAAATTGCAAGAATTTCAAAAAAATTTGTTTAATAAATAAGGCCCCATTACTGAATGTCCCGTTATAATTTAACTCAAAATTTTTATGGAAAACAACAACATATGTATGTGGCAGTTATATTCCCAGGCATGATTGTGAAAGTGAGGCTAAGGTCCGATTTCTAATGTCCTGTTAAAATCTAAATTACAAATTCAAAATTTATTTGGAACATCAAAAGATCTAATTTTTCACTAAACCATAAGAATGGCTGTAGATGCAATGAAAAAAGATCATAAAAGAAAACTGCCACCCTATGACACCCCTATGTAAAAATGATTGGTTACTATCCAAATTTTCATAACACCGGAATCAAAATCACAGCTTCTTTTTCTCTTCTTTTGCTACTTTTTTTACTGGGAATTTAGTGATCGGGCCTAAGCGTCATTTTCACAATCTTCCATTAGCTTCTAACTGGGAGTTTAACTGATACATTTTTTGTTTTTTTCCACATAAAGTTTTGTTGTTTTCCATATAAAGTAATCGGGCCTTATTTATTAAATTACTTTATTCGAAATTCTTGCAATTTTTACTACAATAAATTTTTTACTTTTTGTAGCAATAATAACTAAGATTTTAACTTAAACCATAGTTATAAATGTCAAATTTAAATAGAAATATCTATGATTAATGTTTAACTTTGTTTTTTTTTTTAATAAGTTACCCGTCATCTATTTGAAAACTGTTGAATTTCATTAAAATCACATTTTTGGAAATTCTAAAAATGAACTGCCTTAGAAAAGGAAAATCAGAACTAAACCATACTTTGGAATCAATGAAAAATTAATTCCCTAAGAATCCTATTAATATCATTCATTTACTAAAACGTTTTTTTCTAAATTTCTTTGGCATACCATATTTTTTGCCATAATGGCACATATTACAACGGGAAATAAATATTTAAAAAAACAAAATATATTTTCTATTAGTTTGAAGCGCACGCAGACAAAATACACTAAACATATTTATAAGGCAATTATAAATATGTTTGGAAACTAACAAATATATATTTGGTCTCCGTGACCATAGTGCAATGGTACATCAGAGTACAAAAGTATTTAACTTCGTCCCACTCTAGTGTATAACAACAAGTGGAAACTAAATAGTTTTAAAGTTTAACTTCAAATTACACTAGGCAACAGCCATTTTGTTATTTGGTTCTAGCATACTTTTTCTCATGGATTTGGACCTACTGAACACGAAAATGAATTTTAAAAATTTTTCTGTCGATTGGTTTGCGAGATACAAATTTTTTAATTTTTTTTTTTTAATTTTTGGAGGTACACTTACTATTTTGAGCATATCTTTAGTCTTCTTTGACCTATTTTATCCTACTACTACTCAAATTAAAGACAATTGAGCCGTCTACAACTTATTCTCAGAAAATTTTCAAATCGGGTTAGTAGTTTTGATGTTGGCGGCTTAAAAAGGTTAAAAAACTGCGTTTTTTTAGTAAAAATGTGGCTGAAAAATTCATATAAAAATTCATATAAAATGTAAAACGCGATGTTAACAGCGATTTTAATTTTTTTACGTATAGCTGACACTTTTCCAAAGAAAATAAGCCCTTACTTAACAAAATCTGATGACAAATGGCCGACTTATTATTTTTTTGGTAAACGACCGAAATTCCGCTATTTCACGATTTTTTGATTTTCATTATTTGCACAGCTTACCTACCCAACGCAAACGAATAAATACATTTGAACTTAATTTAAAATAAACAAATTAGTCTTCGTATATTATTTTTTAATTTATTTACAGCACTACATGCTCAATGTATCGCACAATTAGCTAAACTAACGAAATTAAACTAACTAATTAAATTAAGCAAATCAACGCACAAAAAAATGAGTAAAAACAAAGATATAAGTGTACATTTTATGCCATGTGGAAAAACTGCTGACTTCTTCTTTGTTTTTTGTATTCGCTGCAATCGGTCTCACGTATTAGGGTCCAAATATAGTCACCCATCATAGCCGTGTCATAGTTGCCCTGATAGCGTCGTTCCATAGCCTTCAATTCCTGATGAAAGCGCTCGCCGTGTTCGTCGCTCACGTCTCCTAAATTCTCAGGGAAAAAATCCAAATGAGAATCCAGAAAGTGTATTTTAAGTGACATGTGCACTCCCATGGCTTCATAGTTCTTTACCAGATCCTCAACTATGTCCTTATAATTCGGGCTTTTGTTGTTTCCTAAAAAGTTTTCCACAACAAGCCTGAAGGAATTCCATGCTGCGGCTTCGATGGGTGATAACAGCTTTGGGAATTTTTCATCTTTCAACATTTTTTTTATCTCGGGTCCTGCGAAGACTCCTTCTTTAATTTTTGCCAGCGAAAGGTAAGGGAAAATTGACCGTAAATAGGCAAAAGCTTCACCTTCTTTGTCTAATTTTTTGGCAAAATTTTTAATCAAACCCAATTTTATGTGCAGCGGCGGAAGTATTATATTTTCACGGTTCTCTATTAGTGGTTTGCGCTGAACATTCGCTTCTCCAACTACAGGTTTCGTTCGTACCGGCCATTTTTTTTTTATATAATGCTGATCATCAGCGCGGCTATTCCAAAGGCACAGAAAACAGCAATGTCGCGTATAGCCTCCTTGGAGTCCACACAGAATGGCCACAACTTTAAGGTCGGCGCATATTTTCCAATTGTATTTCCTATACTCTATGCATTTCAGCAAAATGTCCATAGTTTCATAGTTCTCCTTTGAATGAACCGCATGAGCAATAGGAACAGATGGCTTTTCATTCCCATTATGTAAGAGAACTGCCTTCAAGCTCTCTTTGTTGCTGTCAATAAACAACCTCCATTCGTTGGGGTTGTGAATTTGGTGAAGCTCTTGGAACAAGCCTGAAATGTCGCTGCAAAAACATATTTGGTCTTTCTTTGTATAAAATTTTGCATACTCCTTGTGACGGTTTCTGTACGCTGATACTTTCACTTCTGAAGCCGCAAATCCACACTGTATCATCCGAGACGCAAAAAGTTCGGATTTCTCCTTAGTGAGACCAAAATCGCGCACCCAATCGTTTAGTTCGGCCTGTGACAGTAATTTTCGCTTTGCACCCGGCTCAAATTCGCTTGCATTTGACTCAGACTCTTCTTCTGACGATTCTGCTTTTTGAAGAGATGCACCAGGGCACACTGGATATGGCACATCATGCGAATGTGGTACTGGAAGCGCAAACGATCCCACTTTAGCGTAGTTCCATTTAAAAAATCTTCCTACCCCACTGTTTGTGGTGAGGCAAAAATAACAGTCTGTGGAATGGCATAGCGGCTTTTTCCACATCATTGGTGTATCGAATTTCATATGGCGGCTAAAATTAAAATAAATTACTATATTCGCTATGTATAATGTGTTTAAATAAAAATTCTTACCTTCCGCCAGCTGCCCAGTTGGTTAAGATTATATAGCAAAGATCACACAGCGACTTAGGTGTCCATGGTTCTGTGATATTTGGTGAAATACCAAAATAATTCAAATAGTGCAATTGTACTGCTGGAGTAAACTTGTGTGCGTGATTTTTTTTTATAAACTGGCCACAAACATTGCAGAAATTGTCTGGATCGTTCAAACACTCGAACACACGTAGTCTTTTACTCATTGTCTTCCTTGCGTTTTCTAAATATTAACTTCTTTACACTTTCACAGACAGTTTTGAAATGCAATTGATAACCGTGTCTCCTTATGTTTAAATATGTATGAGCATGTAGTGCTGTAAATAAATTAAAAAATAATATACGAAGACTAATTTGTTTATTTTAAATTAAGTTCAAATGTATTTATTCGTTTGCGTTGGGTAGGTAAGCTGTGCAAATAATGAAAATCAAAAAATCGTGAAATAGCGGAATTTCGGTCGTTTACCAAAAAAATAATAAGTCGGCCATTTGTCATCAGATTTTGTTAAGTAAGGGCTTATTTTCTTTGGAAAAGTGTCAGCTATACGTAAAAAAATTAAAATCGCTGTTAACATCGCGTTTTACATTTTATATGAATTTTTATATGAATTTTTCAGCCACATTTTTACTAAAAAAACGCAGTTTTTTAACCTTTTTAAGCCGCCAACATCAAAACTACTAACCCGATTTGAAAATTTTCTGAGAATAAGTTGTAGACGGCTCAATTGTCTTTAATTTGAGTAGTAGTAGGATAAAATAGGTCAAAGAAGACTAAAGATATGCTCAAAATAGTAAGTGTACCTCCAAAAATTAAAAAAAAAAAATTAAAAAATTTGTATCTCGCAAACCAATCGACAGAAAAATTTTTAAAATTCATTTTCGTGTTCAGTAGGTCCAAATCCATGAGAAAAAGTATGCTAGAAACAAATAACAGACAAAAGTTTGTTATTTGTGACCTAGTGTTATGTATTTTTAGTTGTTATTTACTTCTTTTATTATACCGTAATAAAATCTACCTTTTGATACAATTTGGACTTGTCCCTTTATCTTACTAAACAAACGATTTCATACACTTACTTTTCTTCAAAGAATTTTTTAAGTGTTGTTTCAGCCGTACCAAGAAGAACTTTAAAAATGGGTACCGCTAAGCAGGTAAACAATTTTGTATTGAATAATACTATGATTAAATTCGGGGCATATAGCAACTGACCATTTCTGAGCTGAAATTTTACAAATTAATAAATTTAAAATGAAAATATTTATATCGTATTTGAAACTTACTATCTTACCAACTGTTGGAGATTTATATAGATTTGAATAATTTTTAAAAAAATGGCATATTTTTATCGCATTGTAACCACTGTACTTTCCAGCATATGCAGTTATATTCTTTATAAAGCATATTTTTGCTAACTATTTTAGATGAAAAGAGCGAAGAAAATACAAAGGTTTTTTGAGAAACATTATTTGAATGTGTAATACATGATATACATAATTTTTTCTAAAACTGCATAAGCTGGAAAGTACATTTTTTCGGTTACTGTTAGTTGATTTTTATACCCTTCACCACAGGTGGAAGGGTATATACAGGTTTGTCATTCCGTTTGTAATTTCTACAATATTGATCTTAGACCCTATAAGGTATATATATTCTGGGTCCTTATGAAGAGCGAAGTTGATTTAACGATGTCCATCTGTGTGTTGAAATAGGTTTTCCGAAGACCTCAGACCTGATGAGGACTTGATTGTTATATATTTCTGTTACATGTGATCCATTTCTGTTTGCTATTGAAAATCAGCCAGATACAACAAACCATCTTTTGAAGCCTGATCCGGTGTTTTAATACATATTGTGTTTTTCAAAAGTTTTTGATTTTATATAAAAAATATATATTTTTAAAAATAAAACAAAAACGTTGAAAAAGTTCTCAAAAGAGAGACATCTTCTTTAAAATGATTTCTGTACCAGTTTTTGAAACTAAAAAAATTCTTAAATTTTGTTGCCTTTTATGCATACCTGGGCGATCTCAATTACCTTTTGTTATTCTTCACTTGTGTAATTTGTAAACTTTTCCTTGGAAAATTTCAAAACTTTTTAATACCAGACATGAGCAATAAAAAGTATTTCTGTTAACTTAATAACAGGGCAATTACTTGGCAATTACTTAATTAGATCCAATTAAATTGAAGTAATTGCACATAATTGCATGTTGTTTAAGAGCACAAAAAATATTAATTATTTCCCATGTCAGGTATTAAAAAGTTATGAAAATTTCCAAGGAAAAGTTTAATCCCACAAATGGGAGCTTAGGTCTGCATTATTGATATGAACAAATTACACAAGTGAATAATTGCAAAATGTAATTGAGATCGCCCAGGTCTGCTTTTATGTCATAAATATGAAAAAATAACGAAAAAACAATTAAAAAAAGGCTTAAATTCGCCTGTGCCGAATCTTTGAATACTCTCTATCAATATCCAAAAAAAAAGTCCTCTAATGTGTTTGATACAAATAATACAAAAAACGTTTAAAGTAAAATTATGAGTGAAAAAAATGTTTTGAGGCGAAAACAAATTTTTTCCGTGGAAAAAAAATTTTGAGATGAAAAAAATTTTTTGAGGTGAAAAATTTTTTCGTAGTGAAAAAATTTTAGTGAAAAAAATTTTTTGAGGTGAGCTTAAAATATTATTAATTTCTAAGCGACTGGTGAAAATATATTATGTCCCAGTCCCTACTATGAAATTGTACTAAAATACACCAATTTGTATGAAAAATCTAGAAGTATCTTCATATTTTCAGTCATAACTTTTTAACCGCTGGACCGATTTTGCTGATTTACAATATCAAACTGCTCGGGAGGATGTCCAATAACCTGGGCAAAAATAGGCACCCCCGCTTGCTTCTTTGCGTCGTGATGGCCATTTCAACAGACAGACATCGCCAAATCCACTTAAAATTGCATAAGGACCACGAATATATATACTTTATAGGGTCTTTGACCTATATTTTATATATACCCTCACCATATATGGTGGAGGGTATAATTAAAATCTCAAAAATACGTTTTTTTAGTTTTCTTTTTTGACTCATACCTTCAGACAAGTTTAAAAATTTGTTGTTGAATAGATTAATTATTTTGATTAAAAATTTAAGCCATTTGCATGCGTTGCTTTGGTGTAAGTCCATTCATAATGAAATTTCAAAGAAAACTTAACAAAAAGCAACTATCAGCTGTTAAATGGGTTCTCAAATAAAGCAGTGATACCAACTCAAAGTTTTTACACTCTAAAAACACGCAATTTATATATCTATATATAAAGGGATAATGTTACTGACTGACTGACGGATTCAACATCGCCCAAACCGATGAAGCTAGGAAGCTGAAATTTGGTATGTAGGTTCCCCCTACGGCGTAGAAATTCGCTTAAACGAATATCTTGGAAATTCCTTCGGAGAAGAGCAAAACGGGGAAAAATCCCTTTCACGGCCTGCCCAAACTCCTATATCTAGAAACCTGAAATTTGAAATATGCTTTTCTTGGAGTATGTGCTAACTCATCGTTAAGTCTCCCCCTTAACAGCCTGCACAAACCGTTGGACCTAGGAAGTTGAAATCAAGTTTGCAGGGGCAGAAAAGGAAAAAATTCTTACGATTGCTAAAACCGCGGGAGCTGAGAAGTTGAAATTTGGTGCAAAGGTTCCTCCTCCGGTGTAGACATTCACCTAGGTCGGATTTTTGGAAATGTCTCTACCGATTTAGCCAGAAAGTTGGAGTATGGGCTAACATATTATTGAGATATATCTTAGAAATTAGGTCTGGGACATGGTAAAAATTAAGGATTCCGAGTAATTTTCTGAGATCTCCGTACACCTCCGGGCGTTATCCCGGGCAACCATTTTCTACGCTAACAACGTAGCGGGCTTTGCTCGCTAGGGTGTATATGGGGAAATATTTGCAAGGTAAAATTGCAAATTGGAAGGCAACAGAAATGGAATGGAGAGGGTACGAGTAAAATTGAAACACTAGACAAGGGATACGTAATGGAATGAAACGGGGTACGAGTGGAATTAAAACACTTGACAAGGGGATTGAAATGGAATGAAATGAAGAACGGGTGAAATCGATACACTTAATAGGGTAAAAACTAAAATGGAATGTGGAACGAGTGTATTTGAAACATTAGATGAGGGGAAACAAATGGAATGGGAACGAGTGGAAATGAATCATTAGACAAGTAGAACGAAATGGGATGGAAAAGGGAACAAGTGATATTTAAACAGTTAACACTGGACAGTTAACACCTATGTATATACAAGAAATTCAACAAACAAATTTATTTAAATACGATAATAAAATCTTTAGAAAAAATAATAATATTTTCTACCGATAACGAAGTATCGGGCTTTTAAGCTAGTATACCATATAAAAAGTTGTACCAACAATTCAAAAAAGCTGTTTCAAAATTAACTCTAATTCCGATTTCAATTGTAGTACTGTAGTATTCAAAACCGTAAACGAATTTTGGAATAAACCGAAAACCGGTTTTTTGAATACTCTAGTTAACATCAATTCCTATTTCTGAGCCGTTTTCCTGGCTGGGTTGATTAATTTTTTTTTTTTTTGGTTAAAATAAAATTCTTTCAGTTTTCTTCGATCTTCTTGAAAATTAATTATTATAAATATTTATTATTAATTTTTATAAATAAAAAAAATCTTAAGCTCAATTTAAACTAATATTAAAATAAAGTTTAAAAATGTTAAATTTAAACTAATCGGAAAACTGGGTTGGAAAAATGTAGAATAATCGATCACCCTTATAATGTGCGATAAGCTATCAAAGTTGATTACCAAAGCTGTAAAAATAACTTCAAAGCTTTTAACTTCAGTGAATATTAATCAATTTCAACAATAATTGCAGTAGATTTAGAATTAACAAATAAAAGTAATTACATTTCAACACAGAATGCCAATGAAATATGTAATATTTTGTTAATATTAGTATTTGTTTTTTTGAATTTACTGCAAATATGATTGAAATTTACTGTAAATATTGCTAAAATGTTGAAAATTGTCACGTGCTTGCCAGGCTGTTGGAAAAGGCAGCAAAAAGGTCTTAAAAACTACGACTACAAAAAATATATATTTTGATAAAGAATCAGAGTTTGACAGTCATCGAGATGGTTATACATGCCCATGTAAAGTAAAACCATTATTTATGTTTTTTTTTTATAAAAATAACCAAAATAGTGACAAACCAAGGTCTCAATGGGGAGCTCTTCATATGCATATATGTATGATGAAAAACTTCATCGATTTCTGTTCATTATAAAACTTCATATATATGATGAAGCCGTTTAATCAAAATACAAATTGATGGCATGGTTCTCCATATTTATGAAACCCTTCATAAATGCACTGAAGAATTTTTAAAAATATTTTAAAATACCTTATTTTATTTATGAATAAGTTTCTTGATACTTATGAAGAATTTTCTTCAAATTTATAAAGAAGTTTCTTTAACTGCTGGAAAGTTTGCAATTTTTTTTTTTGGATTCGTGCTCATAGATCCAACAATTTCTAACGAAAAGTGTCGTCAAAAATATATATTTTTTTTAACTTCTTCTATGAAAAAAACATGCGACAAATACAGTGGGATACTTTAATTAATACTTCTTTTGAAAAAATTCTTTAGTTTCGCTATAGGTCTTGAACCGTTAAACTTACTGAAAATATACCTATGGTGTCAGACCCCTTATAGTGTGTACTTTACTTATTGTACTTATGTGTAAATTTTTGTACCATTTGTGACGCCCATACATAAATGTAGCAGACAACGCTAGAGATAGTTTCTGTGGGAAAAAAGATGTTTTAGTTGAAGTTCGAGCACTTGCCCCATGTTTGTTGTTTTTTTTAATTATTTAAGTAAACAAATCTACAGATTTAATGCAAATTACAAACAGCAGTGTTTGGCAAACTAAGCAAATAATATCAGTTTTTTTATTAATTTTTAATTATATTTCATCATATTTATGAAAACTTTTAATATATAATGGAGAATTTTTGACAATCAATTTATGAGACAGTTTTAGTAACATGATGAAATCTTTGTTCCTTGTGTGTATCTATCTGAATAGAGACAATAATAATTTCAGATGGGGTTTAAAAGGTATCGCAGTCTGGTGAAATGTAGAATCGTTACAACTGGTACAAAAATGGATAAATTATTTGCTGAGATCAAATTGCATATTTCATTAATTCAACAAGTCTAATGAATTTTGCCCTTTGACAATAAATAATGTTAATACTATAAAGACTCTAACACGACAGTTTTATTTTCCGTAAGTTTAATAGTTCATGACCTAAAAAAATAAATTCTTCCAAAACTAGTATCAATTTAAATATTTATATAACAAATATTTTTGACGACACTTTTCGTTCGAAATGTTGGGTCTATAAGCACGAATCCAACAAAAAAAATTCAAATTTTCCAGCAGTTTAAGTTTGGTCGTCAAAGAGTTAAATATATATTGTACTCACCTAAAAAACTGCATACTATTTCGCCAAATATTATTTTTGATATATTTATAAAACTAAAGATTCCATAAGTAATGCTCAATGAAATTAAGAAGCATATCAGAATTTTTCCTTGTAAGTCTTCCCTTAATTTTTTTACAAACAAATAGACAAATATGGTGGGTACACAAAATAATACCGATAGAGCCGACGCTAAAATTTAACAACAAAAAAATTAATATTTTTGCTCATTACTGAATTTCATTAAATTTTTACTGCAAAGACAATATAGTAAAGAGTAGTTTATTTGCTAATGGTTGGATTGAAATTAGGCAAAAAATCAACATTTTACTAGATTGTCTTTCCAGTCTAAACGCAGCATAAGTCTCAACATTCGAACAAATTATGGCATTTAGACTGACTTACTGTGAGTCTCCTTTATAAAAGGTGGCCCAAAATGCTTCACCTTATCTTAAGATGTTATAACTTTTGCAAATAAAGGCAACTGTCATTTTGACAAAATATGGATCGATATACTCCTCAAGAATGTGTAATACTCGTGACTATTTTGCAATAAACGATTTTTTGTCCAAATCTATCATAGGCGAGAAGTCCCATTTTGATCTGAAACAAACAAACAAAATTTCCGTTTCTCGCGCACTGAAAATCCACGTATCATTCCCGGAGACACATGGTACGCCGTTTATGCTAGAGGTGTCATCACGCCGTATCTTTTCGTAGACGCCGTGGCTAACATGATTTTTGTGACTGGTGAACGATACAGAAACATGATCAATGAGTTTTTTTTAAAATCAAATTGATGAAATGGGACTGCAGGACATGTCGTTCCAACAGGATGGTACAACTAAATACACAGCTTGCGCGGCGAAAGGCATTTTGAAGGATGCATATCCAGGTCGCCTAATGTTTCGTTTTGGCGATTTGCTGTGGCCAACAAGATCCCCAATTTAAACCATCCAGAGTTATTGCTTTGCGGGTTTTTGAAGACACTGCACTACGTGCACAAGCCACAGACTCTGGAAGTCTCAAAGATAATATCCGATAAGAGTGCGAGAACTTACCACCCGAAGTTATCTCCAGAACAATAGAAAATGCGGTAAAATAACCCAAATGATCAGCAACAATGGCGGCCGATATACAAATTACAAATTAATAAAAAAAAATTAACAAATTAATAAGAAAAACTTAAAGGTCCAAATAGAAATCTATTTTTTTAATTATATATGTCGTTTTAAATTAAAGATATAGCAGAACAACATCAGGTGAATATTTTTAGGCCACCCTGTACTTAAGTTCATCTTACCATATGTGTTTAATATTACAGTCCATGTTATCTCATATTCAATGGGACAGCTGAATGGTATCAACAAATATTCATGCGATTCTTTAAATTTATATGGTGTAAAACAATAATTTACCGTATCAAGGAGAACTTCATCCATAATCATATTAAGATATCCATTCTAAAAAAATCAATATATGAAATAAAAATTAAAATATTCAATAAGTTAAACTGCATGTTGAGTTAGTACAGTAGACGGGTAGTAATCAGTATTAGATTTAATCGTATTAAAACCGATATTTTAAACGCGTTATGTACTACTTAACCATCATAATTTAAGTTAAATTAGCTTTGAAAGAAAATATTATGTAAGATTTTCCCTTTAATGTAATTACCAAGTACTTAACAATTATATGGTTATTTGGTCAAATATTTTTTTAAATACTAAGGCTCTTGCTAAGTAATACAGTATTTACTAAGTATTTGGGGAACTTGCTAAGTGCTATTGTACTTGCTAAGTACTATTTGTGCTTCCTATATACTACTATACTTGCTAAGTAATAAAGGTAATATGCCAAGTAACATGGAAATTGCTAAGTATAGTACAATGGGTGCTAGAGAAGTACTTTGGTACTATATTTGTTTGTTTTAAAAAATACCCTTAGGCCAGTAAACAAGGCAAACAAAAACATTATGTTGACAAATTGAATTTCGATGCAAATATTTTAACTTATAAATTTTCTTACTCTCAACCAAGAGAAATAACATCATTTAAAATATTGGTACCTTGTGAACTATTTAAACAAATCGTTGATCCTAGTTTCTGGCCTGAAAACACTCTAGTCGTGAATATGTTTTCAGAAATAATCCTAGAGTACCTAAAATATCTATTCCTGTCTCAAAAAACTAATTGATTCTTCCGTCCATACGAGTTCAATTGTGTATCAAAATGTTAGAGGCCTTAATACTAAATTATCTGCCCTATATGCTGATAGTTTTAATTTTGATAAACATATATTTGTATTTACTGAAACCTGGCTACATAAAGGTATTCATAATTCTGAAATTTTGTGTCCAAACTATCAAATTTTTAGACGTGATAGAAATAATGGTCATAGTAAGAGTGGTGGTGTTATGATTGCAGTTATAAATTACTTGTCTGCAGAAGAGATTTTATTTAATAATGCCTTTGATATTGAAGCTATTTGCGTACTGGTAAAACAACATAATAAATCATTTTATATCATGTGTTCCTATATTCCTCCCAGATCTTCTATAGAAATATATGAAAAGCACAAGAAAGCTGCCGAATTAATTTTTAAAAAATTAAAACCATTAGAGTCTTTTGTACTACTTGGTGATTTTAATATTCCTTCGATTTCATCGGATAAAGAAGATGATTCAAATAGTTTAATTCCAGTATTTTCCACTGACCTAATGTCTGAATTTTCCAAATTAATAATGTTGTCAATAAGTTTGGTAAATTACTGGATCTTGTTTTCGTTAGTGAACCCAACGAATTCTGTATTTCAAGAGCATCGCCTATATCATTTAATGAAGATCAGTATCATCCAACATTAGAAATTACCTGTTTATTTTCTTATACAGTTTGCAGTAATGTTAGGAAACAGATTAAGGAGCTTTGCTTTAAGAGAACCGATTACAATGCACTCACTTCTGCTTTGTCACAAATCAACTGGAATGATGTTTTTGCTTTATGTAATGATAATCTGGATCTGATGCTAAAGTCATTCTATTTTACTAAATCTGTTCCAAAGACTTTTCCAAAAAAAAAGTACTGGTCCTCCTTGGAATTCAAAATTTCTTTCTCGCCTAAAAAATAAAAAAACTAAGCTATTTAAGAAATATAAAGAACATGGATCATTGATCATTGGATAGACGTTTGGATTTCCGAAATCATATTACTAAGACAATTAATAAGGCAGTTGGTGTATTGGGGTTTATCAAACGCTGGGCAAAAGAATTTTCTGATCCTTACATTACAAAAAAGCTGTTCACTACTCTAGTGAGACCAATTCTTGAATATGGTTCTGTTGTCTGGGATCCTTTCTACAACGTACACTATAATTCTATTGAATCCGTTCAGAAACAATTCCTTATATTTTGCCTCCGTGGACTTGGTTGGAATCCTACTGTGCACTTACCTCCCTACAAAAGCCGTCTTGCGCTTATAAAGCTTCCTACACTTTATAGTCGCCGTAAAATGTTAAATGTAACTTTTTAATAAATTTGATTAATGGAGATTTACATTCAGATTTTCTAGTTAGCAAACTCAACATAAATGTTCCACATCGCTTATCAAGATACTATCTATTTCTTAGTGTTAAATACTTTTCTACAAATTATGCTAATTCTAATCCTTTTCGCCGTTTTTGTATCGAATTTAATCAATTGTATCATATCTTTGATTTTTATAAGAGCTTAGATACTATTAAAAGAGACATTATTCTTTACCTTAATAATTAAATAATATTCTAGTTTATTTAAAATTATATTACTCCCTCATATGTTTGTATTTTTTATCATTATTTTTTATTGTTATCATAATAGTCTGTAAGGATGTTATTTTCCATAGACTAAATAAATAAATAAAATAAATAAATATAGAACAAAAATTTGGACCTGATGTATAGATGGCGGAAGGAGTTTGAAAAAACTTACTTTGGTGAAAAGTTGTTTAGTACAGAGGGTTTTTTTTAATAACGGCTAGTGGCGTGCTTTGAAATTACGTTTTCAAAAAAAGGAGTAATTAAAGGTTGATTTACACGTCGAATACACTAATCTGTTACTGGGTTAAAAATCAGCAAAAAAAAAAAATAATAATAAAAACGTTAGAAAAAAATGTATGTAGTTTTTTGTTTTTAAATGTTGTATTTTGTGTGGGTGTGAGGTTTCCAAATTTCTGTTAAATTTCTAAAATTTTCAAATATTTTTCAAAGAAATTTTAAATCCTTTTGTCCATTTTGTTGTTTATTTTTGAATTTATTAAGCACAGGTCCTAAGTGGAATTATTTAATTTGTATCTTTTCTTTAAAAAAAATTGTGATTCCAATTGAATTACTTTTTTAATTAAAAATATGAGATTTAAATGCCACATTAAGTCTTAACTGGAATCCCCAAAATTTCAGAATTATTATTATTTTTATATCAAAACATATGGAATTAAAATTAAAAATATTTAAATAACAACATAACTTATATAGACTTTCAAAGCAGTTAGTGTACTTAAAAAGTAAGAATTTTTGAAAATGCTGCCAAGTCTTGGAAAGTCTTGGAAATTCTTTCTTCTTCTCTTTTAAATGTAAAAACAAAAATATTTGTCATAAAAAACATTTGGAATTTTGGTATTTGTAGTTTAAAAAAATATTACAAACAACAAAAGCTAACAAATGAATTATGTGTTTGTTAGTAAAGCTAGAGCAGGACATACAATATAATTGATATATTTCGCGTTTTAGTGAAGTCCATATACGAGTAACAAACACCTTTCATACAAAGGTGGCCCCAAATGTTCAAATTGTATTTGTATAAAATAAAGAAAAAAAGTAGTTAGAGATACTGAAATAAAATTCGAAAAAACAAAGCTTTTTTTATAAAAAGAAAATATTTGTCAGTATCGCTATAATAAAATTTTAAAATTACCCATATAATTGCTCAAATGAAATTAAAAAAAAAAACAAAACAATTTGAATAAAAAAATTAAATAAAATTAGTAATTGATACTTAAGACATATCAAATTAAAAAATACCAAACGCAATTATAAAAAATATTGCAATTCAACAAATATTTATTCAATTTGCTATATTTGAATTTCAATTGATGTTTTATAAACTACATTTGTTACTCAAAATTCTAAGTAGTTCACGGTGTATCATTTTACTAAATCGAAGCCGCGTTTTTTTATTTTAATAAATAATGTTTTGTATTTTTGCAATATTTTTGAAATGAAACCGCTTATTTTCGAAACAAGTATCTAAAAGTAGAAGATCGAAACTTTCAAATGAGATACAAATTGTTAAAATAACTGCTTAAAAAACTTTCCAACTTTGAACCGCTAAATGTATGCAACTTTTATCATCGATACACCGTGAATTTGGGGAATTTTCATGGCCCAATTTTCAGTGATATCCATAGAATGATTCTTTGATTTTGTTTTTAAAAGCATTTCATATTTTTTTAATTTCAATTGATATTTTTCATGGTTGGCAAGCAATGCCTTTTTATTACAACGGCAGTTGTCTACCACATTCTGATCAATACCGATAATAAAATTTTCAAACTGCGATTCCAAAAGTGGCATGTGCCTTCTAATATCACGGGGCTTATTGCATAATATTACCTGTTAAATTTTGTTATATCTGTAAAATATCTTTATAAATCGGTGTTTCGGTAGTTAATCGTTATTTAACGGTAGTCTAAGATATTTTAAAATAAAACCGGTAAAATAGCGCAATAAACCCGGTTATACAAAAAGGCACATGCCTTCAATCGAATTGCAATTTTAAAATTTTAACATCGGGCTTAAAGTGGCTGTGTTAACCAACTACTGTTTTTATGAAAAGATATTGAGTGCCAACTATGATATTTATTGATAAATTTAAAATGTGACTACAATTGCTATTTTTTTAAATGAATATGTTGTTTTTTAAATAACTGTTCTAATTAAAATTACTTATTATTACTAATCAATTACATATTAATTAGTCAGTTAATCTTAATAAGATAAGATTTATTAATTGATGTGTTGAATTAGATGCGTAAAAATGCTGAGGGGGAGTTTATTATTTATAGGGAGACTACTGAAATCGTAAAGCGTATGGTATAGAGCCAAAGTTACCATAAAAATTTCGTTCAAATTTACAAAATTCCATATTTAGATAAAATAATCTTAAGTATGACAAACGGGTTTTCCGGTCAAATAGAAAGTTGAGTCGTTGCCGTTTCGTCAAAAGAATTTTGTAGCCTAATAATTTTTTTCAAAATGATCTAAAAGCGGAGAGAAGCTTTACAACACAAAAAGAATCAAAACCTACTTAAGAAATTTAATGGGCGACCTTAGACTTTCGGCTTTGACTCGAATGTTTGCATATCGTGAAGAGGTAGACCCAGACAATATTGTTGATACTTTTTATTTTTAAGTTCAATATTAAATATATACATTAGATACCAGCCAATGTGATAAAAAAGTTTAAAATAAAAATTTTATATGAATTTAAAGCTGTAAATTTTGTTTTAAGTGTTTCAAATAGATCAATTTAGGTTTAGAAATTAACAGCTTTTAAAAAAACAAAATTCTGGGCACGCCACTGATAACGGCTAAATGGCCGCCATATTTTGCATAACATGTGTGAAATAACCTGTTTGACCCAATGGACAGGCTGGATATATGTGGAACAACCGGTGGGGTGTCCCAAGAAGAACGCAATTATTAAATTTTAAATAAAACACAGATATTTAAAAAAAAAATCGTGAAACTTTATTATATCGTAAAGTAGACAGAATGAGGTTATGTATGGAACAATATATCGATGGCCGCCGCGGCTTTGTTGGCATGCACGCGATCTTTTAATGAAATTTTCAATGACCGTTTTGCATGAATGCTGCGGTATTTCATTAATGCAGCGTCCAATTTCCTCTTTTAAGGCTTGAGTCGTCGTCGGCTTATTCGCGTAAACCATCGACTTCAAAAAACCCCAAAGAAAAAAATCTAATGGTGTTAAATTGCACGATCTAAAAAAACCACACCACACAGTGACACGTTGAGGATGCATTTGCTTCTCGTGAATCACTCGAGGATTTTCCTCACCCCAAATGCGACAATTCTGCCTATTGACGAAGCCATCAAGATGAAAATGGGCCTCGTCACTGAGGATGATTTTATCGGCAAAATCAGCATTTTCATGTTGTCTCTCCAATACCCAATTAACGAATTCCCTTCGCTGTCCATGGTCAGCTGGCTTCAGTTTCTGAGTCAATTGAACTTTGTATGCATGAAGATGCAAATCTTTCGTCAAAATTCGCTGCATAGTGGATCTGGAAACACCAATTTGCTGAGTTCGGTGTCGAATTGAGGTGGATGGAGTTTGAGCGACATCATCACGTACAGCTGCGACATTTTCGGTCGATCGACCTGGTCGATGGCGCGTTGTTGTCTTTACATCACTAACAGACCAAGTTTCGGCAAATTTATCCATTAATCTCTTTACAGTTGACTCTTTTGGAGCATTATTGTGACCCCAAATTGATCGCAATTTGCGAACTGTAGCCGCAAAACTTTCACCATTTTGGTAAAACAATTTCACAATGAGAATGCGTTGTTCATTCGTGTAGCGCTCCATTTTTACTAACCTCGTACCTTCTACTAGCAAACAATAACAATTGTTCAAATGTCAAACAATGACACTTCGAATGTTGCCAGATTTAAAAATTGCGTTCTTCTTGGGACACCCTTTATAATGGCCGGGATATTAATATAACCAGCGACATGTTTCAAAGAACTTTAGAAACCTTTTTCTCCTTTTAAGACTGCAGTACCAGATGGAATATTTCCTGTTCTTTCGCAACATATGTAAGCATTACGATGATTTATGTATATTTTCTTTCTATCCCTACAACTAATATACACCCCCCAGATACCAAAGCCTGGAAAGGATTACTGCAAACCCAATGGCTTACCGATTGATAAGCCTGACATCATTTTTGCTGAAAACCATGGAACGGATCGTGAATAGAATGGTTAAGGATTTAATCGCTAGTGAGCTGCTTAAATTCAAACAACACACGTACCTAAAGGAACTGTAGTAGTATATAGTGAAATATTAAGCCACTTTAGAAAATACAGCAGCACGTCCATTAGGGCACTGAAGACAATTTTGTCGCAAGAACTTATTCTGATTCGGCTAAAATATGAAGCCGCTTTAGCTATGCTTCGGCTGAAAGACTGCGTGTGGCTTCTTTAAAATTGTTGCAAGTGTGTTGTGACTTTATAACACACGAACGGTCAAACCGAATTCAATTAAGTTTTTAGGGTTTTTCGTATGGTCGTGTAGATGGTTTATCTAAAGTTTGCATGAAATCGGTCGACGCGTTCGTGAGTTATGACTTTTCATGTCAACATGTGATTTTGTCCATATAAAAAAAAAACAACAACAAATACGTAGGCGCCCATGAGCGTATGCGGTATGTATACTGTGTGCTGACTTCATACACACGGTTAATACACGTTGTTGCGCTTACACGCATAAACATTGACAGCTGTCAGTGAGTGATAATTTTAAGGTTCTTTTTCATCGAACTCACATTGTGGACAGACGTAATCGGTAAATCACATTAAAATAAATAAAAAAAAAAACCAATGAATTTGATTCAATGTTAATATTCATGCGTAGCGAAGCACGCCGGGATCCGCCAGTAAAAACTAAAAAAATACCACTCTTTCCTGCGTTTTCATTATAAACGATGACAGACTCTATTCCTTAGAAATAATGCAGTTTTTCTCCCTTTTAGGAATCAAGACTGCCCTGATCGTTTAAATTGGGTTTAAATGGTATTTAGACACACAAAACCGCTTTTCGGAATTTGGTGTGCTTCCCGGAATATGATTCAAATCGTACGGTGGTGTATGGTATCTAGTGGCCAGACCGATTATAATTTTTAATTAACTATTCTATATAGTAAAACTGTCACACATATGTATATTTTATAAATATTATTATAGTAATGCAAATTTAGCACTTTATTACCTCTAATAATTCCCATTCATCAATGTCCGATATTAGAGGTACTGGAAGCTTACAGGGTATACCCACTTGATAAATAAACTGTTCAAAAATGTTCACATCCTTATTAGAACCACTTTTTAACCGAATTGTTAAATCCCAAGAAATTTTTAAATATTTTGGTAATTTTTCACATTCATACGAAGTTGTATTAAAAAATGCATCTTTTTTACAGCACAATTTTATGCATGATTTCCGTTTATTACAGACACATCCTCGTAAATGTTGGTGAGTATGAAGTTTTTCATTTCTCATAAATAACTGATAATCATAGATGAATTGTTCCTCGGGTGGTATTATAATGCCCTGATATTGATACGAACCGTTGTAGAGGCGGGTTTGATTTGTCAAATCTACTGTTTGTAGATAAGGACATTTTTTATCATATACTTCCTTAGTTAAAGACGTTGTTATAATGGTCCAAAGTATGGACAATATAAAAAATATTAATATATATTTCATTTCTATGAACTCTATGTAATTTTATTTATTTATTGTTTTATATAGCTTGCTTGTCTTATTTTCTTAATATATTTCAACGGACTGATTAGAGAATATAAAGTAAGAATATTATAAGGTGCGAAAATTATATATTTAATACCGCATTTACCACAGATAAACATATATATTTTTAGTTATACGTTTACAGTTATAAATGCATTATTTAGTACAGGGTAATTACTATTAGAATCTTTGTTATATCAAAAAAACTCCCAGTTTCGAGATTTTTTTCCCCTACACTTAAAATTGTTTGTAAGTTAAAGTAACAGAAAATACCATTTAAAAAAAATTATTATTTCATTTAAAGCCCGTTGTACTTACATTTATTTTATTTAAATCAAATGCTTTTTGTTATTCAATTTTAAATGTTGCTTTTAAACAACTGACACATCAGTTTAAACAAATGATTAATGAGTTAGGATTTTGCAATTGGTTCTGGTCGATGTTGGCGGCCTGTGGTCGCCATGTTGTTTTGGTGGAGTCTGTCTAATATGTTGTTTATTATTCAGTTACTGATGCCAAAGCACAATGACAAGTTACACAAAATGATTAAATGAAAAAAGGAAATTCATCTTAGCGACGAGCTAAGGATGAATGGCTATGTTAATAAACAAAATTGCCCTATATGGGACGACGCCAACCCACACGAGGTTCACCATATGACAATGTATCCACAAAAAGTTACTGTTTGTCAATATTAAATCAATACGAAACCAACCAAGTACCGTACTATCTTTTAAAATAAAGTAAATTGACTAAAACAATTTTGAAGTGATTTATATAATTTTTTATTCTGAAAATCTATACTTTTCAAGATTTTTTTAAATTTTCGTTTAGATGCATGTTCATCGACAAGATGTTTTATCGATTCATATCGATTTATATTCATTAAGGGATTGCAATATTAAAAAAAATGTGAACCATAATTTTAAATCTCAAATACAGGGACTGGAACCAAACCTAAACGGGTTCAGGTTCCCTGTTTATAAAAACTTTGAACCCGAACACATAAATTTAACCAGATTCGGGCTCAAAAATATAAAAAAATATTCTTGCCGTTCATGGCGTGAGAAATGTTTGATAGAAAAATTATAAAAAACATTACATTTCTTGCATTCCAGTTTGCATTGCTCGACACTATATCTGGTCCTTTAAAGTAAATACTTAATCAATGCAGAGCTATTTGCAAAAACACCAAAAATTTCTTCTTTAGCTAAAGATAAACATTGAAAATCCGTACTAGACTACCAAACTGTATGAAATTTCAGTTATGACATGGTTAAAGTCTTATTGGAATACAGAAATTTTTGTTCGGAATTCTGGATGCTGTATTAACTATGAATGATAATATTTGGAATATTTGTGAAGAATTCGTAGAAGTTTTTGCACCTGTTAGAAATTAACGACAAGAAGAACAGATGATTTTAGGCGATTTTTATATTGTAGAATCTGGCTTAGTTTTAAATTAGAGCTAACAAAAGATAATAAATCAAGAACATTTTCACATGAATTATATTAAAATATTATAAAAAGAGAAAACCACTTTTTTTAATAATCCACTTTTGATTGCAGCATTATAAGTTAGTGCTAAGTCCCGAAGATGTTGAAAATGCTAAAAAAAAACATATTTTAAAAAGAATTAATATTTTCAAAAATTTGCAAATGGAAGGAGAAGAAAAGAATTTTATGAGACAATCAATATCTTGTTCTTTAGAAGTTGATGAAGATATGCTCAAACAAGTTCTAAAAAAATCTAAATCAAATTCTTCAAATGACAAATTAAAGAGAAGAAAACTTAAAAAAAATATATTAATTATAAAATTAAACCAAAATTTTTGAAAGATAAATAAAGCGTGTTTTTTAGAGTGTAATAACTTTGAGTTGGCATCAATGCTTTATTTGACAACCCATTTAACAGCTGATAGTTGCTTTTTGTTTAGTTTGCTTTGAAATTTCATTATGAATCGACTTACACCAGAGCAACGCGTGCAAATTGTTGAAATTTTTAATCAAAATAATTGTATATAGAATGTATGTAACGGTATAGGAACATGATGATTAATCTTGCTGATATGTGGTTCCAACAGGACGGAGCCACATGCCACACAGCTACAATTGATTTACTCAAAGAAACTTTTGATGAAAAAATAATTTCACGTAATGGCCGAATTAATTGGCCACCAAGATCGTGTGATTTAACCCCATTGGATTATTTTCTTTGGGGTTATGTTAAGTCACTTGTCAGCGTCGATAAACCACAAACAATTCAACAGCTGGAAATCATCATTTGAAGAGTCATCGGCCGTAGCGGCAACATGGCAGAAATCATATTTAAACATTAATTTCATAAAATGTTCTTTTCAATAAAGCCCGTTTCATTGATATTAAAAATATTTTGCCTTGTTTTATTATGATTTAAACTTGTGTCACTCTATAAAAAACACCCTTTAAATTTCCTATTAATAAAACATTTGTAATTTTTCTAAATGTACAACCCGAACCCTGAACCGACCCCAAATCTGAACTTTTTATTTCGATAACCCCAAACCCAAACCTGAACCCATTTTTCAGGGTTTCAGTCCCTGCTCAAATATTTTAAAAATAAGAGCAAACCTAGAAAACAGTTAGCAACACTGAATTCAGCGTACTCGAATTAGGTTTATACGCCGGGTGCTTTGCATGTTACGTTGTGGAACTAGCACAGTGTATTTAACGAAAACTTTAATTTTCCAAACTGATTTTTTTTTGTGAAAACCGAATGATTAGATTTTCACAACTGTTTATCTTACAATTAGGTGAATGTGGATGTAAAGAACAACTTCTGGATAATGGATGGAGAAATCTATGAGCCGAAACAAAATCACCAGTTGATTTTGTTCTCAACACAAAATATTCCAAAATAGTACCAAAAAGAATGAAAACAAAGGAAATGTTGGAATTACTCTATGGAATACTTTATTTAAATATATGGGCAATGGAACTAGATCTTACAAGTATGAATGTTGAAACAAGAAGAAAGCTGTATACTTTTTTTCTACGGAAATGAGTATCTATGACGTTTTTAACTGATCTGACATTTAGTTGAGGATTTAATGCAGAAAAGAGATAGAAAGATAATTTTTATAACTTTTTATCCATAACAGCATTCAGCTTTCATTTATAAAAAAAAATATCTAGGAATTAATGGGGATAATTTGGGGATTAATTACAGTACTTGAAATAATATATTAATTTTAAGGATTTTTTTTTTTAGATTTTTGTATTAATTTTTGCTTTATTTGTTACAGTTTTCATTCTTTTTATATCAGTTTGTATGTAAGATATTTTAGGCAATCTAATGCTGGCAGAAGATAGCAGCTGATCAACTTAATAATGTCCTCATATCACGAGAGTAGTGACGCCAAGACATTGTTTGCCCTGGTAGAATAAGATATTACAGAAGATGTGAGCTATAAATTTAGGAAACTGTTTAACGATACCAAACGTGGAATGAGTACCACATAAAGATCAGAATATACCTCCAATAACTAATCAACAATTCAGATGAAAAAATCGAAGGTTTTCAAATAGCAAAAAAGTGGAAAAAAATCACTAATCGATGTAAGAACCCGAAGAGAAGAAGCCGATTTGGTTATTATAAACACAAGAGGATAAAAGCAACAGACATAGACACAGTGAAGGAGAAAAACTCTAAATATTTTAAATTAAATTAAAGTTAAGAAACTGCTGCAATCTATAACAATATAGCCATAGAAATCCGACAACAGCTATTACAATTCTCTAACAGTGATAAAGGCAATTATCTATCAGAGCAAATAGGTGCAACCAATAGCTTGTGTAAGCTCCAAAATCATCACGTTAGCAAATAATTAGGTACATGAAATGCTCCGTACTTACAACATATGAAGAATGGCTCGAAAAATTAATAAAACACTTTAACATGACAAATTTTTTTCATTTCAAGTACCAACACATTCTTGAAATTTTTTGTAGTCCACCTATAGTTAAACCAAATCAGTTGGTGAAGATAATCTGCACGTGGAATGGTTTCTAGCCGACTCTCAAGGGGCAGGTGAACTACTGTATTCCAACATACAAAAAACCGTAGCTGAAAAGCGTAACGGCGGTAACTAGAGGGCATTACCCAATCAAATATTCTATACAAAATTAACAGCAATAATAGTACAAAACCTTTTGCAAGATAAACTAGAAAGTAGCCCAACAAAGCAGCAAGATGGTTTTCTTTCTATCAGAAGGTTGTTCGTAAGAGGTGACCTACGCGTACCAGGCATTTAAAGGATATTGGCAAGTAGTAACCTATGCTGGGTATATACTCAAAGTATATTCGTAGGGGGTTAGCTACTGTAAATCATGTCAAAAAATATTGATAGGATCTCGAAGGATTCTCGCTCGAAGCACATTCGCAAAACCTAAAAGATATTTGCACGACCCCAAAGGATACTCGAAGAACCTTATAGAATATTATCAGCATCTCCAAGGACATTCACAGGACCTCGAAAGGTACTCGCATTACCTTAAGTGATACTTACAGGACCTTGAAAGATATTCAAAGAACATCAAGAGTACTGGCAAGGTCTCAAAGAATATTCGCGGCACCTCAAAAAATATTTACAGGACCTCAAAAGGTATTCGCGGAATACTTGACGGACATCAATGAATGAAACCTATGCACGGCACAGGATAAGTCCTCAATAACAAGAAACGTAGTTTTGTTGAAAATTTTCTTGTGTTCAAATTTATGGCTGCTGGGAACTGACCCAAATTTTTCAATGTTGCTCTTTATATATCCTTAAGGGTTGTAGCTAGCTACAACTACATAATGTGGAGACAGAAACGAACGGCGACACTTTTGTCGCTGCACTGCCGAATAATGGTTGATGAAATGGAGATTCCTGAGTCATAGTGAAATTACAAATGAAAGGCAAAAATATTCGGTTGCTAGCACGAAACCGTTACAACTAAGTAATAGAATTCTGCACTTAGGTTAATATTCAATAAATAACACTGTTGTTGTATATTTAGATAAAGTAAAATATTTAGTTGTGACTCGGGAAATTTGGTCTGCAAGGGGTCTTATAAAAAAAATATGAACCCAAAAATGATGATAAGGATATGTAGAATATTGGTAAAGCTAATAATTATATATACGGTTATTGTGGGCCATAGGTAATGGGAACTTCGATAAATTGAAACACCTGGCATGTCTTCTCCTTACTGGAGCTATGAGAACATGTCATACTTTGGTTATTGAGACAATTGTATGAGTGATTTTTCTTGGTATCTAAATCTAAACTTCTGCGGTTCTGCTCAAGAACTCTGTAACTCAACAGCAGTTACTAAAATATTGGACTCTGTACTGATTTTAAGGATTTACTAAGAATGCCAACGCAGCGAACAGCTACTGCTGTAATGTACACAGAGAAAACAGATTCGTGCTGACAACCGAATTTGTAGCCAATCGAATGGTTCGGTTGTGGTAACCGAATTTTTCGATTGTGACAATTGAAACCCAATTGAGACGTGAGTAATTTGACCGTGACAACAGTATTTCGGTTGTCTCAATAACAATTCGGTAGTTACAACTAAAAAATTCGGTACCGCAACTGAACCATTCGATTGACAACAAATTCGGTTGTCAGCACGAATCTGTTTTCTGAGTGTAGAGCTGTGTGGCAGAGTTGATGTTGACAAGGGCATTAGAGATGAACCAATAGATATTCTTTCAGGCGATCAAGCCGTTGTTATCATGATCTTCGGGATCATTTTAGTATGATTTAATACACACAGAGAAAAATTTTGTCAGTTTCTTATTGAAATTCAGTTAATACGACTAAAATCGGTTGGAACAAATGAAGTTTGGTTTTCACAACAAAATTCGGTTCATACAATTGATTTGAGGTTGCAACACCCAAAATATTTAGCACTCGTACTTGAATAGGGTCAATGGCATGCCCGGAGGAGGGCTAGGGGGTCGGGCCCCGAAATGATTTCAAAAATAAAATTGTTTAGCATATATACAATAGGTTTTTTTGTAATTTCAATTGGGTTTTAGCAGATTTCAGGGACATTTGTACAAATTTGTGTAGAAAGAGGAAAATTTTGCTTTAAAATCTTGGAAATTTGCTCAATTTTTCATAGTTACCAAACCTTTGTAATCGGTACAAAATTTTATTTAGCTGCTGCTTACGATAAAATTTCTATACATATCATTTGACGACTCCTAAATAATTATGTTCTTACTCATAATATTATTTTGGGTAAAAACAACAACAAGTGATTAAAGCCCGGTCAATTGGCTTTTTATTTAATTTAACGCCTTTTATCTTTTTGCGAATTCCTCTAAAAAAGAAGTAATTAAAGGTCGACTTCCCCTATCTACTTTCTACTATTAGAAAAAAATAATTGTGGTTTATTGATTTTAAATGTTATATTTGGTATCGCTGCGAGCTGGCTAAATAAAATCTAAATTAAATTCAGCTTTCCAAATTTCTATGAAAATTTAAAAAATTTTCAAAGAAATTGCAAAAACTTTTGTTGGTTTATTTTTAGCTTAGAATTCATTTAGCTAGGTTCTTAATGAAATTATTGAAATTGTATATTTTCTTCTTAAATAATAAAACTGGAATTCACAAAATTTCGAAATTATGAGTTTATTTTTATATTAAACCATATCTATTTATAATTGAAAATATTCAATTAACAAATTAAAGAATTGTTATATGTTATGTATTACGTATTAATATACTTTCACGTTTTTTTTTTTTTGAGTGTAGACGATTTTTTTATAAAAAATGCCAGTAAGAATCTTTTCAACTTTTCATTCAACAAATCTATAATTCCTTTGTACACACACTACGCGTGCTGAAATGATAAGCACGTTGGGCTGTTACACAGAACGTTACGGGTTCGATCCCCAAAACATTTGATAAAAAAACTGTTTTAATGCAATTTTTATTCAAAATAAAAAACATATTTATCATTTCTACTTTCAAATCGTGTAAGTAAAGTGTGCTATTAAAGTGTTTTCTGTAATTTTAGTGCCTATTATAAATAAATAGTGCTTAAAATAATTTCAAACAGTGTTTATTATTTGCAATATAGAGAGAACTTGATTTATTTAAAAGGTAAATAAATCAACGATTTTATATTAAATTTCAACAAACATTTATTTAATTTGGTATTTTTGAATTTCTATTGATGTTTTATAAATTACATTTGGAGTCATCCCAAAAGTTTTTGAAACAATCTAATGGTTGTCCTTGGATTTGACTAAAAATTTACACGCGGCCTTCCCACGTTCCCATTATATCTATGAAGATCACACTGTATCGCGGCTCAAAGTTGGTAAATTTTTTGAAATATTCGCGAATAAATAATGTGTGCATTTTTGCAACTTTTCTGTAAAGCAACAAACCGGTTATTTTCAAAACAATTAGAATATCTAAACTTTCATATGAGATACGATTGGTAAAAATTATTGCCTTAAAGGTTAGATCAGTTTAGACATGAGGTATTTATCGAACATTGAGCCGTTTAAAGTAGCCAACTTTTAGCATCGATACAACGTGAATTTTGAAAAACCAAGACAGCACAGATATCACAGGAATGTTAAATGTCCAAATTATCAAATATATCTATAAAATAACCTCTTGGGTTTTTTTTAAAAGCATTTCATATTTTCTTATTTCATTTCATTTAATTTTTTTTTTTATTTCAAATGGTGTTTTTTGTACATTTAAAATGTGACTTATTTACAATTGCTTTTTTAAGTGAAAATGCTGTTTTTTTAAATAATTTAATTTAAATTACTAATTAATTTAAATTACTTATTAATTACTAATTAATTAGTTAGTAAATCTAAATAAAATATGGGCATATGAACAAATATATTTTGCAGTCACAAAAATATATGGTAAATACTTTATACAATATTGTACCAAGCCGAGTCGTATGGGCGAAGTAAGACTTTCTGCACTGGCTCTATTGTCCGTACATCAAGAGGTAGACACAGACAAAATTGGTGACAGTTTTATGTCGAAAAATCGTTGCATTTCTTTTTTAAATTCAATATTAGTCAATTTGATAAATAAGTTTCAAATAAATTTTTTTTATGAATTTTGAAGCTGTAAATTGTGTTTAAAATGCTTCAAAAAAATACAGGGCCCGCCACTGAATATGGTTGTGCGAAGCAAATTTGCAGTTTGTAATTCGGTTAGCACTTAATTTTTCTGTGCGTATTTTGTTGCTGCTTCTAATAAAGTAACACTTTATTGGAAACCAAGACATAGTGGTCATAACCGCTACCATTGGTAGGGCTGAAACACTACGGTGGGGTACACTGGATTAACATTCGTGCCTTGGTTGTTTAGCTCGATTTGATTGGTCATTTTGAATGTATTTTAACATTTTATCTTTACTAATAACATAACATAAAATTAAATAAATTTTTTTACAATAAAATTTAAACAAATTTTTTAATTACAACAATTAAGTGTGAATTTAGAGCCATTTATCCGAGCAAAATGTTTTTTTTATTCTTTTGTGATTAATCGTATATGTATGTATATATTATTCTACTGAAATTTATAAAAAAAAAAGTTATTATGGCGTCTAGAGTATTCAAAAACCGAAACCGAAAACCGGTCAACCGGTTTATTTTTTTTTTTTAAACCGATAGGTTTCGAATATTTTGTAACCCGAAACCGAAAACCGGTCTGTTTTGTTCGGTTAACCGGTTATTTTAGTTACATCACCAACTGGGTTACTTGGTCTCTTATTTTTTCCCGAACACTTTTATAATCGTTTGTTTGGTTATGAGGATTTAGATGTAAATCTGATAGATTCCGATGAAGACTTTACTTTGGATATTCCAAATTCAAATAGTTTAATTTCTAATCTAAATAACACAATAAACAGTATTCAAAATCCTAAAAAAGAGACTGTACAAAATCATTCATCATTATATGTGACCTTTTCCGAGAAAAGGGGCCTAGTGTGTGAAAATTAAGTTTTGAGAAAAACGCATTTAAAGTTTCTAACGCATTATCACTGTAAACACACCTTCAGTTGGGAGATGCGATTTGGTATGGCTTGTTATGATTAAGTGACGACTTTGGTGACGTCATGCCTATGTGGTGACGTATTTTTTTCGCTTTTAGAATGACAATTTAAAAACAATTTAAAACTAAAAAATCAAAAAAAGTAAAATTTTAATGTATTTCTCATTTTTATCGATTTTTTTCAAGTTCGTTTTGTACGTTTTTATGGGGTAAATAAATTTTTATCAGAAATCTACTCATTTCATTTTATTCTACACCATTTTAGGTACCAGAATCCACTCTTAAGTCCAAACCCGTTTTTTTGACACACTAGGTCCCTTTTCTCGAAGAAGGTTACATATGATGATTTCATATATCTTGATAAATGCGACAAAAGAACTGAAAAGTTGGACAATTTATATAATTGTCTTTTGACTATTTGTCCAACATCCACTATTAGTGAAAGAGTTTTTTCCACTTCTAGCTTTATCAAAAGCAAACAAAAAAATCGTCTTAAAACGAAACATTTAAATTTTTAAATTATTTTAGAACTGAAAAATTGATTTTCTTTTTACGTATTTAAAATGTAATACATATTAAAAAAAACTTTTTTAATGCCAAGCACTTGAAACGTTCAAATTACTAACGTACCTCATTTTACCCAATTTTCAAACTTAATGATTTCTATTCATTTGATATGAATATAGTTTTATTATATTAATTTTTAAGATATTATATTAAAAAATATTAAAACCAATAAATAAAATGTTAAAATGAAATACAATAAAAAAAAATATTATATTATATATTATATTATTATTCAAATTAAAAAAAAACCGAAAAAACCAGTTGACCGGTTTTTCCTGCAAAAACCGAAACCGGTTTTTTTAAAATTCGATTTTTCGAAGAAAACCGAAACCGGTTTTTTCTAAAGGCCGGTTTTTTGAATACTCTAATGGCGACCAACCACTTTACACTCGAAAAATGTTTAAAAATAAATCATGCCCTATTATCATTAAAAGATGTAGAAACACTTCAGTACAATAAAGTGAGTGTAGAACAAAATTAATTATTTAGCAAGACTGTGTTCAATAAACATTTTTTTTTTTGCATTTTACCTTTTGCTTTTCCATGCAGTGTTTCGATTTCATTTCATTTTTCACAAAAAATTGAGTCTCATCTTAAAAGTTGTGCCATTTTATAATTTAGGTTACCCTAGGAATTTTTTAATGTCTTAGGTCAACGGGGAAAAGGAAAATATTGGGGTATATTATATCATGCCATATACTTACTAAACACACATACAAATATTTAGTAGATACTACAGCACATTCCCAGTGTAAACTCCTAATGTACCAAAGACTTGTAGATTTCTATAGAAGCAGGAACGAATACGCCATTCTGACTCTACATGCAGTTTTACAAGCGCGCGCATTTTTAGAATTCCATTACTACAACAGAACATTATGATGATGCCATCCATCCATCCATCCATCCATATATAGAGAAGCAGAATGAGCGACATCATCTCCTCTACCTCTACCAACCAGCATCATCAACTACATTTTTTAAAAGAAAACTGCGGCTCTCTGTACAATCTCTGTATAGAATCGTACGATGACCTCTGATGTCAATTGATGCATTTGTAAGTTGGTTGTACTTATTTTTTTTTTTTTTTTTTGCAATTGCTGTATAGTTTTGTATTCGTTGGGTATTTTACGAGTACACAGTTACACATACATCTGAATTTAAGAATTTGTGAATGGAGTGAGCTTATATATATATGTATGTATTTTGTTATGTAGTAAAATATAGTATGTGCATTTTATATATTCCATGTATTTTATATACATATTAATTTATCGTTTGTTTGAATTCCAAACAGTAACTAGTAGTATTCATATAGCAAAATATTTACATTTTTTTTCTAAAAAGAATTTTAGCGCGCCATGTCGTTTTTTATTAAAGAGATTCCAAAGAAAGCGGGAAGAAAAAGTGGTGCATGGCTTTTAAGAAGATTGAATGAATTAGGGTGTGTCAATAGCTACATCTGTGGAAATCAATATTCAAACGAATATTGCAGATGACATAATATTAATTATAATTGTCTAATCAGGCAGGTCTCCTTTGATTATTAAGTATATACAGTGGTGGAAAGTATAAAAGAAACAAGTTTTAAAATTATTTTGCAAACCAATTTGCTCCAAAATTAAATTTATTATAATTACTGTTATTCAACGGTATCTAATGGTGGATCTTATAGCTATTTGCATTTGCTTATTTAACAACTCAATCAGATTTTATTTTCGTTCTAGTGCTACATGCACGAATTTAGTATGGAAAAAATAATAGAAACTGATTTAGTTAAAGTATTTAGGAGGTAAGTAAAAATTATAAATAATATTGCTTAGTAAGGTTAAGTAAGGTTGGGGAAACAGACCACCATGATGGGAATACTTACAGGCCACTCTTTATTACAATCACACATTTCGAAAATGGGATGGAATATTGGGCATGCGGGAAGGACGATGAGACCCTGGAGCATTGCCTTTGTCCGACATTCGCGAAGAGTAGGGTAAGGCACGGGGACGTTATACCGTTTTTGGAGTGCTAATGGGGATTTATTTAGGGAAACTGAAGGAATACCTGAGGGACACTGAATTCGTTAAGTAGTTTGGAATATTTGTTCTGGCAGTTTTAGACAGCGCACAGCATACCGATTCTCTGGAATAGGCTTATGCCACCCATATTTGAGTGATCATGATCGACCTAACCTAACCTAAAGGTTTTGTTAAAAATATTAAAATTAGCATTTTTGTCAGCGGTTTGTTTCTCAATTCAGAGTCAGAGCAGTCATGAAATCTCTTAGAGAAGATGGAAAAACAACGAATGCAATATTGTCATGCCCATTGCAACACATTTTCGTATGAATTTGCCTTTTTCTTTGGCATTTCTAAAATTATTGAAATTACTTAAAATTTTAAAAAGGACTTCAATAAAGTTACACGCTTTAACTAGAAAGTTCAGTTACAAAAAATCGGAAATTAATTTTTTATTTTTTTTTAATTCTTCCTTTACATTTTTTTATCAATTTTTCGTTATATACACTCAGAATATTATGTAGTTTACTGTTTGTAGTTTAATAAAATAGTTTTTTGTTCAGTTAAAAATAAAAAAAAAATGTCCTAAAATCTACGAAACTTTCGTATATTTTACGAAATTCCATTTAGCCAAGAATTGGCTATTTTTACAAAACTAATGAAAATAATTCGTATTTTTGTTGTTTTATACGGTTATTTATATTTTTAACAAAATAAATAATACATAAATTTAGAGGCCAAGAAAATTTTAAAATATAAAATTATCTTTGAACTTGTGAACCAAAAATTTTCTGTTTTAAATGTAGAAAAGTAAAAATCTTTATTAAATTGTACTGATGTATTTAAGTATATTTTCATCAAAATGCTTTTTGTTAAAAAGTGCCTTACATAATTGATTAAATTCAATAAATTTAAAACTACGAAAAATTTATTTGTGGATTTCGTATATTATTCCAAAAAAAATATTTTGTGGCTTGATATAACGAAATCATTCTTACAATATAGGCGAATATGCATTTTTTTGCAGTGTACAAAGTCGTGTAAAAAAAGTATGTACTATTTTTTTTACCAGACGTCTAAGTATTTTATATTTATCTCTAAAAATTTTGTTCATCTTAAAGATTTTTTCACCATAAAATGTATTTTGTTACACTCAAAAACGGGTTTCCACTCTAGTTTTTTACCATTGTTGAGGTTTTTCAATTTACATTTTTTAAGGTTATTAAAGACTATTTTGAACTAAAATCGAAAACGATTTTTACAATTAATAACTTTAAATAAAAATCTTAATTTTTTGATTTTTTGTTCCACCCAAGTTCTTAAAAACCAGCCATTCTTATGATATTTTTTTAAATAGTCCCGCATTTAGATAAGAAATTTCTGGCAACGCCAATTATGAGCGTATTGTGTAGTATTTATTCATATGCAATTAAAAAACATCCCACTTATATATGTGGATTTTTTTCCTTTTTTTTTTTTTGTATAAAGGGATTTTCCAAGTTTACAAACAAGCATAAATCTTGTTTGGTAAAGATAAGAAACATTGTATGCATATAATATGCCTAAAACCGCTTAGTATACAAAGGGGCTAAGTGTACAAAATTTTAATAAGATTACCGAAGAGACAAAAAAAACTGACTAAAAAAACTGTAAATATAAAAAATTATAAAATATATTCTGTTCCGTTTATTATACGTATCACTTTCACTTGCTTATTTTGCAGTTTTTATACGCTGCTCCATATGTGGTGAGGATATATATCAGTTTGTCATTCTGTTTGCAACATGTCGAAATAAACGTCCATGTCAGTCTGTTGAAATGGCGATCACGACGCAAGCGGTGGTGCTAGTTTTTCTCTCCCGAGCAGTTTGGTATTGAAAAAGAGCAAAATCGGTCCAGCGCACAGTGGGTTCGATGACACCGAAAGTGGCGATTAATTCATGGGAGCCGTAATTTAAATTTTTTGGAAATTTTTTTTTTCAAATCGTTAAAAGGCATATTCTGAAAAAAAGATACACGGAAAAAAATTTTTTTTACGCTTTTATAGACATTTTTATTTTTCGGAAAATTATAGTTTGTTTCAGAATTTTCGCCGTAATTTTAAAATGGAAAGTGATTATTTTAAAAAATGAGAAGCAAACGAAAGCTTATATTGTCTTCTTTCTAAAAAATAAAAAAATAAATATATATTTTGCATAAATATGAACATAAGTTTAATTTAAAGTCTGAATTTGGGCTTTGAAGGATTTTGAGAATTTTACAACTTTTTTAAAAAAAGTAACGAAATAAATTTTTAAATTTTTTTTTGTTCATCAATAATTGTCATACACTTAAAAAGAAACCATATTGATTAAAAAAAAAAAAAAAAATTTTTTTGTCTGTTTGGGAACGTTTTTTCAATTTTGTGGAAAATGGGCTTAATTTACAAATTTTATTGTAAATTTAAAATAGAAAGCTATAAATGATTAAATAAAATTTAAAATTAAAATATATTGAATATATTATTAAAAATAGTATAAACATATATAAATATTTCTACATAATTGATTTAAACTCCTATTAGTCCTTACGACAAAATTTCATGAATTCTAAAATTTGTATAAAATGTTAATAAAAAACAATATTTTAATTTTTTTATGCATTTTGTTTGTATTTAAGAAAAAAATTATATATTATACACTAATTGTTTTACCAATCTGCATCATAATCTTCCTTATCTCTATCATTATGTTCATCCTCACCTTCATCATCATAATCTTCACAATCATGTATTTCTTGAGAAATAATAGGCGATAGCAAAAGCTGTAGTTCGGAATTTGATAATTGTTGCTTTTCTTTCCGCTCATTTTGTTTATTTATCCTAGATATGAATGGATCTGAACTAGGAAAAATCTATTTAGAATATCTTCATTCGACTTTTCTGATACTGATTTTATTGCAAAACAATCAGTTTCATTTGTTAAAATTATTAGCAAGCCATTTTTTGTTATAAATTTTCGTTATAATATATTTTTTTTTTGTTTTAATTTAACACTCTCGTGAATGAAGATGACTGAAACTTGTTCACGCACCTATCTCTATTGAAATTAAAATTCTCCGGCAACAATAGTAAACATTGAACGAATGACTATAGCAAAACAAAATACACGTTAGTTTTGTTAAATACATGACTTTGAAAAAACACGACTTCAAACAGAAAAATGTTAATAGCAAAAAATGGAGCAACAACACCGCAAATTGTCTTTCTTGTATTATCAAGCTAAGATTCCATACTTTTAGAAAATATATAATTCAAAACCCAACCCTAACTAACTTAGAAGTTATGGTTCACGAAACATCAAAAATAGGCAAATTTTAGACCTTTTTTAAAAAAATCGTCAAAAATATTTTCACACATATTTTCAAAAACACTAAATCATTTTTATACACTTAAATACCTGAAGTTGAAGGTTCCATTCTTAAAATAACACTTTGTTAACGTTAAATTTGGAAATTACGGACTCGTTTAATGCAAAATTTTACTTTTTTCGCTTTTTAAAAAAATTGCAAAAAATTTTTAACTTTGACACCTCACTACGGAGCCAGCTGACAAGAAAGATGCTTGAAAATTTACATAGTGATGTAGAATTTTATCTAGTTTTATCCGATACCAAATATTAATACAAAAACTTAATTTTAAAAATTCAATTAAGCGTCACTTTTGACCCATTTCAACCCACAGTGCAGCGGTTAAAAAGTTATGAATGAAAATGTGAGGATACCTCTAAATTTTCCATATAAATTAGTGTATTTTAGTACAATTTCATGACTGGGACATAATATATTTTTTCACTATTTGCTTAGAAGTGAATAAGCCCAGCAATAAAAGACCTTGCCAAATAATGGGGTTTAGAACGAGCAGTAACTGGTTGAAGTTTGCCTGCTAAGCTCATTATTTTAACATAGGGATAATCACATCCCTAGCTAGTTACCTACAACCTTACGAGTAGGGAGTAAAACAACTAGTTAATAGTAAGGTTAAAATAACTAGTTATAGGTAACGAAAAATAACTAAAGGGTGTTTAAATTTTAAGGGCCGATGTTGATTTTGAATACAACACAAATTATTTAGGAAATTATTGTCATTTCTTTTTATTATGATAATATGGTATGGTTCAATTATGTATTGAACAAAATATCGGCCAAATGACCGCTGCGACCTCGGCGGAACACCTCCATCCTATGGTCCAAATTTTCGATGACGCTGAGGCATAATTGAGGTTATATGCCGTTAATGTGCCGAATTATCTTATCCTTTAGCTCTTGAATTGTTGCTGGCATATCGCCACCACGTAAGATAACACGGTATTGAATTTGTCGCGCAAAATAACTGACCAAAAACAAATAACGAAGAGCACGAAATGCGTTTTGATTTAAACGTCTATTTTCTGAATAACTTTAACACGTTGCTCGATTGTGTATCTTTCCACGGTTCAAATTGAGTTAGTCTGGAATTGAGAATTGTCAAATGAAATGCAGAAAAAAACTTGACGTTTAGGTATGCTTCACATTCAACATCGGCTCTTAAAATTGAACCACCCTTTAGTTGCAATTCATATAATAAAAACTGGTGGTAGTTAATAACTGGTCGCTTATAAAGGGCATAATAATACATAACATAAGGAGGGCAAATAACGCATTATCAATAGGTACTGAAAGAGTTGCTACATATAATGTGTTTATAATAACTACACCATTCCCCATTTAATTTCAGAAAGTATCAACTATTTTCATAAACTATTTATTTTATTTCAGATATTAAGAATTTTATTTCAGAAGTTAATATATTAATAACTGAAATTAAATTAATAAATGTGAAATTGAATTGATAGTATCTGTAATGAAACTAATAACTTCTGAAATTTACTGATGAATCTGAAATTAAATTGAATATTTCTTAAATTGTTATTTTCTAAAACGAAGTTAATAATTTCTGCAAATAATTAATAATTTCTGATATTAAATTAGAAATGGTGTAATAGTGTTTACAGAAATAATAGGTTTGATTTTTTTCCAAACAAAACAATTATCCCTACTTGACTTTTCTTTATTTTTTGTAAACAAATACAATTTGAACATATGGACTTCGTCGTAACGCGAAATTCAGCAATTATATTTTTTGCCCAGCTCTATTTTTCTTACAAACACATAATTCATTTGTTAGCTTTTGTTAATTTTAATATTTTATTAAATGAAAAATACAAAAATTTTAAATATTTTTTTGACAAAAATTTTTGTGTACGTTTAAAAGAGAAAAGCCAATAATTTCAAAGACTTGGCAGTATTTTTATACATTCTTAATTTTTAAGTAGCTTTATCTAAAACTACTTAACAATCCTATATCTACTTAAATTTGTATGGAATATTTATACAAAATTTGAATAATATTTTTTTATAAAATTTATTTTATATTTAGAACGGTAGAAAAAACTTAAATACAACATACGTACATATATTCTATTGAATTCACAAAAAAAAAATACCTTTTAGATTAATTCATTCAAAATTCCAATTCAAAATGGTCTTGGAAAAATCCATCATTAAAAAACAGAAATATTAAAAATCAAAAAACTATTTTTATTATGTTTCAAACTTTTTTCTAATAATTTTTTATTTGCTTTTAGTTTGAATTGATTTTAGATAACAATTCGAAATAAAGATTTAAATAACAAAACGAAAACTAGATTTTAACTGCCATTTTTGGCAGTTAAAATCTAGTTTTCGTAGTAACTCATTATTTTCACATTGGAAGTAATGTAGTATGCAAGGACATGGAATATCAATGGCTGTATAACACATTATTAGTAACTCATTATTTTCCCTTTAGAAGTAATGCAGTGGGCAGGGGTAGGTCATTATTGGTATTGCAAAAGCAATGAGCTGCTATTACCAAATTTTTTCTGGGTATATTTTGTATTCACCTCAAAAAAAATTTTCTCTTCAAAAAAATTTTTTCACCTCAAATTTTTTTTTTACCTCTGTAACTTTCCTTAAAAGTAATTTACATTATTTGTATCAAAAACAGTAGAGAACATTTTTTTAAGGATATGGGTGGAGCGTATTCAAAGCCAAATTTAAGCCTTTTTTACTTGTTTTTAGAATTTTGAATTGATATTTGTATAAATATGTGATAAGAGTAGACAAAATTTAGGAGATTAAAACGTGGTTAAAAAAAGTCGTTTTTCATATTTTTTACTTTTTCTAAATTTCAGGCCAGTGATCCCAAACAAGAAAGTATAATTTTGTAAGATATACAACCTCTAAAGGTATTGCGGCTGAGGACCGTTTATCCAAATTTCCGGAGCCATTTTCCTGAAAATTTTCGGTCTTTGTAATTTAACTGACTTTTAATACTCTTAGTACCACCTAAGCCAAGATATTATTTGACTTTTTTGTTAGCCCTGTCCTGGAATACAAATTTTTGATAACATGAGAAATGTATTGACTGGGTTAACAATATAATAAATTAAAAAAAAGCATGTAAATAAACAGCTACTCGAGAAAGTGTTCAATAAGATTGAACAATTAAACTTAGACAGTTTAAGAATATAAATTAATTTCTCGAAGGGAATCAATAACAAAACTGTAATAAATACGATTGTGGGTCAATAAGTCCGTGACTTTTTGAATGAAAGACAGTTTTTTTTCCAAATAAAAATTTTTTCCAAAAAAAAAAATATTTTTCAACATAATCTCCTTTTAGCTCAATACACTTGGTCCAACGCTGCTCCCTTTCAAAATATAGGATTTTTCGAGGTCCATAAAATAGGCATTTGTTTGATCAATAATTTCATCGTTGGAGTTAAATCTCTTTCCACCGAACCATTTCTTTAGGTTTGGAAATAGGAAATAGTCACTGGGGGCTAAGTCCGGAGAATCAGGCGAATGGGGGGAAATTCGTAGTCTACTCAATCGATTTTTGCCACACAAACTAAAGTGTCATACGATTCTGTTGGTTGTCGATTGTGAGCAAACGCGGCAGCCATCTTGCGGAAAGCTTTCTCATACCCAAGTGATCGTTCACAATTGAAACCATTGAGCCATGTGAGATGCCTACGTCTTCCACAATTTATTGCCATTGAAATCGATGGTGCAAAGTCCCCATAGTATTTATCAAGCTTTTCCTTGGGTTGACTGATGGTTTTTTTTTTCGCAAAAAATCCCTTATTAGCTGGCAAAATATAATATTTAACCCTCTACTGCATGAACATGTTTTAAATAAAGAAAAAAATAAAACACCGTAAATATATGTTTATTAAGGATAATTTAATGCATATTTAACAAAAATTAAAGAAAATTCACTGGACATTTTGGAAGAAAAAAAATTGAGCCATATATGGCCTTATATGCATTTACAATTATTTGAAAATGAAAAAAAAATTATTTAGTGTGGAAATTTGTAAAACAGTTTCGTTTGTCGTTGTAACACAAGAAAACGTTGCATTTTTTGCAAAAGGTGTATGAACGAAAATAGCAATAATTTTGACAAAGTTGTCGGTTTTCCATCAATTTGGGGAAATGTCCTATTCCGTCAGCCCATACTCAATTCAAGGGAAAATCCTGTCGCTTTCTTTTTTACTGCTAGTGGGTGTATTTTGTCTACTTGTTGATAGAGAGTTTGATGCTGAGGAGATTGGCCGTCCTCGTTTTTTTTAATTTACCAACCTTGCAAAGATGTTCAGCTATTGCAAGCTTGAAGTCAAACAACGGCATATATTGTTCCGATTTCCGGCGCCACAGAATCCAAGCATTGACAACGCATATGTCAATCATGTGAAAAAAAATCTTTTTATACCACTTTTTTGTTCTTATTTGTATTCTATAAAGACCTAGCAAAGAATCCAGTAGGTCTACTCCACCCATATAATAATTATATACATCAATTGCACTAGGGGAATTGATTTCAATATGCTTCTTCTCTTTTTTACTGTAGCGCTTTTTGTTGATATAGGGTGACATCCGACGTAGGTTGAAAGAATATTTACCACTTTATTGTCAAACCAAGTGACGAGATCGAGTTCAACCCCATCAATTTTAGCTACTTTTTCGACCATGCTTCCCCGGCCCAACTTTTTCATTTCCTTTTCAGTTGGCATCTTGCAGTTTGTTACGCGATTTAGCCATACTGTACCTAAAGTCAATAAACCATTTTTCATGAGATACACTTGAAGCTTCGGACTGTTAAACCAATTATCATAAAATATTTTATAGTTTTGTCCTTTTGGTATGGCTAATCTTGTAACAACGTTTCCACTTACTCCAAGATTAGGTGTTCCTTCCGGAAATGTATTTCTTTGAGCTCCATCAAAGATGTCAAAATCATAACTGAAACCTGAAACTCCACTTAAGACAAAATTTTTAAATCCCCATTTGTGCGGTTTAGCTGGATTATACTGTTTGAGGTGATGCCGACACTTTGTGGGAATTATTTGTTCATCCACCACTAAATGTTCTTATTTGGGTACAAGCAACAATCGTTCACGAATTTTTTCCAACAATGGTCGAATGTTAAAGAGCTTATCAAACCCGGGTTCACCTGGTGGTCTTATATTTTCATTATTGTTGAAGTGTAAAAATCGTTTGATGGTTTCCCATCTGTTACATATCATTGTGTTACGTACAAATTCTTGGCCAATAAATGTGTTCCAATAATGTCCTGATGGTGGTAGCTTTAACATATACATGTATATGACTATGCCTGATAAAATTTTTATTAGAAATTTTGTAAACCTTTTTTAGTTGAACTCACCTATAAACTGATCCATTTCGTTCCGAGTAATATTAGCAGGTTTATTTATATCAATTTGTAATGCGATTAAATTCGATTGATCTACAATGTAGTTAATTACAGGTTGGTTGAAAAGTTCCTGCGCTCGAAATGAAAGAATACTGTTTTTGTTACGAAATATATTTTTTTATTCAATTTAATCTCCTAGAAGCTCAATACACTTGTTTTTATGATCTTCTAATAATTTTATCCCATCCTTATAATGGTTTTCCGGAAGCTCTGCAAAATAACCGTCTACGGCTGCTATGGCCTCTTCATTCGACGAAAAATGCTTTCCACGAAGGAATTGTTTGAGATTTCTGAAGAGATAGTAGTCACTGGGAGCCAAATCTGGTGAATACGGTGGATGTTCAAGCAATTCGTACTTTAATTATTTGAATTTAGCCATCGTCGAAACACTTTTGTGAGCAGGTGCATTGTCTTGATGAAAAATGATTTTTTTTTTCATCCAGCTGATCCAAAAGGCTGCAATAATATTCAGAGTTGATTGTTTTACCTTTCTGAAGATAACCAATCAACAAAATTCCTTTTGCATCCCAAAAAACTGATGCCATAACCTTCTTTGCTGATCGTTGTGACTTCATCTGCTTTGGAGCTTAACAACCAGCTTCAGTCCACTGTAAACGTTCTCGTTTCAATTAAGGATCATGGTGGTAGATCCAAGTCTCATCCATAGTTATAAAACGACACAAGAAGTCGGTTTTATTCGGCTTAAATCGCTCCAAATTACGCTGAGAAACTTGTTTTCGATCCAGTTTTTGTTGAATTGTTAATGTGTGCGGCACTAACTTTCCAAACAGTTTTTTCATACGTAATTCTTCATGTAAAATATGGAGTACTCGTTCGTCTGAGATGCCTATGGCATTAGCAATTTCACGCTTAGTCAAACTTGGAACTTCACTAACCATATTATGTACCTGCCCAATGATTTCTGCTGTGGGTGCAGTTTTTGGTCGTCCTTCGCGTGGATCGTCTTCAAGGCTGGTACGACCACGTTTAAATTCACCAGCCCAAAATTCAACGGTGCGTTTTGAAGGTGAGGACTCCTTATACACTTCTAACGATTGTTCATAAATTTCCTTTGCTTTTAAACCCTTCAAAACAAAGAATCTAATGACTGCACAATATTAAATTTTTTCCATATTAAAAAAAATCAATGACACGTCAACTTCAAATGGCTTGTAAACAAAGAAAGAATTGACAGAATGACTTGCAACTTTGCATGTGTTCTCAGGACAGTTATACCAACTTGAGAATAAAAATGTTTGGAGCTAGCAGTGCCATCTCTTGGTGAGCGCAGGAACTTTTCAACCAACCTGTAAATCGTGGGTAAAAATAAAATTAAAGAATTCTGCTGGTGTTTCTAGTTCATAAATAAAGTCAGGAAGGTTCGAATCTCCTTGAAATGGAAAATTTCCACTTGAATAAGTGGGCAAACTACTCTTTTTCCAAATTGGAGCTCTTGGCTTCTTAATAGAATTTGCATTCGACGTAGTAGGATTGTCATAGTCATCTGAGTATATAAATATGTTCCTGACCTGATTGTTGACTTTTAAAATCTTCTTCGTCAGTATCTGATATATGGTCATCATCACTTTGATGACCATTAGTAATTTCATAAACATATTTTAAATTACCATAAAATGATCTTTCGTCAATTTTTACGAAAAATAATATATACAGTGGATTCCCGATTTAACGAACTCTCGATTTAACGAATTCGCGATTTAGCGAACAGGCAAAATTTTTACATTAAGTACTGTGTATAACGAATTAAAATCCAATTTTGTACTCGATTTAACGAACAAATAAAAAATGCGTAAAACTCATTTGAATACATACATATTAAAAATAAAATCAAAATCTGTATTTCTGAATTTCTGAATTTCTACAAACAGATGGAGCAGTCAGGCAAACAGTTGTATTTTTGGCACACATCTGCAGACATATTCATACATTTGATTTCGTTTAAAATGAATTATGTATTACCATCTAGTTTTGATTTCTTTTTTTTTTAAATTTGTGATGAACTAAAACTAATTTTGGTAGTTAACATCGAAGTGCAATGAAAGATGGAGGGTTTCCAATAATGGAAAATAAACTGTTTCAGTGGTTTCAAATGCAGCGCTAAAAACATGTCCCGATTAGTGGAGAAATATTAAAATCAAAGGCAAAGGTGTTCTACAATCAGGATTATCATGGCAATTTTTATGCCAGTAATGGTTGGCTTACTCGTTTTAAAGAGATTCGGAATAAGATTACTTAAGCAATATGGCGAAAAATTATCTTCAAGGGAGGAGTTAGTAGAACCTTTTAAAAACGAACTGCTTAAAATCATACATGATGCAGATGAGACCGGGTTATTTTGGTAGATCCTTCTGACAGGACTTATGTTCATGCAGAGGAAAAGATTGCCCCTGGTTGGAAAATGGCAAAATAAAGTATAACTTTGCTTCTATATGCAAACGCAAGCGGTTCCAAAATAATCCGTCCTTTTCTTATCGGAAAAACCCAAAATCCTCGCTCGTTTAGGAACAAAGTTTTACCATTGGATTACGCACACTCCAAATTTGCCTGGACGACCAGTTTACTTTAAAAAAAAAATTGTTCCATTGCAGAATCAGTTAACTGCAGAGGACGTTAACCAAGGGATAGAGGACTACGTTTTTTTAGATGAGGACAAAGATGAAGAAATTAATGCACTATTAGAGAGCGATATACCTGCAGATAAAGGTCAAAAAAATTAAACACTGCGATGTAATAAAAAGCTTTGATGTATGTATTCAGTGGGGACAGGAAAATAATATCGATATCTAAAACATTAATTTTCGAAAGCTTCAAGAGGAAGCAGTTAAAAAAAGTTTTAAAAAGTCGCAAAACCAAACGTCAATAACAAGTTTTTTTAAATAATTAATTTTTTTAATTAATTTAATTTTTTTATAATTACATTTTCATTAATTTTTTTATAAAATCCATTTTTTAGTATTAAGATATGATGTGAATTGTACTTCTTAATTTGTTATAACGTGAATAAATATTTTTTTGTTTCGTACTGGATTTAACGAATTTTTCGATTTAACGAACAGGCCTGACAATCAATTGTTCGTTAAATCGGGAATCAACTGTATAATACTTACCTTGCAGATAAATTATATTTTTATTTGAAAACGAACATCACTTTCTATAGAAAAATATTTTTTTTATTATATTGTTGTTTTTTTATTTGATGTAAATTTTATATAAATCACTTCATAATTTTCATTTGTTCTTACACTTGAAGCACTTATGAAAAACTAACGGAAACATTAGCTAAAACACACTTTGTTAATATTTAACTTTACATCTAAGTAGAAAACAAAGCAAAAAAAAAAAAATTACCAATATTATTCTCTTTTAATTAAGTCCCGTTATTTTAAAAATACAATGCAATACAAGTTGATAACCATATTTGGTGTTGTATGCGGTAGAGGGTTAATGAGCACTCGAAATTCACTTTTTTCCATTTTAAAAAAAAATCCCTTATGAGCTGGCAAAATATAATATTTAATTCTTGAAATTGCTGTAAAGCTTTAACAAATTTCATACAATTCAGTAAAAGAAGACACAATTTACAAAGAACTTGCTTTAATTGTTAAAATTCCTACAATTGCTTTATTTTGCATTTTATTTTTTTAATGATAAATAATTTCTAAAAAAAAAATCAACCGAACCTAAATTTAAATGCAGGCCATTGACTTTTTATATCTTCCATGGAATTGTCTCGTTTCTTTATTTCATTTTTGATTTATTGTACTAAATAAGTATACTTAAAACATGTTCATACATACCAGTATAATCAGTAAACAAAACAGAATTCATACATTAAAATATACGTAAATACACCTAAACGCCATTTGTGATGCTCTTGTCCTCTAATCATTCTAACATAACACTGTGCGACATAAATCAACTTTTTTTCTGTGAGTTAAATATGTTGATATACATACATATGAAACTAGATATGATATAAAACTGTATAATCAGTTTTTTTATTTTCTCATCTTTTTTCCCTTTTTAGGGTCTTTCGAAGGATTGAAGATACAGTTTTTTTTTTTTAATTCGTATACCCGTTTTTTAAATCACATACAAAAAATATATCTTAAGTTATTTTAATTGAAAAATTTATTGAATAACAAAGTCATAGTCAATAAATTATGTAATTGATTCAATATATCCATAGTGAAGACTCTGTTATTTAACAACATTGTTTAGTTAGAGGAATTTAAGATTTTTTTTTTTTTTTTTGCGAGAAAGGCAAAATTTTCATCAGCATATTTGTTTGTGGCAATCGGCATTTTGTAAATACAACAGAATTTCAGTTGAAACCATATATTTCAATTGGATCAGGAATACATTTGGTTGCGACAACCGAATAATTCAGTTACTGCAAAAATACTTTTCAGTTGGTAAGAAATTTAGTCGTCACAATGAATCCGTTTTCTCTGTGTATATAACAAAACTGTATCCACTCTTTTTTATTTTATCATCTTCTGAAATTTTTAAAAGACTACAAAAGAAATATGAATGGACAATTTTTTTTTTAATTTATATTTATTCTGATGCCAATATGGGTATCATAGTAAAAAATAAAATCCCTATAACTCAAAAACAATTTTTGTTTGATGTATTAGGATCTTTTGTAATATTCAATAATATTAAGTTTAACATATTTGAAGGTACAGTTGTGACATAATAAGGTTTCAACAGATCGAAACAAAATTTTTTCTCAAAAATCGGAAATTCTCTACACAGAGAAAACAGCTTGTGACAAACAAATTTTTTGCCAACAGAATAATTTAGTTCCAACAACCGAATATATACCTTATCCAATTGAAATATATGGTTTCAACCGAAATTCTATTGTATTAACCGAATTTCCGTCACCACAATCATATTATGACGATGACTCCAACCAAACCATTTAGTGGCAAAAAATTGGTTTGTCACAATGAATCTGTTTTCTCTGTGTGCATACATTTAATATCCATATCGGTCCATATCGCTAGTTAGAAGTAATAAACAGTTCTAAAAAAGTCCTAAATAGTCATTTCGAAAGGATAGAGCATCGAAAATGGGAAATTTAATACGCAAAAGATAATCTCTTGCTTCAGTTGTATATATTTACATGTTTCACCGACCAATAAATACTGTTGCACAGTGTTACACATACGGCAACATTAATGACATCCCTCAAACTTCGGAAGGGGTTCTTAAGACTTGTTGTATGTGCATATATTTTGTTTGTGTAAATTGAAATTTATATAGTTGTAGTATGGTCACATGCCTTTTTTTTCTTTGTATCAGCAGTTCATTGAATTTCCCAAAAATTTCAACTAAAACTCAAGGACAACATCGTTCATTTAGATCTTTTCAATATGCGTTTCACATTATGTTTCACATTAAGTTTGTTAAACCCAAATTAAAAAAACAAAAATCTAGAATGAACGAGGCGCTCACACCATAATAATCAAATATAAAAAATGCATAGGAATCCGCAATAACGATATTATGAGATTAATTAATTTTAACACATAATTAGTTATGAGTGGATTTTGAAAAAAAACAGAACCCGGAGAGTTTGAGTTTCATGATACTGAAATATTGTCTCCATTCAATTTGTAATACATACACAGAGAAAACAGATACGTAGTTATAAAATAAAATTCTTACCAATAGAACAATTTGCACAGTGAGGTATTCCTTAAAAAAAATGTTATTAATAAACTTGATCTATGCACAGAGTAAACATTTGCATCATGATCACTGCAACTATATTATACTTGCTGCATTCGGGTATGGTTGTCACAATCAATTCAAAATAGGTTCTAACCATAGATATTGTCGCTACCATCATTGTTATAGTAAATGTTTTATTATTTCATGGTTGCCACTTTCTATTTTATAACATACAAGGTGGCGCAAAAGTAATCCTCCTATCAGAAAATGCTATAAATTTTGCGATTGGCCCCTAATGTCAGTTCTGCTTTGACATTTGTGTAGTAAACACATGCGAAATACACGTTAATAAACAATGTTACGCTACACTGCTCCAGAACGCGGAATATTGGTGACTATTTATTTGAGCAATAATGAAGATGATTTTTCATCAAAAATAATCATGAATGATGAGGCCCATTTCCATCTTAGCGGGTACGTAAATAAGCAAAATTTACGCTTCTGGGGCACTGAAAATCCGCGTGTAACCCACGAAGAGCCATTACACCCGCTCAAAGTCACTGTATGGTGTGCTGTTTTCGCTGGAGGAGTCATCGGACCTTTTTTCTTCGAAGACGTCGCGGGCCAAACGGTTACTGTGAATGGTGAGCGCTACAGAGCAATGATCAACGAGTTCTTTTTGCCGCAACATGATGAATTTGGATTGGAAAACATGTGGTTCCAACAGGACGGTGCAACGCCACACACTGCACGTGCCACAACCGATATGCTGAAGGATGCATTTCCCGGGCGCCTAATCTCCCGTTTTGGCGATTTGCACTGGCCAGCAAGATCGCCTGATTTGACCGCTCCAGACTTCTTTTTGTGGGGCTTTTTGAAGTCGCGGGTTTATGTCAACAAGCCTCAGACTCTTGCAGCTCTTAAAGACAATATCCGTCAAGAATGTGAGGACCTATCGCCGGAAGTTTTGGCCAAAGTGATGGAAAATGCCATAAAGAGGGCTCAAATGACAATCAACTGTGGCGGCGGCCATTTACATGACATTTTATTCTCGACTTGATGTAAAAAAAACTAAAAGACGAAATAAAAATAATCCACAAGAAGAATCAAAGTTTTTTATTTTTTTTTTTAAATTACAGCCAAAAAACATCGGAAGGTTATTTTTGCGCCACCCTGTAATTGACTATAACCATACTGTGGTAAAAAAATTCTGACTATTAAAAAAAATATAATAATTATGAAACTATAAAGTGCTAACAATAATGAATAATTATAAATCAAAAAAACATGACTTTGAGATTTCAGTTCAGTCACCCATGCAAAAATTATAACCCGAGTAAAAAAGTTTTGATATAATCATATGTGGCCTTATCTTATAATATATATATATATTTAAAGCAACCTCATATTTTGTCATATCTGGTTTTATATTGATCTTTATAAAAATTTGTATCATATAAAATTGTATATAACACTATATATAATAATATTTGGGTTACAAGGAACTGCATATATTTAAATATGATTTATACAGAACCATGCATACTTATATATGGCTTTTACAGAACCATTTATAATTATATATGATATCTAATATTTGAGATATAATAATATATGGTCAATTATCAAAAATATTTATCAATATGGTATGAGATATACTTATATATGATTCCATATATAGACCAATATAAGAAATATTTTTGATATGGTATAAGATATTATTATATATGGTACAATATTTGTAAACGAATTTGAGATATTGTTATATTCAGTTGCAAATCTAGAGTATTTTTGATATGATATACGATATAATTATAGGCCTATTCCATGTCAAACATATTGTAATTAATCTTCCGACACCAAACTCTTTCGAGATAATAAAAAAACTATTTGTCCAAAATTTTTGATAAAATTGACAATCGTACTGTTTTTTCTTCTATTTTTCTTTTAATATAAAGGACTTTTTGAGCAAAACCTCAAAAAAAATTTAATCCAAAAATTAAAATTACAATTTTCAACATCAATTCAAAACTAAATAATTTTTTTATATTTTATATGAAAAACACAATCACAGTAAACCCAAAATATCACTAAGAAATAATCTTGTATATAAAATTTGTGTACAAAAATTATACACAAATTTCAATTGAAAAAGTATTTTTTATATGCATAAGGGGCGAAAGATTTCAGAGCACTATCAGAAATTGGATTATAATTAAAAAAAGTTACAACCCCAGAGAGGGTTTATCGCTCTCGAGGTACTCTATTTTGGCACCCTAATGGTCACCCGTTGCTGAAATCGGTTGACTTCAAATAAATTCCCTAAAATCCTCACCTCTGCCCTACATTTACAAATATATATAAAAGATAAATATTTTTTAATTCCTCTTATTAAAAATTTTGTTAAAAAAACAAACCGATAATCGACTGATTTTGTAATTGATTCATTTAAAATGTGATCAATATTGATACTTCCAGACCATCATTGATCATTTTTGTAATTAAATCTATTATACAATTAATTGAATATGACTTTTTTATTCAATAATAAATGTTATTGTACAAATTTTTGAGATATTTTTGGTGTGTTGTTGTTTTGTTTCTACTTCTTTTTGGTTTGTGCCACTGTACGCCCACTCGTATTCTGGACCAACACTGAATATTTATTTTATAATATTAAAAGACAACATATTGGGATTTTGTTCGAGTGAGTACATTGACGATGAGTTTGACGAATAGAACAATCATTTTGATGAAAAATTTTAACTCTTGTGTAAGTCGATTCATAATGAAATTTCAAAGCAAACTAAACAAAAATCAACTATCAGCTGTTAAATGGGTTGTCAAATAAAGCAGTGATGCCAACTCAAAGTTGTGACACTCTAAAAAAACACCCAATATATGGAAAAGTATTAAAGAAATACTAGAATAAGGAAGTATGTATTTTCCTTCAATTTAGGAAAGTTTTTGTTGTTTTGACTTAAATTTCGTCAGACAGCTCCCGCAAGAAACCATATTCTCAAAAAAATTCGACCAAAAAATAAACAGTACTGGTTGAGTCCCTGATAAATATTTAATTTGGCAACACTGTTCACCATGTGTTGGGAAGTTTTCTTAGAAGTAAAAAACAATTAATAGCAAATTCCATACACACTTTTAATCAAAACCTAAAAATTTTTAAAAACTATAAGTTTTTGGTTGTAGTGTAAACTGAGTTTAAAATTATTGAAAATAGATAATTTACTTATACAAACTACAGTACATTTTTTTTAATTCAATAAAATGAATAATAAGTAAAAACTGAACTTTAATTATTAAATACAGTATTTTTTTAATCAAACAATGTAAATTTTGGATATAAGGCACCATTTAAATTTAAAAGGTACAGAAATTCTACAATTTCCTATTTTTGCAAGAGTAACAATACAATGTGAATACATACTCTTAATATTGAAATTTGTGTGCGCAAATTATTAAGATATAAACGCCAGCCACACGTGATTAATATAATATTATAAAAAATCGCAATCAAATGTCTGGGCAATTTTATTGAACTTAATTTCTAGTTAATTATAATTCAAAATCAAAAATTAAACTCTCTTTATTGTGGCTGTTATTTTCAAAGAATTTTGTTTTGTTTTGGCGGGGGTTTTATTACTTAATGCGAATTGAATGCATAACAAAATGTAGAAAAAAAAAGCTTCATCACAGGATTATTTTGGTTATTGCTAAACCATGTGACAATTAACTTTGACCTTTTTAAAACTGAAATTATGTTAAATTTTAGTTTACTATTTGTGTAGTAATCAGTACTTGTTGTTTAACTGTAATGACAGTTGTTTTTCTATGGAATCACACAAAACAACTCTTTATCACAGTTATTTAAAAAAAAATTATTAACTAAAAGTACCATTGTTTAAGCTGTTATATTTAATATTTAATAAACAACTACTACAATAGTATTTTTGCAGGAAATTAGTAAATTTTATTAGTAATACAGCAAAAAAAAAAATTATAAAATTTTAAAAAATTATTGTTTAGGTTAAATATGTTTTTAATATATTCTATGTTTGCTAATAAAAATTATAAAAAGGAAATATACGCAGTACCGTAGATTTGAGTTTAAAGTAGAATGAAGTAATTACACATTTGTTTGTAATTGAAGGGAAAAAATTTTTTTTTTAGTAAAATTCCGAAAAATCATAAGTGAAAAAAGTAATTTTACCAATTTTTGTTAGTTATTTTAAATTTATTTTGTAGTAAAAATTTGCATGTTAATTTTATGGAATAATTAATTATTTTAAATACACGCAAAGAAAAAACATGGTTGGGTCAATCATATTCAAATAGCATCATATATTTTTGGGTTTATGGTTGTGCCAACCATAGTAATACTTTAATATGGTTATCATATTATGATAATAAAATAACCATATTTTTACCATAATATATTCCCTACATTGATATTATGATTCAAAAATTACCATATTATGGTCCTAAATAAACACGTTATATTGAATTCATCATAATATGATCGCACGTAATCATGGTATGCACAAAATGTTATCATATTATGCTCCCTTATGACTATATTATGATTCCTGGATTATAATTATATGATTATCATTATATGATCTAAGAAAATTTCTTAAAGGAAAGTTTTTATGAAAAAGCTCTTTAAATTTAAGAACATTTCCTTTAGAAATGTTTTTTCTAAAAAATTAATTTAATGACCTTTTGAAGAAAAATTGTTAAGAAAACAATTATAGATTCTAAAAACTTTTCTTTCAAGAAAACTTTGATTCTGTGGATCTTTTTTTTTAAAAAACACACTTAAAATTTTTTTAAATTCTATTGATTTTTTTAATAAAAAAAACTTAAGACATTTTTAAGATTTTTATAGAAAGTTTTTTGAAATTTTTCTTTAAGTAAAAGTCTTTAGAATCTAAGAATATTTCTACTAGAAAAAATCCTTAGATCTAAGTATTTTCTTCAGAATCTATAAATTTTTCGTTCAAAGAAAGGCCTTAGAATTTATATTTGGAATATATGAACTTTTATCTGTGAAACAGTTTGGAGAATCTGAGAATTTTAGTTTAAGGAAAAGTCCTTAGAATCTAAAAATGTTTTTATCGGATAAATTTAATATCTATTATCTTGTGTAAAAAACCTTTTCGTACAAAAAAATCATTGTTCTACAGACTACAGAAGAAATGATTTAATAAACATATTTTTTTTTTTGTAATTTTAACTGTTTTTATTAAAAAGAATTAAAAAATATAAAATCTTTTAATATAATCTTGTTGACAATGAATTGATTAGTGTAAATAAAATTATATGTATAAAGAATTTTCGTAAAAACTCCTTTAAAAAAAATCTTATAAAGCTAAAGAAATGAAATGAACAATTGATGAAATCTTTTAATGACATGTAAAGGTATTTTCTGCCCATCTGATATTTGTCCAGTTTTAGTAAAACATTTGTAACAAAAACAAACTGAACTGATAAAATTTTGGTTTTTATGAAAACAAGACAATATTATGACTGTAAATGTTAAAGTCATTAAATGTTAAAGTCATAGTCAGAATTTTTGTTACCACAGTATGGTTACAGCCAACCATGATATAAAATAGAAGGTGCCAATCATAAAATAGTAAAATATTTACTTAATGATGATGGTAGCAACCATGTTGATGGTTAGAAAACTAAAACTTGGTTATGACAACCATACCTGATAGCAGCAATCGCAATATAGTAGCAGTGATCATATTGCAACCATGTTTTTTCTCTGCGTGAATTTTTATCAATTAAATTTTTGGTTATTTTAAAGGAAAATATCTCTCTCTTAAATTAAAAAAAAATAACTAAAACTATCGCCACATAAATATAAAAAGTTACAAAAACCTTCAAACGTAAAATCGTTAATCGATTTTACTCGTAAACTGAAAGAGGAAATCCGACTTTAGCAAGTTGATTTAACGTTTGGGTGTATAGGATTTTTTACTTTTGGGCACATACGTGGGTAAAAATATAACAAAAACAAAATCACAAAAAAATGAAATGAAACTCGCCCTCAATATTATATTTTGAAATTGCGTTTTCTAGAAAACTAATCATTCTGCAATTGTCGGTAACTTGAAAACTAAAGGAGAAAGCAAAGTGTATTTGTGAAAAATACACGATTATTTTAATTAATTTTTTTTAATATTGGTGATTTTTTTTTTTAAATTCTGGCACTTTTTTATTTCTAGATATTTTTTTTTTAATTTTAGAATCTTTTAAATTTTATTAATATTTTCCACAATTTGGCAATTTTTTGCTACTTTTATTTTTTTTATTTAAGCGATTTTGTCTCAATTTTGTAATTTTTTTTTTATAAATTTTAGCGATTTTTCGCAATCTTGGCGATTTTTTAATTCTAAAAATTTGTTTAAATAACCACAAAGAACGTAGTCAGGAGCTGTTAAGACCGATCAATGTGGAGGTCAGTTAAAATCGCTTGAGCGCTTAATATTGCGTTCGCCGAATAATTTGAAAAAAAAGAAAAATTTGATACATTGTTCGAAAGTGTAGTACTTTATTTTAAGTCCCTAAGTCTTTAACCTTTTTTAACGGTTTTTGCAATTTTACCAAACCTAAAAATTTTTCGAATTTGAGCATTTTTTTAATTTCAGTGGATTTTTGAATTTTGGTGATGATTTGTTTTCGTAATATTAAGGTTTTTTTTAAATTGGAAATTTTATTCAATAGATGATTTTATTAAATTTTGGAGATTTTTTTATTTCAGATTGTTTTTTTTTTAATTTGGCGATTTTTTAAATTTTTGCGGTTTTTTAAATTCCATTGATATTGCTGAATTTTTCAGTTTTTATAATTTCTTCCATGTTATTTTTTTTTTAATTTTGGCGATTTTTTACAACTTTGTTTTTTTTTTAATTTAGCTATTTTTTCAACATTAGCGATTCACCACATTGTAGGTAAGAAAAAACCGAAAAAAATTTAATCTCTTAAATTTTTTCTTACCTTTGATAATTTCTTTTAATCTTGGCGCTTATATCAGTTTTGCGATTTATTGATTTTAGCAATTTTTTAGATTTAGATTTTTTCCTTTTTTGGTGATATTTTCATTATGTCTAATTTTTTTTAAATTCTAGCGGTTTTCCAAATTTGCTGATTTTTCCTAATTTTAGCGATTGTTGTCCAATTTTAGCGATTTTTTCAAATTTTCTAATTTGAGTTTTGTTTTATTTATTTTAAGGTTTTCTAATTGTTATGTTTTTACATTTTAGTGATTTGGGTTTCTTTTAATTTAAATTGCATGTTTTAGCAATTTCAGCGAACATTAGAACTTAACCGACTATATTTAAATAACCTATGAATTTTACTGCTTTAATAAGTCATTAAATATCATGTTTGTAGTAAAAATTGTCTCCTTTTGATTTTTACCTTTAGATTTACTATTTGGTAAGTAATTTTTTTATAGTTGTAGTAAAAACAAATGTTGGAAATAATTCTGTGTGTTAATTCAATATATGTGCTGGAATTGTGTGTTCTTTTTCTTCAAAATTTAAAAAAAAAAAAATCTATGACTTAAGTTTGTGTTTGGCTAAAAACAGCTAAAAATTAAAGTAAAATAATTTAATTATAATTAAAAAACAAAAACCCACTAAATCTAATACAATTTGGCGGGTTTTTGTATTTGGCTCCAATAATATACAAAATGATAGATGGAAAATTCTTTTTTCCGCGCCCTTTTTTCCAATGCGCATGCTTGAATTTTTAGTTTAGTAAAAAAGTTAAAAGAAAAACAAATGGAAATGAAATCTAATAATTTATGTACTAAAACATAGTTTGTATTTAAAAAAGCGCCATTATTTGAAGAAAATTGCTAGAGCAATTGAAGTGGCAAAATCAATAGGTCTGTTCCACATCGTTAGAGGGGATAACTGTGGAAAGCCAAATTACCCGAAACAACAACATTTTACACACAATTTTGACAATAGAAATGCTTCTGATAAAATTGAGTTTCCCCGCAGTAACGCATATGAAATAAAGCTTATATTTATTTACGTTTGACACCATTTAGAAAACCATAATATTTAGTGGTCATGTGATTCCAATTTATTAAGATTTAACATGTTCTATTTGTATTTCTGTTATCCTTGTTCTTATCACAAGAAGGAAGGTTTTGGCATGTCTTGTTTGTATTAGAATATCAGGCAAATTTGTATTGTGTATTTTGGATAACAACCTCCCTCCCCCTCTCCAATCATTGCTCTTTACTTTTCACGTACGTTATAGTCAACACAAGAAATAGTTTGTAATAAGAACACAAAATCCATAAACATAATAAATATTTGATATAAAAGTAAGACAAGTAAAATGTAATAAATTTAGCAAGAAGAATATGTATGTTATACAACACCGTGCTACAATTTTCAACTTTTGTTCTCATCCACGAATAAATCGTTATTGTTAAATACATAAAAATTAAAATATATTTAACACAACCCGCTTGAAAAATATTCACATATGCTTTAAAGAATTATAAAAATCCCAACAAATTAATTAAAACAAATTTGTGGCACCTCTTATTCTATCCAAAATGGATATCAAATAAAAGGGAAGAATGTCCACACTTTAATGAATAAGGAAAATGTTTTCAATAGCAGAAATGGTACAACTTTTTTTCAAATTTACAAATTCAATGGACACTATTGACGTAATTTCGTCTTTGTAGAAAACAAAGCCTTTATAAAAATTAAGATTCTCCTCTTACATTTGATACTTACAACAGTATCATCGAATATGTAAAATTACAAAAAAAAAAGAAAGATTGCCATAAATTGAAAATATAAAGTTCTTTAAAAAGGACATCTGATGTCATCATGAAAAACTGAGTACGCTATACAGACTATATTTTTAATGGATGAAAATTATTGTTGCTTTGTGTAATAGGGGAGGCAGAACATGTCAAATGCAAAATAAAATAAAACAAAACATCAAACACAACATGTACAAATATCCTGACAGCTAGTCAGCGATTTACTGTGTAATTGATAATAATTAAAGTATTATATAAAAATTAAGTATGTAAACTATGTAAGGAATGTAATGTCAATAATGTAAACAATCTAAAAAATATAATGTATATAATATACATTATAATGTAACGCGACCCCGGGCCGACAGGTGTGGCATTTTTTTTTATCCCAGTAAGAAGAAGTGAGATTCTACTGAAGACGGTTCTCCTTCCAGCTGCCTCCGTCCATAGCGAGTCTCAAAGCAAAAAAAAATAAATACAGATTTCTACAAGTTTTTTTTAAAGTTTAATAGGCGAATATGACCAACTCAAAATTTTACAAATTTAGATAAATTTGCCAATAACCAAGATCTGTCCTCCACAAAAAGGAATAAAATATCAAATAAGTTTCCTGTAATACCATCAACTTCATATTCATCGGTCTTGGATCCTGTAAATAACTGTCGAAGTCAATGATGCTACCCCTTTGCCACTTTCTTCTTTGAATGTGATCTCCCCGCAAGCTTTCACTAGTCAATTACATAATTTTTATAATAGATCCTCCAATGCAACTTTATCACCGACAATGTCTACAAGTAATCAAATTTCTTATTCTGGTGCAGCGAATAATCCAGTTGTTCATAACCCATTGCGTTCTATTCGACCTAAAAATATTTTTCATTTCTCGTTTAGCAAGTGGTACTTCTTCAGATTCTTCAGAATCTAAGGTTGGCATAAACTTGGTTGACCTAAACATGGCCCATCAAGTACCACCTGTTAATATACTACTGTCAAATTTTGAGCAGGTTCCGTCATTTACTTTGCGTTTAACAGCTGTTAAAAATGGGAAAAAGTGAATTTCGAGAGCTCATTAAATTTTTTTTTGCGAAAAAAAACCGCCAATCAAACCAAGGAAAAGCTTGATAAATACTATGGGGACTCTGCACCATCGATTTCAATGGTAAAAAAGTGGTTTACTGACTTTCGTTGTGGCCTTACAAACACGGAAGAACCAGTTGAGGTCTCTACACCCAAAATAATTGAAAAAATTCACGATATGGTGTTGGCCGATCGGAGATTGAATGTGCGATAAATTGTGAAAGACATAGGCATCTCACATGGCTCACTGGTTTCAATTTTGAACGATCACTTGGGTATGAGTAAGCTTTCTGCAAGATGGCTGCGGCGTTTGCTCTTAATTGACCATAAACGTAATTGTGTGACAACTTCAAAGGATTGGCAAAATTCCATGAATTGTGCTTCGAATTTGTACCTCATCCGCCATATTCTCCGGGCTTAGCCCCCAGTGACTATTTCATATTTGCAAACCTAAAGAAATGGCTCGGTGGAAATATATTTAGCATCAACGATATAATTGTTGATCAAACAAATGCCCATTTTATGGACCTCGAAAAATTCTGCGCAAAGTTAATGACGGAACTTGCTCAAAATTTGACACTAGTCTATTAACAGGTGGTACGAGGGAAGTTCAATAAGTCACGGACTTAGCTTGAAAAATACTATGGGGACTCTGCACCATCGATTTTAATGGTAAAAAATTGGTTTACTGACTTTTGTTGTGGCCTTACAAACACGGAAGATGCCGAACGTTCTAGACGACCAGTTGAGGGGTCTACAACCAAAACAATTAAAAAAATTCACGATATGGTGTTGGCCGATCGGAGATTGAATGTGCGATAAATTGTGAAAGACATAGGCATCTCACATGGCTCAGTGGTTTCAATTTTGAACGATCACTTGGGTATGAGAAAGTTTTCCGCAATATGGCTGCGGCGTTTGCTCTCAATTCACCATAAACTTAATTGTGTGACAACTTCAAAGGATTGGCAAAATTCCATGAATCGTGCTACGAATTTGTACCTCATCCGCCATATTCTCCGGACTTAGTCCCTAGTGACTATTTTCTATTTGCAAACCTAAAGAAATGGCTCGTTGGAAAGATATTTACCCGTATGGTGAGGGTATATAACAGTTTGTCATTCCGTTTGTAACATGTCGAAATATAAGTCTAAGACCCCATAAAGTATATACATTAGTGATCCTTATGCAATTTTAAGTCGGTTTAGCGATGTCCGTCCGTCCGTCTGTTGAAATGGCAATCACCTCAAAAAATTTTTTTTCACCTCAAAAAATTTTTTATAAACTACTGGTATCGTGCCGGGTATTACAGTTAATTAATTATTTATTTTTTTTTTTTGAAATCCGCGTAAAAAAAATATTTTTTAAATTCTAAAAAAAGTCCTTTAACTTCCAACTTTTTCACTATCTTGTCACAAACTCTGTATATGGTGTTCATAACAGTTCCTAAGTTATTAACAGTAGCGTAAGTTAATGGTCGCTGGGTGGTGCACTGCACAAGGACCCTAGGCCGACAGGGGCCCTTTGTTGAGAGTAGTAAATAGTTTTTTTTATGAATTTATTTATTTGTGTAACTTATATATGTATAGAAATGTGAATGCCAATGCATGCAATTTGCCTGAGAAATAATTCGCTTTGTAAATCAGCGAGATGATACAATACTTTATAAATCCATTCATTAAATCAGATTTAAAATCATCATTGATTAATCAATTTCATTTGAATCTTTTTTGATTCAATTGAATCAAATCATTTTAAACATAATTCTAAGATTGATTTGACTTGCGAATTAAAACAAAATAGAAAAACATTAAAATTGACTTGCAAACCTCGCTTATTTTTTTAGATATTCGCCATTTTGTAAAATGGTAATTTTTCAAAATGGCCGGTATCTGGAAAACTAGGCGAGTTAGGGCAAAACTGACCAAATGTTTGACCCATTTTTATACGAACGAAATGGAACGTGAAACGAAATTTGTATTATCCTAACCTTTGACGAACTTTGCAAAAATTTGCGCAATCTCGCAGATTCGGAGATATTCGCCATTTTTTAAACGGCCGGCATCTCGAAAACTAAGCGGTCAAAATTTTTGCTCTACAATTGCGTTAGTAAATATAGACTAGGTTCGGGAGATATCCCGAGTGATCCATTTTATAAAATAGCCTATGTAAAGTAAGTAAAATATTCAGAAAATTTCATTGTCATTTTGGCATTAGCATTATTAAACTAATGCTAATGAAATTTCAATACCAATGAAAAAAAAAAATGTTAGGGTTAAATGCAAACAAATTTAATTTGTTAAAAAGATTTCATATAAATTAATGAAAAATATTAAAATCAAACAAACATCTCAAATCAAAATTTTAAAGCTGTATTTCATAAACATTTGAAACGATTGGAAATGAAATACTTGTTTCGTTCTACTTTAACTTTCTTTACACTTTTCAAGTCCATTGCCCTTTTTACACTTCTCAGCTAGGATACGCTTCAAGGATGCTGTATGTGACACAGTTTTTTTGCTTTGTTTTGTACTTGTGGCCATACACTAATACACTCACACATATTCCGAGTATGAATGTATGCGTTATCGTCTACTACTACTACTACTAGATTATTCGATTCAGACACCAAAAAGGTGGTAACTCACTTTATGTTGTGTGTAATGTTAACCGAATTTAGTTTTATTTTGTGCCATAAGCTTCGCCAAAGTTTTCCAGGAGACTGGGGGTGTTTTTAACCACTTTGTATTTTAATATCGTTTAGACGTCTTTACGGCTGTTATATAGTACTTAATGTTAAAGTTGTTTGAGTACATAACTATGAGTACATACATACAATTCTTTTCTATATAAATCAAATTGTGGAAATTTCTTTTTCTTCTTTTTGTTTTATATATAGAAGTTTGTTTGTTATATAGAAGTTTTCTTGTCAATAGATCATTTAAAAAAATAGGGTCGGGGCTTATAAGTTAGTAATATGTATTTATTATTCTATGTAGTTTTGCTTCTCAGCCATTAGCAACACATTGGTTAAAAGTAATTTAGTTAACTGTTGAACATGGTAATTCATTCAATATTTGAATGACAATTTTTTTATGAAATTTCGATACAGTTCCGTAAAAGTCTAGGTCTTGAAAAAAAATATTAAGAAACATGATCTTACTTTGCGTTAAAAATTGAAAAGAGATTTTTGTTCACCTACAGCTGTGATGTCCAGACGATGTGTCGCAAGATATACTTTTAATATTATTTTATTGGATTTCCTACTTGAAGAATGGATGATCAACAGGGCAGTGACTTTCATGCACTAAAATTCAAAAATATGCAGTAAGAAAATGCAAAATATGCATAAAAATATGAACTTATACGAAACCATGCACTACAAATCATAAAATATATGCACTATAAATACAAAAATACGCACAAAAAAAAAAAAAAATAATTAAAACTTGTCGATACTTATAAATCCAATTTACTACTCAAAACCATAAACCAGTTAACCGGTTTTTCATTTTAAAAAACCCGACGATATAGAAGCTCCATTGAACTTTTCATAATCTTTTCACTTGGAAAGATTAAGGTCCAGAGGAGTCTAGTCTACACAAAAATTTATGCAGTAGTCCCTCATTCGTCCCATGGCGAACGCCTTATGGAAACTCCTTGTTAATATTTTCCCGAATTTAAATTGTGAATTAGTATCGGCCCAGAAAAAGAACTCGACTTACACGATTTTTGCGAAGGTGACTGCAAAAACTGTAATATTTATTTTAGTGTAAAGAGTACACTACATTTCCTTTCTTCTCGAGTGTCTCCTTCCCTTGCTGACTGCCCAATGCTTTGTTGCTTTTCGACTTGTAATTTTGTAAAAACAATACAAATAAATAATTATTTTAATAAAAATTTAGAAACGAAAATACTAGATTAGTTTATATAACGTTGTTATTTACTAGTACATAAAGAGAACATGAGAGCCATAGAATATCGTATGTTAATTTTACATATGTTTTTTGTTTACAAAAATGTTTAAATTGAGGGAACTCTGTTAAGTGAAATAGAAACAAGAAACAAGGGAATAAGAAAAAAAAACGTTTTGAAAATAAAATAGATCATATTTCACAACTGCAACACTCGACGTCATTTTGTATGGAAAAATACGGCACGTTGCTGTTCTGGGCCGTCACTTAACCTTTTTTATCCAGCATTTTTTGATTGTTTTTCAAGTTTTTTTACGTTTGGAATGTGGCAACCCTAGAATTTACTGGAGTTCACAAAAATAAAGAGGCAAAAATGGGGTTTAAAATGAAAAATGAATAAAATACTCTCGCTTATCGTGCTGCCCAAATCCGTTATGCTGAAAATGGAAGTGGGTTTATTTACTGTAAAATTCTTTTTGGAAATACTTTGGACGCTAGAGCTAGAAACTTGTAAATATACACTACAAAAAGGGTAAACAAATTTCTTTAACGACGAGGATTCTTAGAAAAAAGAATACATTTTTCTTTAAAAAATATATTCTGATATTTAAAACCACCGGTAGCGAAGTAGCGGGCTTTTAATTTAGCCAAAATCGTAAAGTAAATCTAAATCTCATATGTAAATTTAAACTGCAATTGCTTTTTGAACTCATATAATCTGAGATCCACCTAAATAATTATGTTTGCTGAAATCCTTTCCTCTATACTTTTTATCGTTTATATGATTTGTATAAAACCTTCCCCCCCCCCCCCCCCCCCTACACCCATCACAATCCTTTAATTTTATTTTTTTTTTTAAATTTTATTCTTTTTGTGTAGAGTTCTGAAATAAATGAAATGTCATTTAGATAATTGGATTGTCTAGAAACCAAAATCTGTTGAAACATTATGAAATTGAAACGAAGGCAAAAATGCGTGAAATATCGATTAGAATTTTATGTAGATAAAAGTAGTAGCATAACATTTGAAACTGAGTGTTGTTGGCAGAGTTTTACCTTTTATAAGGGATGATGAGGTGGGGTGGGGGGGCTACATACAAATGATAACACAATATTATTTACACAATATATGTACCTACACTTGTATTTACTATTTGTAGTGTGTGCATTTGTTCTCATTTTACTTTGGCGGGAAGTTGTTCATTAATGTTTATATATAGTACCATATTGTTATACCTAAATTGGGGCTTGTGTTGGGAGGGGGTAGGTTGGTTGTCAGGTTATTGAACAGGTCTTTGATGTGTATTTGTTAAGCTTTTTTATCAATACATATTTTAAAATTTTGAGATTATATTGTTTAAAATTACAGTAAAGTGATAAAATATTCGTCGATTTATTTTAATTTTAAAAATCACTTACAACTAGCACACATAGAAAACAGATTCATTGTGACAACCATATTTATAGCCAACTGAATAATTTAGTTGCAGCAATCGAATTATTCGGTTGTAGCTACGAAATGTATTTTTGATCCGATTGACATATATGGTTTCAACCGAAATTCTGTTGTATTAACCGAATTTCGGTCGCCACAAAAAACAATGTTGGGTTCTACAACCAAACATTTCGATTGTCAATAAATTTGGTTGTCACGGTGAATCTGTTTTCTCTTGAGAGTGAAAACAATAATCTACAGATTTGCAAGTACAGGTCTTTAAAAAAAATTAAAAACATGGTAGATCAAAGTGGTAGATCCTGTGAGGCGGCTTTTCATGAAAACAAGTTTCAAGAATGAAATTGATCGAAACAAAACGGATTAAGGAGGCTTTTTGACAATGCTACATTTGCCTCGATAATACCTTTGGCTGATGCGCAGGGATTAGAGCAGTAAATAACCACAAAGGTTACAGTTGAGGTCAGTAGTGGGCGCCCTGAATGGGGTTTACTCTTCCCTCTGCTGTGGTGTTTCGTAATCGATTCACTTTTAGTGGAGATTAAGGCTTTCCGTATATTCAGGCTTATGCGGATGATGTTTGCGCTTTGGTCTCTGGAAGGTTACTGAGAATAGTTTGTAAAAAAAACGCAAGGTTTTTTTGACCTGATGGACAGATGGTACAACAGGGACATCTTTTAATATGACAAGAATTCGATTGTGTAGCACCTAACAAAGGTGTCTCAGATTACTAATGTTAATGCTACAGAGTAGCTGTCTACAGGGGTAATATATCTAGGGATGACTTTTTATAGTTTAAGGAATCTCACGTCCTGCGGATTTTCTGGCAGTGTCGAAGTGCATTTGGAAAAACTTGGCTGTGCAATTAATGTACTTTGCAGTCATCAGACCTATCGTGGCAATGTATCTGTGGTCTGGTGGCATATAAAGCCACCTGGTGACGTTCTTGATTTTATCTTAGATGTGATAGACCTGAATCTTAATCCACAGGGCGAGGCTATGAACTTTATCTGATGTTTCTAATGGATAACATGGTTCCCTCTATCTATTTGGTAGAGAATGTAGTAATCATTCCGAGTAGCAAAGGCTGGGGAAACTAAACTAAACCGCTTGGGGATTATTGTTACACTTCGCACACTGAAGGATCTAGTACCTTCGATGGTAATGGATCCGGTTATGTCATGGACAGAATAGTCACAATTCTTCAGACTGGCTGATAGTTAGAATTTTGACTCTCTGATAACTTCATCCAGGATTGTTCAAGAGTGCGGGCGTAGGCTCAACAAGGTTCCCATTTCCTCTAAGGTCTATCTCCTATGGGTACCGGGTCAAGGCAATGAAATTGCCAACTCGTTGGCTAACATCGTAACCGCAGCTGACCATTAGCAAGACATGGCTAGTTCCTTAGATAGGCTCATATATGTTTTCATTGAGAGGTTATCAGACGGGGCAACCTGCAGAGATGCGAGGTGTTTTGTAAGAGCTAACTCCCGCTCACTTCCAGGCCTGATTACACTTGTGCTTGTCATATGGCTAGGATGGGCATTGTCAATGAAGCATTGTTTGCGTAATGTATGGAGAATAAGGAGACGACGGAACTTTATGTCTAATACTGTCCATGTTTCTCCAGAGTTAAACGGAGGATTTTCAATTATAACGTCTTGTTTATGGATTATGTCCATAAACTACATCTGCTTAACTTTCTCAGGTATGTAAGAAAGACTGGAAAATTATGGGCTAGAACTCCTCTGTTCTTATAATCTAAATCCAATCCTACATATATTTTTCTCCTTTTTTTCTTCCTTTATTTGTTCTTTCTAGGTTATGGTACAATGGACCGTTTTTAGTCTGAGCGCCATGGACAAGCACAATGTGCTTGTCCAATCCAATTCAACCCAACTCAACAAGTGGTAAAGAGTTTCAGTTTATACTATAAGAAATGAGCTTTTTAAATTACTCCCGAAAGTGCTGACAAAATGGGCCTAACAAATATTCATTTATTCACTCAAGTCAATGATTCTAAGAATATAACCTTAAATACAAAGCTATAAATCTGATATAATACACCAGATCCGTTCCGAGTCTCTGATAGTAATTCAAAATTTCGCATTGCCATCAATGAATTTAACACAAGCGTGTCATAAGAAGTTCCGATACCGTTGTAAGTTTTATAGCTGTTCAGCCTAAAACTATGTTTTGTTGTTGTAGTTGTATTGTTTCAGTTTTAAAATTTTTAAAAATGTGAATGTTTTACCTAATAAATATCTCATGTAATTAAAAAAAAAAATAAAATTGTTCAGCTCATTTTGTTGGTCCAATTAACAGTTTAAAGGCAAATCAAGGCATTATCGAATACTTTCTGTTTTCACTGTATGTTAAAATCTTGTTTTTAAAGGGGGAATTTCTTATCAATTTTTAAATAAAAATTCAGTTCATTGAAAATTTAACAAACATATTTGTGAACTACTTTAAATTATGAATGAAACATAATTTTGTTAATCATTAATTTTTTGTGTAATTTACAAATCAGATAAGATTTTTGTTAATAAGTTTGAAAAAAAAAATTAAAAAATAAACTTATATCCAGGTTTTTTTATATTGTCGGTCGAAATAAAAATAGGGTTTCAGAGGAAAATCTGCATTCTTAGAATTCCAAACAAAAAATTTAAATTTCAAATAATTTATGGAGAAGTGGAAGAACGAAGGTCTTTACACTTCTCACCTTATCACTTTATAGCCTCGACTGTAAGTCATTGCTTGCAATATATGTGGATATGTTATAGTTTACATTACAGTTATTCGATATTAAAAAACTGTTTCTATAGATTATGTAGAAGAAATTCTGATTTAATAACTGATTATATCAGTCTACACTTTTGTAAAATGTTCACTTTTTAATCGCAGCAATTTTTTTTATCTTAAAAAAGTTTATTAGAAAATGATAGCTGAAACAAAGGTATATGTAGTTAAAAACAAACTAAAAACTTAGTTATTTTTAACTAACAATTTGATCAAAATAAATAGCAAATTTTTACTATAATAATTTTGAAACAACCAACGAAAATTAGTAACAACTACCCTTGTCTTTCATTAAGAGTTTCTCTATTAAAAAAAAAATATTTTTTATTTATTAATTGTTTACTGGAAAAATACTGTTTTGGTATTGGCACCTAGAATTTATAATCAGCGCTTTTCGAAATTTATTGATTTATTGTACAAAACTAGCTCTTCTTTAGCGATTTTGTATTAAAAAATGTTTTTTACTTAATTTAATTTCAAAGTTGTTTCTATTTAATTTAATGGTTTTTCTACTTGAATAAATTTTTAAAGTGTGGTTCTTAGTTTAACCCATTGAGTACACATTAATTTTGTCAATTTTCTCTGACACTATTCGTCCTGTAATTTAAGCAAAATAATTTTCTGAGTGCCAACTAAATGAATAAATTAAAAGCAAAATTTATTTCTAATCTTATACTGTTATAATTGTTTAAATTCACATCGTTTGATTGCAATTGAAAAATTTAAAATTTTGGCAACATTTTTCTTAAATTTGTAATAAAAATTTGAATATATGCATAATTAGTGTTCATTATTTAACTAGTCACTATAATAGAAAAATTTTACAATACCGAATTTTAAAATTAAAGCCGGTTTCCACTTTTTGCTCCTTGACAATTTAAAAGGACATCTCAATTTTTTTTTTTTTTTAAATTTCGATTTTATTTTTTTGCCTATAACAATCAACGTCCTTGATTAATAATATAGTGATGGACCTTGGTTGACATCTAGAAATTTGCATTTTTAAACCTCAAAATAATGATACCAAATGACTTCTGTGTGACGATAAAGGTGTTTGATATGCTTAACTTAATACAAGTGGTATAGAAATTTTGAAGGCGTCAATTTATGATCATTGATATCGTATTGTATCTACAAATGTTCATATTTAAACATATATCAAATGTTTTATATTATTTAATAAGAAAAAAAACAGCTTTAAGGAAGTAGTTGTTATTTTTGGGGAGGTGGCTTATATCTACACGAGTTACAAATTAAGTGATTTATTTAGTAGTAAGTAAATTACAGTTGGTCAAAGCCGACCATTAGATACTCCACATATTTGATGATATGTTCCATATTCCTGAGGAAAAAATATGCACAAATGTGTACGCGTGATATGGACAAAAAATTGGACATTACAGATTTATTAAATCATAAATATATATTTCTTTCAGAAATGTTTTTCCTAAAGAAAAAATTTGATATTAAGGACTTTTTCAAGAAAACTTCTTTGATTTTATGGACTTTTTTAAAGAAAAATACAAAAATAATAAAAAAAATGGACTTTTTTTAATAGAAAAATTCTTACATTTTACATTTTAAGGACTTCTTTAGATAGTCTTTAGAGGCTGAGATTTTTTTTTTAGAAAAAGTCCTTAAAATCTAAGTATTTTTTATGATTTAAAGTCCATTCCAAAATCTACTAAAAATCAAACCTTTTTAAAAATACTCTATAGATATATAACATCAGCACAAAATCATAACATCACATAGCTGATGCAGTTTGTAAATAAGCATTGCAATTTGGAAATAAGGTTGTGTGTGTGGGGGGGGGGGGGGTAACTAAACAATTAGTCATTCTTATGAACAACAAAATAAAAAGAACACAGTAATTTAAATTGCAAAATTGCATCTCAAAACCCTAAACAAAAAAATATTTTTAATATTACGCGTATTAATAAACATATAATGCGTCAATTTGATTGATTCTATGAAAAGAATTTAAAAAGATCAAATTGTTTCTCTGAGCTTGATATAAATTGAATAAAGAAGAAAATTATTTAAACAATTAGCTGAATTTTGCAAATCAATTCGTTAAAAATTAAATCAGATTTAAAAATTAAATCAAGGAATCATGTTTTTAAAGGTCTATTTTAAAATTTAAAAAATTGTTAAAATTTGAATTCTTTTATAAGACCATCCTTTTTCTGGAATATTTATTTTTAATTTTTAGCAAACAAAATCTGGGAAAAATCTTTTTTGAAAAAAGGAAAATTTGATTATTTAACAATTTTATAAGGATTTTTGGGTATTTCAAGTTTGAAAATTGGAACAGGAGAACAAAGTTTTTTGGCAGCACTGCGGATACGCATGCACCAGTTATGATAAAGTTGGTACCACAGTAGTTTTTGTGATGCTCCTTGGAACTATTTGGTACAAAGTATTTAGAAATTTTCATGTGTTGATGAATTACACACAAATATATGTATATTTGATAAACAAAAAATTAATTAAAATTTTATTAAAATTTTAATAATTTGATGCTGGAATTTCAATTAAAAATGTTATTAAAATTTTAATTGCTTTATGGTTACAACTTTAACTAATGTTTTAATTGATATAATTGAAACTTTAATTGAATAGGTTGAAGATTCTAAAATAATTAACAAAACTCTTTTGATGGCCAAATTCAATTAAAGTTTTAATTGTATTTACAAATATTTTAATTGAAACTCGTTTTTAGTTTTTTTTTCTGTGTCGGTCGAAAGTGTACCTCCAGCACACAATTTATTTCATTTTCTCTTAAATTTATAAATTAGTGAAAAATTTTAAAATATATAAATAAATACAGCACATTCATAAAGGAAGTGGAATAGTCATCCAAAAGATCCACTCCAAAATCTACTAAACCTTATGAAAGTTACTCTGTAGTTACAAACATCAGCACAAAATCATAACACCACATAACTGATGTAGTTTGGCAAAAAAGCATTGCTATATGAAAATGGGGTGGCGGGGGGGATATGGAAACTAAACAATAAGTCATTCTTATGAACAACAAAATAAAAAGGACACTAGTTTTGACGATACAAAGATATACAGAGATTCTTTTTTACCATTGAAATTGTTGGTTTGGAGTTCATTAGTATTTATCAAGCTTAGCCTTGTTGGAATGATGGGGTTTCCGCAAAAAAATAATGCTTGATAAGCACACGAAATTCACTTTTTTCCACTAACCACATGACGCAGCTTGACAGGAGCAGTATTGCCCTTTTAGTTAAAGGGCGGGAAATTCAAAAATACCGAACTTATTTACCCGCGCTTGTATTTTGCAACAGTCTGGACTTGAATATTTGTCTGGAGCTCTGAAAAATGATTAGGCAGCAGCTTTAAAATAAGTGATAAGCATATACTAGTGAAAAATACTGATTTCGACCCTGAAAAAGTTGGTCTACACAATAATTAACCGACATTTTGAAGCATTCAGACAATTGTCTGCTTTCCTTTCAGAACATCATGGGAAGCTCTGATTTTATAAATAGAATGCATGATGGTTGTGTTTCCGTAGAAAGATATTATGATAAGAGCAAACTTGAAGAGCGTTACTAATAATAAATACATAATAGTGTCTTTTTATAAAACATTTTTCAATTATTTATATATTTTTATATATAAATACTATCCCAAATGTAGATGGCATTGGCAAAAGACTCTTCTGTATGTATATGATTATGTGTTTTACCATACACACACAAACACACACATGTAATACAAATTTGACTTTAATACCCCCTGTTATCCTTAAGTAAAATGAAAAATTAGGTCAAGTGAAAAGACAACTTTTACAATGTAATTATTTAATATTTTTAAACCAAACAAATTTTAAAAAAGAAATATTTTTTTTAAATATGTATGTAAGACTCTATTAACTTAAGACTATATTAAGACGGACAAGGAAGGCCTGCGTTATGGTTTACTTGGACTAGAAGAAAATTAAGATATGATGTAGTAGACACAAAATTAATGAACACCTACTTTTTTAGCAGCTCTATATCAGGTTTGGTGGGTAAAAAGGGTATGAAACCTCTTTTTAGATTTTTCTTATTGCTTTCAAGGCAATCAAGGTATCAAAGGAAATCAATTTTCAAGATCTTTATCTGGCAGTACAAAACATGCACCATCTCTTTTATCTGTGAGCATTTTTGTAGATCTGCGAACAAGTAAAATTGGCTGGAATCCAATTGTGGAGAATAGGGTGGGTGCGGAAGCAATTCAAAGTGTAATTCGTGCAATTTGGCCATAATGCACAGGTGTTTTCACAGACCCGGTTTGCTGAGTTAGTCTGAAATTGAGAAATGTCAAATAAAATGCATGACGTTAAGATGTGGTTCACATTCAACATCGGCCCTTGAAATTTAACCACCCTTTATAAAGAAAGCAAAATATTGCGTGAAATTGGTTAACTGTAAAAAGCATAATTATTAAGTATAAAAAGTTTACAAATTTATAATAGAAAATCGTCCCAAATCTGGAAGGTCAAACAAACTAAATGGGATTGAAATACGATCCATCATTCGAAAAGGGGAACAAAAATATAACTGAAAGATATGTTAAAATATCCCAAAACATTTCAGGATGCTCTGATGATAACGTTAGCCACAATACGTAGAGCACTACATGCAAATGGGCTGTGACGAAAAACGTTTATATCGAAAATCAAGCAGCAGCGACTTCGGGATTTTTCCAAATAGTATCAAAATATTGGGACCTTGAATTAATAATGAGCTTTTCACCATGAATAAATATTGTGAATGAGCGTCTTTGGCAGCTTGTTACTCTGATATAATTAAAAGTGTGGCCGAGGCACATCGAATTTTAGTGGAAGTTTACGGCGAGCATGCTCTATCTTAACAATCGTATCGGAGATAGTTTGGTCGCTTTAAAAGTGTTGATTTTAGACTGAAAGAGGAGGAATGGCTGGGTAAGTCTAAAAAGTTTGAAGGCGAAGAATTGGAATCACCACAACATGACAACACTCAGCCACATGTTGCAAGACCGCTCGAGACCTAAACTCAAAAGAAAATACCACATTTTTGAAATATTAAGTTTATTTTTTGTAATACTAAAGCCCTAGTGGACAATGTAAAGCTAAATTGAACAGCTAAATTGAAATTTTATATGGGAAACAACAATGTCCCGTTAAAATTTAAATAACAGTAATATTCAAAATTTATATGGGAGACAACCTTGAGTGCCTTAATTAAATTCCCAGTTGGTAGCACCCTGGACACCGTGAAAACGAGTCCAAGTCCCATTGTTTTCCCAATGTCTAATCAGCTACTTACTGGAACTTTAACTGAGATATTGGTTTGGGGACATTGTGTTAATGGTCCTAAAAGTAATAATAAAGATGATGATGGAAGAACATGTGATTTTTTCATGCCAACTTCTTACATCTTTCAAATTATATTTTAGCTTAAAACTTGACAATCAAAGCCACTACAGGTTATGTGGCAACCCAACTTTCTTGAGACATAGTAAGAAAATTAAAAAAAAATATTTTCTCTTAAGATTAAAAATATTTTTAAAAAATTGAAATTGGTACGATTTGAGGTAAATCGATTTTTAAATTGAAAATTTTTAGACATAGTTCTGAAATTTTTGAAAAATCTTTTAGAAAAGTGTGCTCCGAACTTTCTGGTTTGCTCAGAAAAAAAAATGAAAGCAATTATTATGTAGGAAAATCTATCTTAGCACAACTTTTAAGGAGTTTAAAGAAATTTTATTTTAAAAATCTATTTTGTCTGTTTTCTATGCCTTAAAACTGTTGCCAAGTGAAATTGTATGAAAGTTCTGTGGAAAATAGAAATTACCTTCTTTATTATTAGACATTCTTAGACAAGAAAAATTTAAAAAAATTTATATGTTTTTTTTATATTAATTGCGATATGTATTAATTTGGGCTTTAATTTATTGGTTAAAATAACATTTCCTTTATGATTGTGTCACTGTTCGTTCAAGTCATTTTTGTTGTACTTTCTTTTAGTGCATATTCCATCCCCTTCAATTTGTCAAAATCATCAAATAATGAATATAGCTTTTACATCATAAAATTACATCATGTCATTTGTGATCCATCCATCAAATGTTAAGACCTTTATATATGATGGTACATAAAATATATGTGGTATGTTGTATACTTGGGGTGCATCATGACCTTTCAACACCATATTGTTATTCAAAAAGTCAAATGAAAATGTAGTTCATATTAGACATTAAGTGAACTGTTTTATTATTCTATTCACAACTTCGATATTTTTCATTAACTTGAAAGAAAAATTTCTACAAAAGTAAAATAAATCATATTATTTCATCAAAGAATGTCATAAAATGTGGTAAAGCAATCATCCCCTAAGCTTTGAAAAATTATAAACTAAAAATCGAATTATTCATCTATTATTACTTTGAAAGGTATTTCATGGTATATTATCTTTTGTAATATTTATTAACATTAACACTGCAGATAAGATTTTGAGGGCGACATGACATTCTTTAACACCTCCTCTTACTGTTTGTAAATTTATTAAGTACTTTTACTGGACGACTCCATAACAATAAGATTTTGTCGATAAGAAAATATACAAGTTCTCTATAATAATGGTATTTAAACTTTTTGACTCACGTATCAGCTCATCAAATGTAATCGTTCCGTGTACTATTACGCATACCTTCAAAATTAGTGTCACTGGTTAAAGAGTCCTGCTCTATAACTTATCGAAATTTCAGATTAATCATATTTTTCAATTGGGAGGCACTAAGTACTAATTTTCGAGAGAGTGGTCTCGAATCTACATATCTTAGCAATCTTTAACTTTTTCACCACACATCTCTCACAGTTATCTTGAATTAGCAACCTTGCATTATGCACCGAGACAAAAAATCTATTTTTGTGCAGCCACATTTTTCCCTGAGCTAATTACCTTATTATGCAAAGTGGGGGATAGTGTATAGACAACAAGGAATTGTAGTCTCCTGCCATAAAGCCTAGGACCTACACGGAATATACATATGTATGTTACTTTGTTTCAACGTCCAATTTGCAGAACCTACACTTGTAAGTACCTTAGATAACAGTGTCCAGTGAAAAATCACACTGAGGTCCTTAAGTCCTTCCAGCATTCCACTACTCAACGGACTTGAATTTCTTCTGCAAAATTTGACCTTCTGCATCTATCATTGAATGACAGGGTCATATTATTAATTAAGGCTTCAATAGTCCTTTGACCAGACATTTTATGCACAAACAACTTTCAAATCAAATACTTTCCAAATGATCCTTATAAGTCAGTTTCCTAGTATTACGCTCAGATATTTTACTGCGTTTGAAAAAGCAATTTCTATTCCCTGCACAGATAAGAGTGAAGTATTTAGAACAGAAATAGCTGCATTTTGCAAGCGTTTAACAATAGCGTTAGAGACTTTTCCATGGCAAATGAAGGCACTATCGTTAGCATAAAATGCGACATCATTTCCAGCCAATGTCTTGAAGTCAAAGATGTAAAGGTTGTAAAGCAGTGGTTATAACACGGAACCCTGGGGGCACCCGCCGGTAGATATTTTTCTGAAGAGAGAACCCCTTCTACTTCGATTTCAAACGATCTGTTGGTAAGAAAACAATTGATTAATTCATTAGATATATAATGGGCAATTTAACTTATGAAGCATGTAAATAAGCCACTTGTGCCAAATTTAGTCGAATACTTTTTCTATTTCAAGGAAAACCACTCCAGTGGAACAGCGCCTAGCCTTATTCGTTTTTACAATGTTGAACGCTTGATTTAACTGGTGAACGGTAGAATGTTGAGCTCTAAAAGCATGTTGGCAACTATGGAATATACCATTAATTTCAAAGGTCGCACAAGCACTAATTACACCGAACATTTCGCATGGCCAATTGAGGTCACTACAACCGAAAATGTAGAAAAAATGTTACGCTGCTTGTCGGAGACTACAAGTGCCTGATGTTGTTGATTTATTAAAAATAGACACAAGTGACCACAGAATAGCAGTTGGTCTCTTATTTTTTATGGCTTCTGTAATGATCAAAAGTCGACATTTTGAGGTATCTGGGGATTTTTTATTAGGGAAGAAAAGCTCTTGTAGTTAAGGATTTTGAAATTCTCGGACTACTGAAGAAAGTCAGGCTAAGAGATTTAAGGACTTTAACGGGACACTGTGACCTAAGAACAAAGTTTCCTAATAGGACAACGATATCTATACTAATGTCTTAGGATGAGGAAAAGGGAATGAGATATACATATCTGAAGAGTTACAGTGGAATTTTAAAAAAGGGTTCTTAGGACATCCATCAGAATTTCATCACATACTGAACTTCAAATGAGCAAGAGTCGCGACTGTTTAGTCTGAGACTTTTTTATGGAATTCGTCACTAAGGGCTTACCTGAGAACTCCAATCGAGAATAACTAAAAAAAAACTATTAGATATGAAATAAACCAGAACTCAATTTAGTTTTTTTTATAAATCAATCAGTGCTCTAATAGTGAGGTTTTCAAAGGACAAACACCCATTAAAGATCGTACGTCTGTGGTGTTTAGGAATTCTGTCTGTTATGTGCTCATTGCAGTAATTTTAAGAGTCCTTTCATAAAATTGTTAAGTAGTCTGTCTAAACACCTATTCAGGAATTATTAGAAAATGGGTTTTATTCAAGTAATGTGTAGTTGGCACAATATTAAAAATTGTATATACATACAGTCAGGGACTAAAGATTAAATACAACCTTCAAATTTGGAGTATAAAAAAAAGAAAACATTTCACCATGAATGATCAAAAGTATAAAATATTTAATTCATCGTAAACATAATGAAAAAAATCATTGGCCAAAAATTTTACCCTTTATAAAATCGTTGATTTTACCCTTTATAAAATCGTTGATTTATTTACCTTTTAAATAAATCGAGTTCTTTCTATATTGCAAATAATAAACACTGTTTGAAATTATTTATAGCTCTTTTTATTTATAACCGTCACTAAAAATTACAGAAATACACTTTAATCGCACACTTTATTTACACGATTTAGATAGACTAAACGTAAGCCACACTTTAGTTCTTCACACTCTGCGTTTTACTTATAAACTGAACTACTGCGTCACCGAGTACCAGTATTTATATGAGTAGTCAGGTATTCTAGTTATTTCCAGTTTATTACGACACTAGATTTTTCAAGCTGTCCAACTACAAATTTATTGTAACACTGCCGCCCTCTTAAGCCTGTTCGTCCCAAACAGACATAGCTATTCCTTTTCCATAGTTGGCTAGTCGTTCTAGATGAACAACCTTCATTTCGGACCTTGTGCTCTGATCTCTCTGTATTCTGTATACCACATCATTCTATAGGGTCCGTCCCAATGCGTTTGTAGTTTGGGAGATAATCCTTTCTTTCGTTGCGGGTTAAATAGCAGAACCAGCTGACCCTCATTAAATCCTTTAGAATTTGCTGCCCTATCGTACCTTGCCTTCATCTTATCGCTGATTATTTTAATTCGTTTGTGAAGCATTGTCGTTGTCTTTATATATAGCGGCGGGCTTAACACCAAATTCTAAATCGTCAGGTAATTTAAGTTCCGTTCCGAAAATAATTTTTGCAGGCGTCCGGGAGGTGGAATCGTGAACAGCCGATCTATATGCCAGCAGAAATTTAGGGATGTGTTCGTCCCAGTCCTTCTGATGTGCACTGACCACTTTTCTTAAGTATTCCTCTAAAGTGCGATTAAATCTTTCGACCATACCATCAGATTGCGGATGCAGCGGGGTGGTTCTTGTTTTCCTTACTCCATACAACTCACATTCTAATGGAACACCGTAGCGGCACACCCAGTTGTTCACAAATGCGCTTATTACCGTTCTAGCTTCCCGATTCGGTATAGCGTATATCTCAGGCCATTTACTGAAATAGTCGATCACCACAAGAACGTAACGGTTTCCGGAATCACTGACAGGGAAAGAGCTTGCTACATCCATTGCTATCCTCTCAAATGGGGCACCCGAGTTGTATTGTTGAAGCTGCCCACGACTTCTCCTTACTGGTCCTTTGGCTGCGATGCATTGCGCGCAATTTTCTATCCAATCGCTTACAGCTTGCTGGCAGCCGACCCAGTAGAATAGTTGTTTTAACTTCTCTTGGGTTTTTGTGACACCTAGATGACACCACTGGGACCGTCATGGAACTCTTTTAATACTTCGTCTATTTTGCTCAACGGCACCACAATTAGCTTTGTCTCGGTTTTACCATACGTACTTTCCCATATACGGTATAAGCAGTGATTAATTACCCGCAGACTGTTCCACTGGGACCAATACGCTTTCATTAGCGGACTTCCACCTCCTATTCCATATCCGCTTGCATCGCTATCCAGCACAAATTTTTCTCCGGCCACAAGATATCCAAGAATCGGTGCCGTACATAATAACTCCCTGAGCCTTAGAAATGCTTTTTCTTGGTTTTCTCTCCAATAAAACGGTCGCGTCTTCTTAGTCAGCTCATGTAGACCCGCAGCCACACTGGCAAAGTTTGGTACAAATCGTCGGTAGTATGTGCAGAGGCCTAGAGAACTGCGCAACTCGTGCGACTTTTCGGGCGAAGCTAATCTTTTACAGCCCGAATCTTATCTTCATCGGTTGATTTACCCTCTGCAGTTACGCGGTGCCCTAAATACTTGACTTCCCTCTGGAACAGTGTACATTCCTTTGTGCTAAGCTTGAGTCCAGCCGCAGATATTCGCCTTAAAACATCTCCTAAGTTCTTCAGGTGTTCATCGAAAGTTTTTCCCATGACAATTATGTCATCAAGGTACACTAGGCAAGTTTTCAAGTGGAGTCCTTTCAGGACATTTTTCATTAACAGCTCGAATGTTGCTGGAGCATTGCAGAGTCCAAAGGGCATCACATTAAACTGCCATAATCCGTCACCTGTGATGCTCCTGTGTCTATCGTAACAATGTGCTTTCGCCCGTTGATGTACCCATAAGCAGTAAGATTGCTTTTCTCCTGCTGTATTACTGATATGAAGATTGTGGGGCCATCGGTTGTGGGAGTTAGCTCATGCCCCGTAGTGCTAGCTCTTTTTAGTTTAACGGTGACTCTTTAGATGATTGCTGATCGGCCCGGAGGCTCTTCCTTGGTGCTTTGCAATTTCGCTGGAAATGTCCTACTCTACCGGAGTTGTAGCATTTATCCTTGGCCTTGACTTGCTTCTCTCCTAATGCCTGCTTAAATGCATCTTTTAACTCCGTGAGCACTTCTCTGAATCCTTCTGTTAGCTTTGTGCTTATATTTTGCTCTCTTTCAGCAGTCACTTCGAGGTTACGCACCTTAAATGTTTGTGGCTTGGAAATCACCTTCGCAGTCTCTTATGCCAGCGCGAATGAGCCAGTTTCAGCAAAATCGATTTCTGCGTGGCACACACTGCATATCTCACATCAGAATCCCGAATTCCATTTACAAATGCTTCAATTTTGAACTGATCTAAGAATGGATGATTTTCGCCGGGGTAAGTCAGCTGCACTAACTGCTCAATTTCTGTCGCGAAATCTTGCAATGACTCATTTGCTTTCTGCAGTCTACCTCTTTGTTCCATTCGGTATATTTCTTTTCTGTGTTCGCCACCATACTTTCGCTGCAGTGCCACCATTATGTCGTCATAATTATTTCTGCAGGTGATTGGCACACTTTCCAGAATTTCTGCAGCGTTTCCTTTTAAGGCCAGAATCAACTCTATAGCTTTTTCTTCGATGTTCCACATATTTCTGACACTGTCTCGAACTGGAACTTGAAAACATTAAATGGTACGCTGCCAGCAAAAGTGGGGGCCTTTGCTCTGCCAGAAGTTTCCGAAATAATTCGTACCGGGCCCTCTTGACATTGAGAATTATTTATTTTACTTTCCAGATCTTGCATTTTTTTATCGACGTCATTCTCTAAGTCGGAAACTCGTTTTTTTAACCACAGACATTTTTTTATTAGTAGCTTTAGAAGTTTCCTGAAGCTTTTCTTCCACCTTAGCTAACAATTTCTCGTTGTCTGCTCTCGATATTTCTATCAGTTCTGTTTTCATCTTAGTTAGCAGTTTCTCGTTGCCGGCTTTAGATGTTGCTTGAAGTTTAGATAATAATTTTTCATTGTCTGCTCTAAAAGCTTCTAACATTTTTATGTTGTCTGCTTTAGAAGCTTCTAACATTTTCATGTTGTCTGCTTTAGAAGTTTCTAGCATTTTTTTAGTGTCTTCCATCTTTTGCATCATATCAGCCAACATTGTGCTTAACTCCATCTAACCTTCTGTTTTACGGATACTAACCTCCATTTCTTCTTTTTCCTCAAATTCGTAAGTAGCAATGTCAATGTTACGCCGCTCACATTCCTCTATGAGCCTCTTTTGCAATTCGACTTTATTTCCTGCTGTCGGTAGCGCCAATTGGCTCAATTTCTTCTTGAGCTGCTCCACCTTAAGCTCCTCCAATTTCATGACTGCTACATATTTTGCAATCCCACTTCTGACACCAATTTTTACGATTTTACCCTTTACAAAATCGTGGATTTATTTACCTTTTAAATAAATCGAGTTCTTTCTATATTGCAAATAAAAAACACTGATTGAAATTATTTATAGCTCTATTTATTTATAACCGTCACTAAAAATTTTACTAGCACACTTTATTTACACAATTAAGATATACTAAACGTTAGCCACACTTTGGTTCTTCACACACTGCGTTTTACTTATAAACTGAACTACTGCGTCACCGAGTACCAGTATTTATATGAATAGTCAGGTATTCTAGTTATTTCCAGTTTATTACGACACTAGATTTTTCCAGCTGTCAAAATTCGTGTACATAATACAATAAAATATCTAAAATTTATAACAAAATATAAAACTTCAATATTTTCTTGGACCGCCGTGGCTGTCTATGACTGCTTGCGGATGACGTGGTACCAAATTCTCCATTTTAGATAACGTTGTTATGGACTAGGCTTTATTAAAAGCTTTTTTCAGCTGATCCTAGACAATGTTACATTTCCCAATTTAAGCTTCATTAACTTCCAAATAAGCTCAATAGGGTTGGATTCTGGTGGAGCATAATATAGCAGGCATTCTTTCACAGAAAACGCGGTATGTTTGGATCATCGTCTTGTTGTAAGATTCAATGAAGCTCAAGACCCAAGCATTCTACAGAAGCCTACAAATATTTTTGCAATAAGGTCTTTTATTGATGTTTTTCCTTTATGCCATCAATAAAGGCCAACTTTTCCCTTCACCTAGTGCTGCTAGTGCTCCCCAAGCTATCACGATACCACCACCGTGCTTCGCTGTTCGAATCAATTTCTTGTTTGAAGGAGTTTGCTTTTGTATTTATTTGTAAATTTCATTCTAAGCCACGTATTTTTAGAAGGGTTTTTTCGTGGAGCTCAGCATGGGTTTCGGGTGAACATGCTTGCTAGAAGTAGTAGCGATATCATTAGCCAACTTTGGGTCACTATCTTTTGGATTCTTGTGCACTTCCCTCAGGATACGGCTAACCTACCGACTAGAAAGGTTTTTACCCTTCATATTTGAAGAGTTTATTTAAATAGCGGTCAAAAAAAGTATTCGACAAACTGCTTGTTTTTCACAATCATGAAAAATATGTTAAAAAAATTCTACAAAATGAAAAATATAAAAATGCAGATTATTAGCTTAAAGTATTATCTCTTTATTTATGAAACAAAAAATACAACAAAAAACAATATTCTGGAAAAAAAATTCAAAAACATGTAATATTTCAACGCAAAAAAAGTATTCGACAATGTTGCTCTGGTTGTAATTAACGGGAAAATATTGATTACAAATAAATAATTAATATTTAGTTGCTCTTCCTTTTTGTTTTATAACGGCTTTTAAACGCTTTGGCATTGATTTAACAAGATCTAAAATGTAGTTTTTTTTTGCCACTCTTCTAGAAGGATTGATTTAAGCTGGTTTTTGTTCCTGAAATTTCTTTTCCTTATATTTTGCTCTAAGCAGGCCTATAGGTGTTCGATGGGGTTTAAGTCTGGGGACTGTGCAGGTGGTTTAATCACGTTTGGACAGTTATACAACATCCACAACTTTGTATTTAGGGCCATATGTTTTGGATCATTATCCTGATAATAATGAAAATCACTTGAAACACCCAAAATTTCGACACTTGGCTTAAGATTTTCCTTGAGTAGGTTTATGTAGTACTGATGGTCCATTATTCCATCAATGAAAACTAAATTACCCACGCCTGAAGCTCCCATATATCCCCAGACCATAACACCGCCACCACCGTGCTTTACAGTAGGCACCATATTTCGCTCCTCCAACTCGGAATTAGGCTTTCTATACACCAGAACCTTACCATCACATCCAAATAGGTTGAATTTAGACTCATAAGCAAAAAAAGACTTCATCCAAAACTCCATAGGCTTTTTCACATGCGCTTTTGCGAAGTCAACTCGAGCTTTTCTGTTCTTTTTTGAGATATGCGGCTTTTTCCTAGCTGATCTTGCGTGATAATCGTTACTGTGTATAACATTACGCACGGTCTGAGGTGTAACATTGATATTAAGATCATGTTCTAGCTGTTTTGTTAAAACTGTAGCGTTGATCTTAGGATTTTTTTTATTTCACGCAAGATCCACCTTTCGTTTACTTCATTAAGTTTTTTTGGACGCCCACTTCTTTGTACATTTTCAATACTTTTAGTTTTTTTGTATTTATTTATGATGTAGTGAATAGTTGTTCTAGGTCTTCCAACAATTTCTGCTATTTCTTGTTCAGTTATTCCCTTTTTAAAATGTGTAATTATTATTTCTTTAACATCTAAAGAAATCTCTGCACCCTTTCGACCCATGTTAACAATTAATTCAATAAATGAAATTAAGACATTAAAAAATATTAGTAATAATGAAAGACATCAATATAAATTTCAAAGAAACGGTGCTTTTCCCGTTAATCACAACCAGAGCAACGTTGTCGAATACTTTTTTTGCGTTGAAATATTACATGTTTTTGTATTTTTTTCCAGAATATTGTTTTTGTTGTATTTTTTGTTTCATAAATAAAGAGATAATACTTTAAGCTTATAATCTGCATTTTTATATTTTTCATTTTGTAGAATTTTTTTAACATATTTTTCATGATTATGAAAAACAAGCAGTTTGTCGAATACTTTTTTTGACCGCTGTATGAAATACTTCGTCGTCTCTGCATCATTCACTTACAACAGAACAACTACACCATGTTTTCTTTCTTTTAATGCGATTGGAATCTGTGCGTTACGTTATGGTTGAACATTTTTCGTCCCACTCCTGATAAGTTGCTCCTACATGAATGCATGCAGCATATAATACAATTACATTCCCATAGATAACAGCAATATCAAAGAAAAAAGACGAAAACAAACAACAATAAAACATACACATAATATACAGCAACTCATTGTACATCACTCGTGCGCATCGTATTTCAAGTCGTAAAAATACAACAGCACTTGGGGTACACGATGGAAAAAGAAACAAAATAAACAAAAAATAAAAAAAAATAAACCCAGACAAGTCACAGCAAAATAGTGCCGACTCATACCCTCAAAGTTCCATTCATACAATCAACTCGACGATGACGACTCTACAGGCATGAAAAGTTGTTTTGGTTTTCAATTTGCTGCAGTAGCAGCACAAGATTATTGTACCAAGGGGTGTAGGTATTAGTATTTCCGAAAGGGAGGTATCTTGGTACCTTACAATTTACGATTTGTTTTGATGCTGTGCTTTTTGTTGTTGTCTTCACACGATATTATAAATGAAAACAAAAAGTACAATGAGAAAAGAGAGGGAATTATCCGAGAATCACTTAAAAAGAGACTGGTTACAAAAGAGTGAGTAAAAGAGATGCAACATACTTAATAATATAAAGAGAATTCCGGCGCATGTCTGTGGATGATGAATTGTGGATATCATGAATTTCAATTCCATTTAAATTTTACGAGATTTTGAATCTCAACTTCTCTTTCAACCACCAAAATAAATTTGTTTCCATCTCTGTTTCTCTATCTTTTGCTCATGAGTTACAATCAAAAGATATTGAACCTTGTTTCTTTCACTCTCTTTTGTATTATTTCTGTGGTGTGGTTCTTCTCTGTTTTTGTTGAAATTTTGTCTATACACCAGTTTTCATAACAACACATCAAGTTTGTACTCGTTTGACCTTTTACGCCTCATCCCGCATATTTGTACAGTGCTTCATGCTTCTGTGTTTTGTTTTGCTTTCATTTTTGGCATTGTAAAGAATGGTAGACACAAAACAAAAATAAAACATAAAACGAAATAATTTTCAATTGCCTATGATGTACAGTGTTGCCGGTATTCGGATAATTACAACAAAAGGGGACAATTGCAAATTTTAGTGGGATAATTGTATATTTACGGTTGACATAGTTTGTTTGCAACCACTAGTATGTAATATTTGTTTGTGATGGAAAAATTCGGTTACTCTAAGATAAAAGGGAAAACATTTTTTTTAGAAAAACTGCTGGCAAATTAGGGTACCTTTCATACTGGAAAATTGAACGGATTTTGAAATTTATATATAGCACAAGGACGAAGGATATTTTTTTTTAGTAAAAATCGGTGTATGATTATATCTAGTGCTTATAAAGTATGGTTAAATTTGAAGGGCCGATGTTGATTTGGAATAAAACACAAATAATTTAGGAAATTATTGTCGTTTCTTTTTATTATGATGGTTCAATTATGTACGGAACAAAATATCGGCCAAATGGTCGCCGCGACCACGGCGGCACACCTGCATCCGATGGTCCAAATTTTCGATGACGCTGAGGCATAATTGAGGTTCTATGCCGTTAACGCGCCGAATTATCTCATCCTTTAGCTCTTAAATTTTTGCTGGCTTATCGACGTACACATTTTCTTTCAAATAACCCCAAAGAAATAAGTCCAACGGTGTCAAATCATATGATCTTGGCGGCCAATTAATATCGCCACCACGTGAGATAACACGGCCACTGAATTTGTCGCGCGAAAGAGCCATTGTTTCGTTAGCTGTGTGACAAGTGGCACCGTCCTGTTGAAACCACATATAGTCCAGGGTCATATCCTCAATTCCTGGCCACAATCAGTTCGTTATCATCTCGCGATAGCGAACACCATTCACGGTCAATGCTTGGCCGACCTCATGACACACTATCGCGAACAACAGCAATGCTTTCCGCAGAACGAACTTGGCGAGCATGCACAGGTATTATCACATACCCGGTTTGCTGAAATTTGCCCACAATTCTCCCGATTTCGGACACATTTGGTCGATTATGCTGACCAAAAAAAGTCACGAAGTGCACGAAATGCATTTTCATTTGAACGCCCATTTTCATAATAAGCCTGAATAACTTTAACGCGTTGCTCGATTGTGTATCTTTCCATGGTTTAAATTGAGGTAGTCTGAAATTGAGAAATGTCAAATGAAATGCAGAAAAAAACTTGACGTTTAGATTCGGTTCACCCACCCTTTATAAAGTTATGTCAAAAATGTCCTCTTATGTTTTTATTTGGAATCGGTTAGTGGTTAAAATAGATTTCCGTAAAGATGGAATATGTTTTCACTCAAACATACGAACTAAGTGCATAAGATTCGCTCAATAAATTCCCTGATAAAGCAATTCGTTGACTGGGATAATATATTGACAAAATGAAAAATGTTTAAATTGGTTTGTATTATAAACGGCTCCAGATTAAAATGAATGTGAGTACACATTGAGTATAATGACAGATAACGGTGAATTGTTTCGGAAAATGGTCGCAACCAACTATCCTGTGTAGAAGGTTAGCTATTATCCCAAAGACGTATCTATAATTTAACTTAGGTGTAATCAAAATTCAGGTAGATCTAATTACCATACCCCAAGGCGCTGATCTTTTTTTTTTTTTTTTTTTTTTTTTTCTTTATTCAACATTTTGTAATTTCAAAGCCCAGAGGCCAATTAATAAATTACAAGAGTTACGGGTTCACAGCAGGACGTAAGCAACCACAGAGGAAGTTATTTAGCAAATCACTAATAAAAAATCTAATTTCTAACGTTGAATGGATTGAACGTACATGTATTAAAAAACTAAGGTACTGTTAAATAGTGGATTTTTCATAAGACTTCGAACTTTATTTAAACCAGCAAGAATATACATATAAACGGTTCTAAATATGGCTCTGACAATAGAGAATTATATTATTCGTCAAAATAGTTTCGAAATATTTAATGTATTGTGAAAACAGTTTAAAGTGCCTTTCTCTAATCATATTGTTTTGCACACAGGATTGGCAAATACCGTTACAGATTCAAACACCTTTCAACTAACTACAGTTACCCTTCCAATAGCTTATCCTTAAAAACCATTACTGAAATACCGTCATCCTTATAAAAGGAATACCGAAATAAATTAAATATCAATACCCTTCAAATACCGGAAGTATAAATTAAACACCGTTATCTGTTATATACGAGTAGCGTTATTTTCGAATTTCCATTTCTGATAAAACATTTCCCTCCAGTGATGCAACATAACATCTCGCGCATTCCGTGCAGGTCCATATTGTGTAGACAGGGCTTTAAAAATGTTTAATAATGCTTACGCCCACTAAAAAAAAATTTTGAAAAATTGTTCTGACCTTTATTAAACATATTGTAAATTATAGTTGTGTTTCCAGAACACGTTTTGCTTCAGTCGAACGAAAATATAACAAGTAAAAAAAGGTTAATCTAAAAATGCTGTACCTAAAAATATGTTCACTACTGGGTTTGATACAAATAATGTAAGAAACTTTTGGAGTAAAATTATGGAGGTGAATAAAATTTTTTGAGGTTAAAAACTTTTTTGGATGTGAAAACTAATTTTTTGGTGGAAATAAAATTTTGAGGAAAAAAAAATATTTTGATGTGAAAACATTTAAGGTGAATACAAAATAGAGAATACTCGAAGCGACTGGTGAAAAAATATGAAAACATATTATATACCAATCGCTAATATGAAATTGTACTACACACACAGGTTACCAATGACATATGTCAAACAAGAAGTCTCGAAGCGTATGGTTATTTGGTTACTTTAACACTGCAGTGATTTGCAAAATTAGATAGAAAACATATTTTTTTGTATATCTATCCTTTTCTGTGTATCACTGCAATTTTGACATTTCCTTTTACTCATTTTCTAGTCGCCATTTTGATTCAATCAGCTGTTTCCAGTCTGGGTAGTCAAAATAATTCTTAAAAATCGTATTTTTATCTTTTCTATAATGAAGTGTGAAAATGAGTAAGAACGTTGAACTTCTCATTAGATTTGATGTAAAAGTACATATGTGTATATATTTTTTTCGTTCTAACACCAAATACGAAAGAGTTGCGAAAGATACTATCTTTGGACACAATTTTGCCACACTTTAAAATGTGGTTTCGAGTCCGTTTCGTTGTTCCAATGGTATAATAAGGATAAGAGAAGAAAATAATGTATCATTAATTCAACGTAAGCCATGCAATAATGTAATAGAAAGGTGGCAACTCTGGCCTACTGTTGGTTGTAAGTTATTTATAGTTGTTTTTGTTTATTTTTTGAATCGACAAACGACTTTTTTCAGCCTCTTTTCTTCTTTTTCTGCTATGTTTATTTTATTATTGTTGTTGTTATTATTATGGTATGCAATTGGAATGGGAACAAGCGTTCAAAGGAAATTTAGACAACAACAACAGCAACAATAATGAAAAATAAGTCTATTTAGCGCGTGTTTTCGTCATCCATCGAGTGCATGAACCACAGCAACGACGACGACTTTCAGTTGTAAATACTGTACATTTTTCTTTATTTCTTGCATTATTATTGTTATTATTATTGTTGTTTGTTATTCTGCTGTTACATGTTTGCATTCTCAATAGGGGCAGGCTTGTAATGCACAGAGTATGGTAGACTTTATGCATTATCATCATGGATAACATTAACTAAAAGCAGCAGCAGCACATGAGCATCTGTTTTAATGATTTATTCTTGTTGTTGTTGTTGTTATTATCCCTTCACCATATATGGTAATATGTCGAAATATGGGTCTAAGACCCCATAAAGTATATTACGGATTGTTATGAAATTTTAAGTCGATTTTGCAATGTCCGCCTGTCTTTCAGTTGAAATGGCGATCACGGCTCGAAGACTTACGAGGGGGTCTTCATTTTTAACTATAATATTGGACATCCTTCCGAGTAGTTTGCTATTGAAATTAAGCAAAATCGAACTAGCGGTTCAAAAATTATGAGTGAAAATATGAAGGTACCTCTAAATTTTCAATATAAATTGGTGTATTTTAATACAGTTTTCACCACAAAACATTTTTTTTAGAAAAACTGCTGGCAAATTAGGGTACCTTTCATACTGGAAAATTGAACGGATTTTGAAATTTATATATAGCACAAGGACGAAGGATATTTGTTTTTAGTAAAAATCGGTGTATGATTATATCTAGTGCTTATAAAGTATGGTTAAATTTGAAGGGCCGATGTTGATTTGGAATAAAACACAAATAACTTAGGAAATTATTGTCGTTTCTTTTTATTATGATGGTTCAATTATGTACGGAACAAAATATCGGCCAAATGGTCGCCGCGACCACGGCGGCACACCTGCATCCGATGGTCCAAATTTTCGATGACGCTGAGGCATAATTGAGGTTCTATGCCGTTAACGCGCCGAATTATCTCATCCTTTAGCTCTTAAATTTTTGCTGGCTTATCGACGTACACATTTTCTTTCAAATAACCCCAAAGAAATAAGTCCAACGGTGCCAAATCATATGATCTTGGCGGCCAATTAATATCGCCACCACGTGAGATAACACGGCCACTGAATTTGTCGCGCGAAAGAGCCATTGTTTCGTTAGCTGTGTGACAAGTGGCACCGTCCTGTTGAAACCACATATAGTCCAGGGTCATATCCTCAATTCCTGGCCACAATCAGTTCGTTATCATCTCGCGATAGCGAACACCATTCACGGTCAATGCTTACGGATTGTTATGAAATTTTAAGTCGATTTTGCAATGTCCGCCTGTCTTTCAGTTGAAATGGCGATCACGGCTCGAAGACTTACGAGGGGGTCTTCATTTTTAACTATAATATTGGACATCCTTCCGAGTAGTTTGCTATTGAAATTAAGCAAAATCGAACTAGCGGTTCAAAAATTATAAGTGAAAATATGAAGGTACCTCTAAATTTTCAATATAAATTGGTGTATTTTAATACAGTTTTCACCACAAATTTTTTTCACAAGATTTTTTCATCTCGAAAAATATTTCACCTCAAAATTTTTTTTTCCACCATAAAATTTGTTTTTAAATCCAAAAAAATTTTTTCACCTAAAAAAATTTTTTCACCTCCATAATTTTAATTCTAAAGTTTTTTACATTATTTGTATTAAAAACGGTAGAAAATTTTTTTGGATATTGGTAGAACGTATTCAAAGATTCGGCTCAGCTGAAGTTAAGCCTTTTTTACTCGTTTTTAATGTACATAGACTTGGGAATTCTAGTTTGTTTTGGTGGCCGCTCTTTTTTTTCGTTCAATATTTTTTTTGAAAAGTTCGTTTTTCTTGTTGAAAAGCTCTCACAAATTCGTTTAATCGTTAATATAACACCTCTCCATCATTTTCGTCTTTTTCATTGCTTTTAGAGAAACTGTAAGTGACGGGACTGGGAGTAGAGCGGTGCCTACGGAGCAGACGGTTCCGTTATAGATAAACCGGTATGTCGGCGAACAGGAAATGATTCTAAGGACGATCTAACTGTAACTCCCAAGGCTATAGACAGTTTCACCCCATATAAGGTAGTAGGATCCGATGTAATCTTTCCCGCTCTCTTACAGCAGATTTTCGTATTATTAGATTCCCAATTGACTGGAATATTAAATGCGTGGCTATATTTTTTTTTATTCTCAGGTTTTGTCAGAAGGTCAATCAGCTTAACATCTTTTCTGCTCAAGACTTTTGCACATATCATCGATCGCATGGTCAAGGATCGCATACATACGCCGAGGTCGGTGTAACGAAGATCAGGAACAGTGTGCACTGTGGCATTCCACAGAGACGAATTTGATTTTCTCCTTTGGTGGTTACTCTTCATGGTCTTTTCAGAACTTTGCCAATGAAGGATTCGAGCCCGCCTGCTATGAAGAGGGTAAAAGATTCGAATTATTTATGTAAGAGGGCGTTCTGGCTAAGACCGAAGCTTGTCTGTTCAATATAAGAAGGAGAGGAGTTACAATTACTCCTCCTATTTTCCGGGATTTAAGTATTAGACAGTGTTAAGTACCTGGGAGTTGTTCTGGATAGGAAAATCTGCTGGGTCGAGAGTAGAATTAATACACCCATCGTGTGTTGGCAATGTGTTTTGAGTGGGGCTTGAAGCCAAGAATGATGTATTGGCTTTAGACAAAAGTCGTCAGACAGATAATGAAATGGGCCACTATTGTGGGGTGACCTTTGATCCTGATAAAGTGTAAGTGCTATGTTGTCTGGTCATTAGTGGCACGATTTAATTGATATCTCCAAGGGCTATGGAGACGACACTCTCCATTGACCGATAGATTTTCGGGTTAAGTATGAGGCTACACTTGCGACTTATAGACAGATGGTGCTTGGAGAGTGGCCTCTTGGAGACCGGAATTCATTCCTTCTTTGATGGTTCCAAACTGGATGGAAGAACAAAACCTACAAATATCAGTCGCCAGTTTTCCTGCTGTCCTGGCAAGAACCAGCATTGACACGGTATTAAGTACCACAACCAGAAGTCTACATTAGCTTTTGTTTAAAGATAGAAAAAGTGTAGTAAACTTAGGATCGCAGGATATCCACATTATTTTATACACACCGCAAGCTTCACACTATTGAATGCTAACCTTAGTATAATGAAATGTATTTCGCGTTTCAAGAATCGGAGTCCAACATTTATACCCCTTTCCTCTTCATGGTGCAACTGGACCTGAAAATAATAATTGTGATACTTCGGTTGGTACTACATATAAAGTCTTTGTACACCTGGAGAAGCAATGAGATTACCAGATACCAGACATTACCAGGACGCCCTTTAATATCAGCAGCTAAATAAGCTGCTGATAATGATAAAATTTTCGACAGGAAAATGCTGCAGTTACCGGAAAGTATCATCGCCACAGCAGGGAAATAATAACTCTTTGCTGAGGACTTCTTCCGTGCACCAACTTCCACACTTTTGTCATTATCCCAATCTGTAGATATTATTGTTCAACTCAAAACGCTATCATTCCAATTTACGGCTTGCGAGGAAGCTTCTATTTTGCCAAAGTGTCTAATATTGCATCTATGGTCACAGTATATACATATATGGTCATAGTATAATTATAAGGAGCTTTCTCGTTCTGTGAGACAACTAAATCAGAGAGATTTGCTGTTTGTGTAAGCTCGGGATAATTCATGCACGCTATAAATTGAAAATAAAATTATATTTAAATGAAGTTAGGTGCAACGACCTATGTTAGACCAGAGACCAACCCTATTGATTCATGTTTAGCTCTAGTCCCCAAAGAGCTTTTTAAGAGACACGCCGGGTCAACAGTAGTTGGTCTCCATCTGATGGAGAGCTGGGACAATTTTTTAAGCCACGGAAGGACGACGTTGCGATATGTACGAGGGATGGAAAGGTCAAACATATTATTTTTATAAGTTGATTAAACCCCAATCCTTAATCCAAGGTATCATATTACCAACTAAGTTATTATCCAATATCAAAAGGTATTTAATTTAATTTTTTTTTAAGATTATTACACAATATTTGTAATATATAAAAAAATATATATACACTACATACAAAAACAAATAATACAATCACGGTGCACATTCCAATGTGCAAATGTGGAACAACATTCAAAGTAACATTTTTTTACGAAAAACTAGGTCACAATCATAATAATCATTTTTGGTTTCTTTTCAGTTATTCGACGAAGTTGTAAGACCCAACCATAAAGTGGTGTTTACACAAAATAAAACAGCAAAAATGTATGAATATTTTTTCATACTGAAGCAGTTGTTGTTTATTAACTTTTAAGTTTGTCTGACTAACTGACTGCATACCAAAAAAAAAAAAAAATGAATAGAGGAAACCTTTCACGCCTGTGGATATAAACAAACAGTCTCTATGGTGTTGTTTTGATTTTACACCGTCTCAGATTTTAAATTTCGATTACAATTTAGACAACCAGCGTAAAGGAGGTAGGATAAGTTTTAAAAAAATTAACTTGATTTTATACAAAAAAAAACTCTCGATTCTATACAAACTCAAGTTAAGACATCAAAATTGTCACAATTTGTTGTAAATATTGGACATAAAATTTGGCATAATTTAGCAACAGCCATCGTTATATGAACGGCCAAGTTAATATTGAAACGAATCATATTTTTTTACAGATCTATTTTTGACATTAATTAACAAAAAACAATAATAGTGGTTCTATGTTATAGATATTCTTCAAGAGAAACTTAGTTTAATATATTAGTTTATATATTTTAAAAAATTTAGGTTATATTGAAGTTTAAATAAAGACATTAAATTTGACAAATATGCTGTCCAATCTTAAAACAAGACCATCGACGTCCTTTGTGAAAACAATTACTTATCTTTGCCATATTTTTTTTAAAGGTTAAGAAAATGTGATTTATATTTTTTTTACCGCCTGTCGTTTCAATTGTGTGTTGGGCTCCTAGACCACAGACAACAAAACGTATACAATTTTCAATACATTTTCATAACCTTGTAATGTGAACAACAACAAAAAACAAATGCAAATCTAAGTAAATAAACAAATTTAGCAAAACAAGAAAAACTGAAAATATTGCAACTGACGAATTGACAAATTCAATGACATACAAAAGACAAACTATTGTAGAGATAAAGGTGATTTGTTGTGTATTTAACGAAATAAATAGGAATTGACTGTAGGAATGTATCAAGAGCGTTCGGTGCGGATGGGGGTTTAAGAAAGGAAGGAGGGGAAAAAATTGGCAAACAAATAACTTTGCAATAAAGAATCTGTTGATATAGTCGGATTTATTATGGTCGAATTTTTAATGACCTATCCGCATTTCAATTGTGCTAACCTAATTTGACTGAAAGTAATTTCAATTGGGACACATATTTTCTGGCTACAACAAGTAACTGTGTCAACTAATTGTTGTCCTCTAAATGTGGATGGCTTTTGCAGAGAAATAATTTTCTTTCCCGTTACGATTGCTAACAAAAAAATAATTACTTCATCTTTGTGAATCGCCGCCTCTGAATATTTGATACATGTTCAAATTGTAAAACAAACCTCAATTGCATTATGCCGTTGTTGTTTACAACATACAACTTTTACAAGTTGCAAAACACTTTCAAAGTAGTTTTTGCATTTTTTTTCTTTTGCGGATTTATGTGGATATTTTCAAATTATACTTCAAAAATGCATAGCTTTTGTATATTTTAAAGATTAAATAATACAACTAACAAAAAAGCAATAAAGAAAATCAAATCTTCAAAAGAAACATTTGGGGTTTTATTAAAATAAATAAATTGAAATTTTAGCTGTACCCTACTCTGCAGAGGTGGTATACAAAGTTCAAAAGTAATGTGAAAATTATACTTAAAATTGAAATGTGAAATTTCACATACTTTTTGAATTCTTAAAAGCCTAAAATAAGTCATCAAAATGTAAATTTTATGTCTTAACTTAGGACATTAGATTTATAACCCAATTTGTGTCAAATTCGACATCTGTTCACAATCAAAATAAATATCGACTTTACCACTTTACTTGGGTTCACACTAACTCTAGTTATGACATAAAATTTGAGGTAAATTCACGTTAACCGAATTACGTAATAGCCAATTGAATCATTTAGTTGTGGCAACCTATTTATTTGTCTGTCACTGAAATTTTTGATGGTTCATTTAATATGAATAAATTATATCGACTTAATTTATGTTTAACTAATAGAATTTCTTACGATGACTAGATGTTGACCAAGAGAGTTTCCCCGATAAAACAAGATTTACTTAAACATTCTTCACATTTTGCCAAATCTGAAAATATCAGGAGTTAGAAATTGTTTCTTTGATTGAAATTTATTTTTATGTATAAATAGTATACAAACTTAAAATTTCCGACTTGCGCATCTTTGCCCATAAGGGATCTGGCTGCGGTAGTTTGGTTGTGGGGAAAACTGTACAGTAACAGACAAAATGATTTACATTGACAATTCCCATCCATTGACATTTCCCATCCTCGCCATAAATAAGGCGATCCAATGTACCAACAATGCCGTCATACTACACAGCTACGGTTCCGGTTTCATGGGAGTCGAAACCGATACAATGTTTGCCAAAGAGCCGGTCATTTCACATGACGCAGTGTCCTTAGCAAACATACCCTATTACCAATAAAAATGTCCTTAAGTCTGTACTCTCGAACAATCCTGGATGAAGTAATTGGATGCAGATAACTTGTACAACTCAACACATCCAAAATAGTAAAAATCTAAATCTTAAACAAAAACTGTTGGTATTTAACCCATGGTATAATAAAGGGTGTCCCAAGAAGAACGCAATTTTTAAATCTGGCAACATTCGAAGTGTCATTGTTTGACATTTGAACAATTGTTATTGTTTGCTAGTAGAAGGTACGAGGTTAGTAAAAATGGAGCGCTACACGAATGAACAACGCATTCTCATTGTGAAATTGTTTTACCAAAATGGTGAAAGTTTTGCGGCTACAGTTCGCAAATTGCGATCAATTTGGGGTCACAATAATGCTCCAAAAGAGTCAACTGTAAAGAGATTAATGGATAAATTTGTCGAAACTGGGTCTGTTAGTGATGTAAAGACAACAACGCGCCATCGACCAGGTCGATCGACCAAAAATGTCGCAGCTGTACGTGATCATGTCGCTCAAACTCCATCCACCTCAATTCGGCACCGAGCTCAGCAAATTGGTGTCTCCAAATCCACTTTGCAGCGAATTTTGACGAAAGATTTGCATCTTCATGCATAGAAAGTTCAATTGACTCAGGAACTGAAGCCTGCTGACCATGGACAGCGAAGGGAGTTCGTTAATTGGGTATTGGAGAGACAACATGAAAATGCTGATTTTGCCGATAAAATCATCTTCAGTGACGAGGCCCATTTTCATCCTGATGGCTTCGTCAATAGGCAGAATTGTCGCATTTGGGGTGAGGAAAATCCTCGAGTGATTCACGAGAAGCAAATGCATCCTCAACGTGTCACTGTGTGGTGTGGTTTTTGGGCTGGAGGAATCATTGGACCTTTTTTTATGAAAATGAGGCAGGTCAAGCGCAAACAGTCAATGGTCAATCGTGAAATGATTACCAGTTTTTTCTTGCCTAGAATTGAAGAAATGAATGTGGAGGGCATGTGGTTCCAACAAGACGGCGCCACATGTCATACAGCCAGAGAAACAATTCAATTGCTGCATCAGTCAATTAAAAATTGCGTTCTTCTTGGGACACCCTTTAGTATCTATTTACATCGACCATATACTAACCCAATGCAGTAACAGAATAATGGAAAAGTAGTTCAGTTATGTTGCCCCAGTTCTCTTTACTCGTAATAATGACTAGATATTGTCTGCCGAATTTGATAAAGGGTATTATATTAACCAAAGGCATTACAAACATCACACAAAGTTCCGAGAGCCTCCCAACGATAAGACAATCTTTTGTATTTAAATCCACATGTCAAGTTCCATTTTTCCTTAGTCTGCATATCGATTTCATAGCCTTGCCCTGCAAATGATGATCAATGGGTAACATGTCTGAGATAACATTAAGAGCATCACCATAACACTCATAACACCCGTAATACACAGATTAGCAGCTCTTTGTCATCTCTACATCTTAGCCCGAATGCTTTTTAACACTGTTCTAACTGCGAGGTACATCCAGTGTACACAGATTAACAGTTAGCCCATGCCTCTTGCACCAGCTCTACATTAGATTCACAGCAGCTTGTATTTTCCTACAAACAATTGCAACAGTGAAAACACATACCCATATGGTAAATAATGCGAATACTTTCCGTTCTGTACTTTCTTGAAACCCAAAATGAGTTGCATTACGCTTGAACAACGTTGGCAAATATTGCAAACTTATTTCCAAAGTGAGTGCTGTATTGCCCAAACTGTGCGTTTGTTGAAAAGATGTTTTGTTCGAAATGAAACAACCACCGCAGGTGATTCAACAATTCTGCCAACTCTTCATCAGATGGCGGCCAACAACTGTTCTAAAAATTACATATTATCGTGCACAATTTTAGTGTTGCCATATTTGAAGACCTTCGTCTTTCAGCACCTTTCATCTCTTCTCTATCCCCTTTTTCAAGAAAGAAACACTTATCTAGTAGGAAGAATTTCCTAAATGTTGCTTCTGCTTAAAAAAAATTTCGTATGACTGGAGTGCTACTGAATGTGGCTGGTGTGGCCAAAAATATTCAACTCAATCCAAGAACATCGGCTCGTAATTGAGAGAGAGAATTTGGCACAAAGATCTCGGGTTATTGGCCTACCAAGTTACTCAGCAATTGAAGGCAAACGACCATTCACTTCGTTACGGCTTCTCTGTTTGGGCCTTTCAGAATCTCCAATCACCGGACATCGAATTTGGAGGAAAAATCATCTCATCTCAAATTGCCGCATCTGGGGATCGAAAAACCCGAAGCGAATGCATTTACAGAGAGTGACAATTTGGCGTGGATTTTAAAGGAATGACACCATTGTCACATATCCATGATTTAGGACATTTTATGGACTACAGCTCACCAAACAATCGATCTTTTGCTCACTAAGCTTAGTAACTCCCTGGAGCTGCGATATGACCCCTATCCTAAGAAACTATGCTATGCCAATTGATGCCAATTAATGCTAATATTGAACTGACAAGATGAGCTACTGCGAAGCCAGTCGCGGCAGCCACATTAATAAAATCATGTTCCATAAATAATACGACTATATGTATTGACATTTGTGATCATTAGAGAAGACAAAAAAAAAACAAAATTCACTGTACTTAAAGAAAAAAAATTTTGGCAAAAAATAAGCAAAAGAAAAAAGTTGGGAAAACACACTTTTTCTTTTTTTTAAAAAAGAAGAAAACTTGCAGAAAAGAAATTTTTTTATTAGAAAAAAAAATAAATTTAAAGCTCAAAAATCTTAAAAAACAACTATTTTAAAGCTATAAACTGGAACATCCAAAAACAAGCAAATGTGTCTTCTCTGGTGATCAGTTATGATCATACACAAGCCCATAGACGATAGGCTGACTTATTTAAGCATAATTAACATAATCTGGTTAGCAGGATTTACGGAACCGATCGTATTGAAAACTATTATAACTAATAAAAATTTAATTTGTAACTTAGAGAATATTATATTAGTAATTAGAAAATCTCTTTTATTGGTCGATTTCTTTTTTGATTTTTCAGCATAGTCTCCAACGATTATCTAATTTTTTTAAGCTCTTCACAAATTATGATCTCGGCAGTTTTGAAATTCTTAATACTCCTTATATGTTTTTGTAAAGATTTATTGACTTGCCCTTGTATTTTGAATTCGGCCAGACCGAATGCAAAAATATTGTTTTTATCTGCATTTTATAATGCAGTTTTTGTTTAAGTACGATTTTTGTTGTTGTTGTTATTATTGTTATTTTACTAACGGCCTTCGCATATTAACAGTTATGCAACCTCAAAAATATGCAGACAATAACAAAAGAAACTTCAATTACTGGGTAAAAAAAAACAACAAAATTGTAAACAGAAAAGAAACTTCAAGTAAATACGAGTACATACAAAAATATTTAGTTAAAAAAAATATTCCCAAATAATGAAAATAACAAACTTACCATGAAGTATTTCGAAACTCACAATTTGTAATTAATTAAAACAATTCAAAAATAAATAAATTACAAAGAAATTAACAACAAACGAAAAACTTTCCCAAATTTTCCGCTCATCACCCAGTTTTTCTTAAATTAGAAAAACTGAAAATATTTCTTTACGAAAAGATAGAAAATATTGTTTGAACAACTAAAATAACAACAATATAAGACAAACAATAACAACAACAACAGTTTGTTAATAATTCACTCGATGACAACCGTAATAAATAATTAAAATTGTTTAATACAGAATATTTTTTTATTGTTGTTGTGTTATTATATTATTTACTTGTAGCAGAACTTTAAAAGACAGTTTTCTATTAAGGAATATACTGACAATACTTCGCCTCATAAAACGATTTATGGGATTCGCAACTATGTAGAGTATTCAAAAACCGGCCTTTTGAAAAAACCGGTTTCAATTTTCTTCGAAAAATCGAATTTTAAAAAAACCGGTTTTGGTTTCGGTTTTAGCAGAAAAAACCGGTCAACCGGTTTTTTTTTTTTTAATTTATATATATTAAATATATGTAAAAAGAAAATCTAATTTTCAGTTCTAAAATAATATTTTAGAAATAATATGCAATTTAAATGTTTCGTTTTAAGACGATTTATTGTTTGCTTTTGATAAAGCTAGAAGTGGAAAATACTCTTTCACTAATAGTAGATGTTGGACAAATAGTCAAAAGACAATTATATAAATTGTCCAACTTTTCAGTTCTTTTGTCGCATTTATCAAGATATATGAAATCATCATATAATGATGAATGATTTTGTGCAGTCTCTTTTTTAGGATTTTAAATACTGTTTATGGTGTTATTTAGATCAGAAATTAAACTATTTGAATTTGGAATATCCAAAGTTAAGTCTTCTTCGGAATCTATCAGACTAAAAAAACCGGTCAACCGAACAAAAAAGACCGGTTTTCGGTTTTCTTCGAATTTACAAAATATTCGAAACCGATCGGTTTAAAAAAAAAAAAGAAACCGGTTGACCGGTTTTCAGTTTCGGTTTTTGAATACTCTACAACTATGTCAATAAAAGCTTATGTTATGTGTCAAATTTCATCCAAATGGAGGTGATCCTGAGTCGATTGGTGTACTATAAGGTTGGACTCAAACTATGAAACTAAAGAACTACAACCGATTCTTTTTATCAATTAGTTTAGTGTTTTAGAAACAAAATTATTAAATTAATTTTACGAATTAATTGCTTTATTCATCTGTCATCTACATACCCTCTTACAAATGTTGTTTGTATCTTGTGAATGTCAAAAACAAAAAAAAAAAGTAAATAGAGTACGTGCCATATTTATTGTATAAACTGGATAAACTGTTTTTTTATACGAGTGTATTTGGATATGAAAACATGCATATTGCCACGCACATTGCCACGCACATTTTTTCCAGCTTATTGGTAGATTGATTTATATGGATACACGCTAACAAACACGTAGTTAAAGTTGCATTTATTTATTTTTTAATTAATTTTATTTAGTTCCTTTAGACATATTGTGACCTAGATACAAATATTTGACAGAGTTCAAAATTATGTAGAGGGTAAAAACACATACATACATATGTACATAAGCGTGTTACTCACATATGCACGCCAATAAAAATTAACTTTAGTACGCAGGTGTGACGTACCATATAACGTCACAACAGCTGACGGTAAGTGTAAACAGAAATTAGTACAATAGATAAAAAATACGTGGCAACTATACAATTTCATTTTAAATCTCATAAATCATCTGTTTCTCAAATTGCCTAACACGTCCATAAGCAGCTTTTAAAATCAAATTGAAAGCAACGCATAGAACTCTAATATTTTAAGCACAAAATTGGTTAAATAAAAATTGTTTAATAAAAATTGAGATTTTATTGAAAATATCTTCACACAGTTTCGTTATGCTCAACTATTTAACTGCAGTTTTTAGCCCATAACTTCAAATATGATACGCTTTTTTTTAGAATCATGATTTACGTATTTACATAAGATTCACAATCAGCCAGATATTCTCGGGTTTTTGTGTATAACTACCATTTACTCCAAATTTAGATCGGAAAATGGATAAATTCTAACTAAAATTAATATCTGTAAATTTGTAGGCACTTGTTTTTGATCCTATATAACATTCAGAATCCAAATTTCAACCAGAAATCTGCGCTTTTGTGCGTATAAATATAATTTAAGCCCTATTATGAAGAGACTTTTCTATAGGTGGAAGGTCTGAATATGAACCAATTCTAACTACATGGAACAGGGTTTGTCCTTGGGCCTAATAAAATTAAATTTATATTTCTCACCTGTATTTTGATTACAAGGTTTATATGAACACACGGTGGGAGGGGCTGATATCTTTAAATCGGCTCAAAAAGTTATTCTGAGTCAAATGGTGTATTATAGGGTGGGCCTCAGTCTGATATTTTTGGTAGTTACAAACATCAGCACAAATACCCTCCCTGATCGCGTAATACACTTATATAATTTTGTGCTTAGTAACCCAATAGACCAAAACAAATAAAGTATAATAGTTCTTTAGAAAAAGCTTTTAAAAAAAATACTAAAGTATTTCTTAATCATGTTTGAAAAACTATTATCCTTCACAATATGTATTTAAATATACACTCAGGAAAAAAAAGTCAGCAGAAAAATTTGTAAACGGTTTTCAATCCCACTTTACCATTGTTAAGTAAGTAAAAAAAAATATTATTTAGCAAATCATTTTGCTATTTACATTTTAGAAATTACAGAATATTTACAAATTTTTATTGCTAATTTCAGAAATCATTTTACAAATTTTTGAAAACCGATTTGCTAAAATTAGCAAAAACAATTTAATAATTTTAAAAAGTGGATATTAAAGGAAATGTTATTTCTAATTAAAACGTACACCTACAAACTTAAATTGCCTTAAACTGTTACATAGATTAAAAAAGGGATCGGAAGTTAAGATACTGACTCATACACTTAAAATAGCACTAAAAGGGGTTTTTAGTTCTAAAAAGCAGCCCTAAAAACAATTAAAATTTGACCTAAAAATTAAAAAAAAAATTACTAAAATATTTTTCAAAACAGAAATTACCAAATTAAAACAAAATGATAAATTCGTTTGTTTTTACAATTTTAAGCCTTTGTTTTTTTTTAATTTTGTCTAAAATATTTTTTGAAAAAAATAAAAATAAATTTGATTTAATAATATTTAGTATTTTTTTTTTGCTGATTTTAGCAAACTGATTTTAAATTCCACTTTACAAAAAGTTTACTCAAATTTAGTAGCGACAGCTAATTTTTTCTACACATTTCATTGTTCTACACATCAGCAGACATGTGTTGCTAAGATTAGCAAAAAATACCGTTGGTATCTAATTAGCAAAATTTCCCGTAATAACAGCAAAATTTTCAGTTGCTATTATAGACTTTTTTTCAAAAATCATTGAATCAATAAATCATGTGGCATTAAATCAATTTTAATAAAAGGGATCATTATTGATCTTTCATACATATAATGAATTTGAGTATTTTCTTTGATTTAGACCTTTTTTTAATTAAATATTTACTACATATTTAAAAATACGAATATTTTTGTATGTGAATACATATTTACTTTAAAACTCTATAAAATAAATATAATTAGATCAATTTGTTTGTATTACAATAGAAATTCATTACAGGCCTTAGATAGAGCTTTTGATTAAAAGAAGGACCTGCTTTTTTAAATAACCCATATAAAAATTGAAATATGTATAAACTTACATGGTCAAACATGGGCTTGTATATGATCATACATGGTCATATAAGTCCATGCATGGTTCAATATATGACGATACATGATCTCATATATGATCATATATATTTGGATACGAAATTTTGGGGTATATGGCCGAATATGTATGTTATATATGATCGTATATGGTTATATATTATTCATATATGCTCACATATATGATCATATGTGTTAATATATTATTCATATTTGTTTATATGAGATCATGTATGACCATATACAGTCATATACCCTCAAATTTGAGATCATATATTGAACTTTGCAGAGACGTACATATGCCCATGTTAAATCATATACAAGCCCATGTATGATTATGTATGTTGAAATATACACACCCAGGTGAAAATGATCATATATGGTCATATATGGCTACATATATGGGTTCATATATTATTCAATATATGCTCTGATCCGAAATATGAGGGTATATGGCACATATATGGACATATATGAGTGTTCATATATGGTTATAAAGGGTGTCCCAAGAAGAACGCAATTTTTAAATTTTAAATAAAACACAGATATTTAAAAAAAAAATCGTGAAACTTTATTATATCGTAAAGTAGACATAATGAGGTTATGTATGGAACAATATATCGTGCAGATGGCCGCCGCGGCTTTGCTGGCATGCACGCGATCTTTTAATGAAATTTTCAATGACCGTTTTGCATGAATGCTGCGGTATTTCATTAATGCAGCGTCCAATTTCCTCTTTTAAGGCTTGAGTCGTCGTCGGCTTATTCGCGTAAACCATCGACTTCAAAAAACCCCAAAGAAAAAAATCTAATGGTGTTAAATCGCACGATCTAGGCGGCCAATTCTGATCTCCAAAACGCGAAATAACACGACCGGGAAATGACTGATGCAGCAATTGAATTGTTTCTCTGGCTGTATGACATGTGGCGCCGTCTTGTTGGAACCACATGCCCTCCACATCCATTTCTTCAATTCTAGGCAAGAAAAAACTGGTTATCATTTACGATACCGAACACCATCGACTGTTTGCGCTTGACCTGCCTCATTTTCATAAAAAAAAGGTCCAATGATTCCTCCAGCCCAAAAACCACACCACACAGTGACACGTTGAGGATGCATTTGCTTCTCGTGAATCACTCGAGGATTTTCCTCACCCCAAATGCGACAATTCTGCCTATTGACGAAGCCATCAAGATGAAAATGGGCCTCGTCACTGAAGATGATTTTATCGGCAAAATCAGCATTTTCATGTTGTCTCTCCAATACCCAATTAACGAACTCCCTTCGCTGTCCATGGTCAGCTGGCTTCAGTTCCTGAGTCAATTGGACTTTGTATGCATGAAGATGCAAATCTTTCGTCAAAATTCGCTGCAAAGTGGATTTGGAGACACCAATTTGCTGAGCTCGGTGTCGAATTGAGGTGAATGGAGTTTGAGCGACATCATCACGTACAGCTGCGACATTTTCGGTCGATCGACCTGGTCGATGGCGCGTTGTTGTCTTTACATCACTAACAGACCCAGTTTCGGCAAATTTATCCATTAATCTCTTTACAGTTGACTCTTTAGGAGCATTATTGTGACCCCAAATTGATCGCAATTTGCGAACTGTAGCCGCAAAACTTTCACCATTTTGGTAAAACAATTTCACAATGAGAATGCGTTGTTCATTCGTGTAGCGCTCCATTTTTACTAACCTCGTACCTTCTACTAGCAAACAATAACAATTGTTCAAATGTCAAACAATGACACTTCGAATGTTGCCAGATTTAAAAATTGCGTTCTTCTTGGGACACCCTTTATATGAGTACTTTTTCTATATCCCGGTAAATTTAAAATGCTTTTTTATTTTTAAACAAAAATATTGCTTTCTTTATTAAAATTAAATGAAGTAACATTAAATCAACATTAAATTCAAGAGAAAAAGGGATATTTACATGCAATAAATTTAAGGTAAAAAACACACATAAATTTTGGAAAAAGACTACCAATATTATTTTTAGATTATAGTATCTTCATTTTATATAACAATTCAAACTTTCTTGTTATTATTAAAAAACAGTAATAAAAATAGTATAAAAAATAAAATAAATAAACCACAAAGTATGAATTGTTACATTAAATGAAGAGACTGAAAATTATTAATACTCTTAAGACCCAACTACATTTGGCTTAAGTGACTTAAGCTTTGTTTTGGTATCAAACAAAATTTTGGAAATACAAATTTTTAATTTTTAAAAAAATTGTATATAACGCAAATACAATACCTAGTATAAGTCACTTAATCTAATTACGTTTCTGCCTTTATGTTCAGTTAAGGATTCAAACTGTATCTTAATTCGGTAGAACAGAGGTTTAAATTTCCCTCATATATGGCAATATCTGACAAAAATTAAAATATATTACCCCATATATGGAATAATATATATGTACTCATATATGAACATATATGGCGTATATGAACCAATATATGGACCAACATATGCAATATATTACCATATATTGCCATATATGGAATCATATATTACCATATATTGCCATATATGGAATCATATATTACCATATATGAACTTCATCTTTAAATATATTGGCCCATATATGCTTCCATACATGACATATATGTTCATATATGCTCATATATGAAAACATATACGATCATATATGCAGCCATATATGATGATATATGAACATTTTCAACTGGGTATTTCCATTTTTACATAAGAAGATAAACAACAAATTATTTTTAACCAATATTAGCTACAATAACGGAAAAGGTATTGCATTTTTGTTGTGGTATCGGTTACGGTATTTGAGATTGTTACGATAACGATATACCGTTTGTAACCAAACTTGCTTTCGACATCTTAGGTTAGGTTAGGTCGAAAGGAGGATGAAGAATCGAAATGCAACCTCATATCGCTACGATATACACCTAGGTCTCTGCTGGATCTGTTGTGCGCTCCTTAAGAACATGGAGATTGTTAACGTCCGGTTTTCAGAAACCTGGTTTCCCGGACGTAACTCCTCAAGGATTTCCAGTCGACGTTCCTCAGGTATTCCAGGTCCGATATAACATCGCCCCCGAGGTGCCTGGATCTTAATTCTACAAATGCCTGACAGTGTCAGAGAAAGTGCTACAGTGTTTCGCTCTTCTCGCCACACGCTCTACACTCGTCAGAATCTGCCCGTCCACTCCGGTACAGTTGTGCCCGTTATCCTGCATGACCAGTCAGGATACGTACCATCATTAAGGAGGCCTCTTGTCCTCTTCTCGTCTGGCCCACCCCACAAAATCCTAGTGGTCCTGGCCACCGTCACGTTCCAACAGGCCGTGTGGGTTTCTCTTGCACACGCCTTTAATTCCGCTTTCGTTGCCTCAAACGGTTTTGCGTTCGCCAAGTTAACTGCCTCGAGTTCTCTTCCCCCGACGGCCAGTGTATTGGCCCTTTCGTTCCCGGCTATCCCTGAGTGGCCAGGTACCCATATAATATGGATCCTGCCCCCAGAGGAAAACTCCGTAATGGCTCTTATACAGTCCAGCAAGGTTCTGGACTTAACCCTACTAGCTGATATCGCCCTAATCGCCCTTTGGCTGTCGGTGAATATGTTGGCGTCTACTCGCCCCATATTCGATTCGATTCAATCCATCTCATACACTCCGTAATAGCACGGACTTCCGCTTGGAAGCTGGTGTTGTGATCAGGAAGACGGAAGGATATCCCGGTCTCCGAGTTCTCAATATAGACCCCCCCATACCCGTTCTATTCCTCAACTTAGATCCGTCTGTGTAGCAACAGATCCCCACGGGCATTCGCCCCAGAGTTCCGCTCTACCATTCTTCCCTATCAGGGATCATAATCTCGCAGTTTCCGACAATTTCCTTCTTCGGTATGCGGTCGGGCATGTCAGATGAGTGTGTGTAACCGGACAACGTGCCCAGTACACACTGATGATCTGCTCTGAAATCACCTATGTATAGCTCGCTAAGAGATAAGAGGCGTTCGGCCGCGAGTGCCGCCTCGTACCTCACCTGCGTTTCAATTGGTGGTATATTCAGCAGTGTCTCCAGAGCCCTGGTCGACGTGGTGCACATTGCCCCACTTATACCCAAGCAACACGTACGCTGGACCCCCTGAAGTGGTCTTATGTTGCACTTTTTGTCCAAAGAAGTTCACCAGATTACAGAGGCATAAGTTAAGATCGGTCTTATTACTTACCTTCACTGGTATCGTCCTGTAGACAGGAGTTTTTGTTCTCCCCGTGAACAGACATATTTCCGTCTTCTCCGGGTTAACGTTTAGGCCCCTAGGCTGAGCCCAGCCGAAGGCCGTGTCTAGGGCCGCCTCGGCCCTTCTGCACAAATAGTTTGGATCCTTGCCCCTTAGAAGTATTACAACATCGTCTGCATAGCAGACTGATTCGAATCCCTCTTCGGTTAAGGTCCTTAGGAGACTATTTATCGCGGTTACCCATAGCAGTGGAGATAAAATCCCACCCTGTGGCGTTCCGTGAAGTACCCTTCTCCTAATAGTTACACCGTACATTTCGCAACTTATCCATCTATTCCTAAGCATGTGGGTGACCCAGTCACTAAGCGCCCGGTCAACCCGAAACCGGCTCAAGGATCAGATAAGAGTATCGGTCAGTACGTTATTAAAGGCTCCCTCAATGTCAATGCACACCGCCAGTGTGTACAGTTTGTCCTCGAAGGATTTCCCTTTACATAAGCATGCTGCTTATATTTCAGATCTCTGTCCTTTATTCAACTTTTATTCATGGCATCGACTATCCGCTCCAATGGTTTTAAGTAGAAAGTACGTTAGGCTAATCGGGCGATAAGCCTTTGGTGTCGCATAGGTCGGCTTTCCAGGTTTGGGTATAAATACTACCCTAGCAACGTGGAGTGTATGCGAATTTTAAGCACGCAGTATATATCACTGATAGATGAGTTAACAATAAGTTCACCTCTTTCTGCAAGAGTGCCGGGAATATACCATCCAGCCCCGCGGCCTTGTATGGTGCGAAACTTCTGATCGCACCCTTGATCATTTCAGTCGTTACGATCATCCCTCCATTTTGGTCTCCCTGCCCTCGTGGCGGTTCCTCCATGGCGCCCGTTTCGGTCGGCGGAAAATGGGAGTCCATTAGGAGTTTCATGATCTCCTCTATATCCTCCAGTCTCCTCCCAGTCTCCTCCCAGTCCCATCGACCATTGATCCTGGTTGAAGACATCTTAGAATTGAACATTTCTAAACTTTAGTATATAGGGTATAAAATATAAATTATTGACCGATTTCAATTTTCTTGTTGATTTTTAAAATCTTTCTTCATTTTATTCACAAATTGCATTAAATATATTAACAAAACGTTGTTTTTATTACAATATTAAACACTAACATGTGCAGTTTGCTGATGAAGAAAAATTAACTAATTTACACTCTGAATGACAAGCAGACATGAGTGACACTTAAAATATTTAATTTATGCTCTAACTTAAAAATATTTTGTTTTTCAAAATGTCACATATAATTTATCATTGAAATATGCGCTAAAAATGCACATATTTTATTTAAGTTTATATATTTTTTTTAATAGTTTTCAACTATTTTATATAAACAAATAAATAAATGTTGACTTTTGTGTGGAAAATGTTAGTACTCAGCTCTTGTATCTCTGTATTAAAATGTAGACGTATTCATCTGATAGTTTACTAAAAAAAAATTGTATCCATAAATTTTGGTTTTTGATTGATTGTCCTCTGAAAATTTATAATTCATAAATATTGAAGAGAAATTATATAGCCACCAATACCAATTGGACTATACAAATATTCTAATTAGATTTTTTATAAACTAAATGTCAATCTTTCATTATAAACTTGTTATTTCTATTGTATGATATTTTATAATTTGTTTAAAAAATTCAATCTAAAATTCAATTCATCGATATTGAAAATTATGCAATAATAAATATGAACATCTGGATTTGTTTACCTCTTTATGATGAAGTTTTTTTTATTTAACTTTTATAATAAATTATAAATGAAGCAATCTCGTGATTCTGGTTTTAAAAAAAAAATATTTAGTACTATGCACTTGATTAATATTAAAATCAATAATTAAAATTGATCTTAATCTTTGAGAAACAGCAATAAAACACTCAAACGATATGATTGTCAATTTCATAATCTAAAAAGATATAAATATTTTTTGTAGATCTGAAACATGTTTAACATTAATTTGTTATAATTTATGACTAGAAATTATTTTAAACATGTTAATCTCGATTGCCATTTTATTTAACTTAAACTAAACTGATGAATTTTCTCAACGTAACATTAATGGAACACGCCCATTGAAACATTTCGTAAAGTTTATGGAGTTTTTCATTAAATTTTATTTTATTTATCAAAAGTCTCCACTCAAAAAAAAGACATGAACTAAAAGGTAATGAAAAATCTCCTTCCAAATAGTTTATAAATTGTCCTCAATTTAAGTAAAATTTTATTAAAACTTAGAATAATTTTCTTAAAAAGAATAAAAATTCCTAAGTTTAAGGAAAAATGAAATAGTTTATATACTCAGAAATAGTTCATATTTTTCCTAAGTAATATTTCTTGATTTTAGGAAAAAACAAGTCAATTAAATAAAAATTTTATTAATTTTAAGAAAAAACATCTTAGTTTTAAGAAAATTGCATACTCAAATGTAATAAAATTAAGTTTAGTTAAAAAAAAAAATTAGGACATAATTTACTCCCATTTAGTTCCAAAAATGTGTCTAACTTAAATCGAGAAAGTACTTGAACTTAATGTGTGTTCATTTTTTGTTCGTGAGTAGTAAAACTAACTAAATTTTAGAAAGCCATTTCCAAATTCAGTTTTTAAGTCAACCACTTTCTATTTTTGAAGAATTGTTTCTAAAAATTAGTTCAGACAGTTAAAACCAAAAAGTAATAAATTTTTTCTTATGTAATAATAAAAATTTACTTGATTTTAGGAACTGATGAACTTCTAAGGAAAATTTTCATGCAACTTAGTTCAGATAAATTTTAAAAATTTATTAAAATATTCTTTTTTTCAAGTAAAAGTTTTCTAATATTTAAAAAATAATAAAATTTAGCATAGATTTTTTTTTGTTGGAAAACGTTTAAATTATTTTTAATATTCTATTCCAAAAAAACAATCAATTAAAAATAACCAGTTAGTTTTCCTAATTTTTAAGAAAACAATATTATTAAATAAAAGAAATTAATTATTATTAATTATAAATAAAAGAAATTAATTTTTTGATTCGTGATCGTGCGTGAGTCAAAAATCTCTCGCGTGCCCATCTCTAATCTTAACAATCTTAAATATTGAACTTAAAGTAGCTTAAAATATATTTTAAAATTTTGTGTGCAAAGGTTAAAAAAATTTCGAATATGCGCTTTTATGTAATAAATTTGTTTGTTGACTGCAATACAAAATATCGCAGACACATTTTATGCATTACGACATAATGGCTATAATTGACATAGCGCTTATTAAACTTTATATTTATCCAACTATTTGTTTCACTTAATAATAAAAAAGTTTAAATTTGTATATGTCAAGTAAAGTTTAAGCTAAAAATCCCATAAAATAAACTTATGACTTTTTCATTTTCCAATAATAACAAGAAGTGTATATAACTGTGATATTTTGTATTTTTGCAACAATTTCCTTAAATTAGTTAATTTAAGAAGACAAAGGACCCCCAGTGTTCCTTAGCCATAGATGCAGTGTGTCACGTAGGGCGTCCTTTTTTGTAGTTCTCTCAAGCAGAACCGTCAATTAACTACGAAAAGGATCTGACTTTGTCACAATTTATTACGTTTCAGAATATCCTGCGGTACATTTTTTTAATATGTTTACCTTTTTGCTAATGAAATTTAATTTATATTTTAAATACATGAATTCAGTATAATTCAATTTAGTTTTAAGATAAAATTGTAGAGCAAAGAGCTTGTAATGAGCAGTGTCCTCACAAAGCGGAAGTCCTCCGAAAGTGGAGAAAATACCTACTCAATGAGTGTAAAGTACTTTAAAATATATGGTAAAATATAATACTTTTACTATAGAAGCAGGATAAGGATGATTTTCACTTAAAAGAAGTGCTATTTAAATTGTTGTTACAAAATATGTTCTTATTTTTAGGGAGTTAATTCCTAGTTTTAGTAATAAAAATTATCTAATGAACTTAAATAAAATAAAATTTTTCTTAAAGCCAAGGAAACATTTCCTAACTAACAGTACAATTTTAGATGATGTATGAACTAATTAGGAGGATATTTTACTGTTTTCTAATAAAAATTTACTTCTCAGTAGTAAAATTTTTCTATAATTTGGAAATTTTTACCAAACTTTAAGTAAAATTTGTTTCTTAATTTCAAGGAAAATTTTATTAAATATTGATAAAAAGTATCTTTGGCGCCGTTTTCATTTCAATTTTTTCTCTAAATAACTTAATTTTTCTAAATTCTAGTTCATTTTTTTAAGTGTGCTACAATAAACGAAGAAGTTTCATATAAGACTAGAGACATCATATTTTTAAAGCTTTCCATTTAAGCTAGATTAACAATGATGGAGTTTAGGGTCAAATTTTAATTGCTTTAAGGACTGATTTTTAAAACTAAAAGAAGTTTTTAGTTCTATTTTAAGTAGATGTAATATTTTTGGTTATGAGCCGGTTGAGAAAACCTCCGGTCCTATTTTTCAACCTATGTAAAATTTTAAGGCAATTTAACTTTTTTATGTATAAGTTTTAATTATTAGAAATAACATTTCCTTCAATATCCACTTTTTGAAAATTAGTATTTGTTTTTGCTAATTTTAGCAAATCCGTTTTTAAAAATTTGTAAAATAATTTCTGAAATTTGCAACAAAAAGCTGTAAATATTCAATTAAAATTCTGAAATTTGTAAAATGTAGAAAGCAAAAAAAATTTACTAAATAATAAAGTGGGATTGAAAAATATTTACAAAATTTTTCTACTAACTTTTTTTCTGAGTGTACATAATCAACTATTCAGAGCTATAATAATTTTACTTTTTTATAATGTGAGAAATCGATAAATTGGTACAGTTTATCAAACTCGCCTGAGAAATAAAATTTATTTAATTTTTAAAAATATACTTGTATTTGTACCACCCTTTATACTGTTCTACACGAAGTATATTTTGAAATTTAGATTTAAGTAAACTCGATTTCGAGTGTAAACACAACCTTAGATTAATCTTCCGTAAATACCATTATTTATATATTTTATTTAATATTTTAGTGAAAATATTTCACACACACTTAACAAATAGCGACATATGTGTATTTGTTTAGTTTGAATCAATATTTGAAGAATAATTAAAACAATAAAATTTTAAATGTTAATTGCGTCATGAATTTTTGTTTAATCTAAATTATTTGTGTTTATAAATAATTTCTGTATAGATACGTTATAATCTTTGTTTGGACCAATTTTGGGGTTTTATTTTTTTAAATCTACAAATTCGTTAAAATAACGTTAAGTCTAAAGCCTTTTTAACTTACAACCGTTACCCTCGGCATATCATTATCAAATTATATAAAATACTGTTTAAGTCTTAAGATACCGTTAACAAAATTGTTGATATACGGTTATTGGTAAAATTACCAAACTAACTAAATTACCGGTCCCCTTCAAATATCGTTTTCAGTAACGATATATAAAGAAAAGAACAGTTGTATTAAAACAACGGTATAACCAAATAATCTAAAATAACTTTGCCGTTACCGTTGCCATTAACCACATGGTTTTTTTTTGTCAAGCATGTTTCGAATAAATTTAAAAATCAATTTTTTAAAAAGTTCCTCTATATCGGTACACTGAGAGTATTAATGCAAGTAAAACTTGAAAAACTGCCTTTCGTACACTTAATAAAAATATATCATTAAAGCGATTTTCATAAAAATTATTATGCATTTTATTATTTTAAGAAACTTTTTCGTTTACTTTTTTAGTAAAAAATTGAATTAATTTTTGTAAAATAAAATTCTCTTTATGTAATATTGTTGAACTACCAAAAATTTTGGACTTCGACTGACTACATACCTCCCTTTAAAGGACCTATCTGAATTGGACTTAAATGGTATTTATACACACAAAATAGATATATGATTGAAATTTCGGTTATGAATGTTATATGTTATAAAAGTAAAAAAAAATTGTCAAAATTAAAAACAAATTAAATAGTTAAAATTGAAAGCATCGTTAAAATTAAAAAATCGTAAAAAATATCTTCCAAATTGAAAAAAACGTTTAATATTTTAAAAAAAAAAATCGCAAAGAGCAAATCAGCAAAATTGGAGAAATACTGTCAAAATTAAGAAAAAATTTGGCGATTAAAATCTCATCGATTGAGATTTATCGCTAGGATTAAAAATAGCATTTTACAATATTTTAAATTTGGCGTTTTTCCAAAAAAAAAAAAAAAATGTTTCATATTTATTTTTGGATTTTTTTCAATTTTAAAAAATTTTTTGGTTTTGCTGATTTTATTTCACATTCTTTTATAATTTTGGTTTTCTTATATTGAAGTTTATTTAAATATTAATAGGGTAAAGTTTGCTTTTAAATGAAGAATCAAAAAAGATACACAGAAATATTTTTTATTTTTAACTTTTCGAATAAGTCATTCAAAAACCAAACATAAAGCAATGCGGATTTTCGGTGGAAGTTGATATTTTCAGTTAAATGTGGAATTTTATGCTTTCTGTTTCTAAAAATAGAAATTCAAATAATTCGTTTTTGGTATTAAACAAAATATTCTTTTAAATACAAATTTATTTCAATACCAATTACAAGAAATTTTTCATACAAACATAGAAAATAAAAATATGAATTTATGTGTGTTTGTTGTGTTTTGTAATTACAATACAAACAAAATTAAAAAACTTTCAAAAGTTTTCAAATTTAAAGCATTTTTTATCATTATTTAATCACAAAAGAACGATGAAATGTTTGTTAGGAAAATACCTAGCCACGTGTTTGATTGCTAAGGAGAAATATCCCAGCAAAACTTTGGTAATGGGTGCGATATTCTCATTCGTTACCTTGTAATGATAGCTCGTTACCTTTTTTAGTATTTGCAAGCATAAAGTAATAAGTTACTCACTATTGATTACGTAATATATGATTTATAAATGTAAAGTAATAATTGAAATATTTTTAAAAATCTATTTTTAGATACATTACTTTGTATGTAATGTATGTTTGTTTTGACAACACTAGCGAAAAAACGAAGCGCAACAATTCATGTAAGTTTAAAGCAATCAAATACTATATGCGTCGATAGCTCAGTGGGCAGAGTTCTTGGCTGGCAACCAGAGTTCCCTGGTTCGATTCCCATCATCACCATATTATTTTTAATAACGTTTAAAATATTTGTAATAATTTTTTTTAATAAAAATTCCTCTTTTTTACAAATCTATTTTTAGACACATTACTTTTTCATTCTCGCAACCCTATAAGTAACCCATTACATTATCCCCTCAGTGAAGTAATCGATTATTCGGGTTGAATAATTATTTGAGTTTTTAATTATTTGTTGCGACGTGAAAGGAAATAGAGCCGATTAATTGAGGAATCGGTTAATCGATTAACCGCCAAGTCAACTGTAGTGGGAAAATTTTCCACGTTATTTAAGCAATACACTTTCGTTTTTTTTTTCTTGGTTTTTATTTTGAAGGTTCAAAGATCAAAAAATTACAACTTTTCTAACAATTCTGCCCGTATGGGGTTATTCCATGGTATTTATACAACTTTCTTGTATTTGTTTAAATGAACATTTTCGTCAAGTTTGTTTAGATTTATCTTTTAATTTTCCCCCCTTTTCATAAAAAAGGAAGAGTACCCTTCCCACATTATGAATCACTTTCCAAAATTCGACCCAATTTATGCTTTGTGAAGGGTATCATATAGTCGCATGCTTGACTTTAATTTTCTTATTTGTCTTGAATTACTCCACCATATATGGTGAGGGTATATATCAGTTTGTCATTCAGTTTGTAACATGTCGAAATATAGGTTTAAGACCCCATAAAGTATATATATTCGTGATCCTTATGCAATTTTAAGTCGATTTAGCGATGTCCGTCTGTCTGTCTGTCCGTCCGTCTGTCTGTCTGTTGAAATGGCGATCACGACGCGAAGACGCAAGCGGGGTTTTTAATAATTTTTACCCAGATTATTAAACATCCTCCCGAGCAGTTTGGTATTTTAAATGAGCAAAATCGGTCAAGCGGTTCAAAAGTTATGAGTGAAAATGTGAAGATACCTCTAAATTTTCCATACAAATTGGTAGAATTTTTCCGTATCTATTTTTTTTCTGTTAAGTTAGTAAAATGTAAAAGTCACTAACAGAGCAGACCTCTGTAAATAACATTACTAAAACTAAATAACAAAAGTTCTGTTACATAAATCAAAGACATTAATTTGTTAAAGAAAGAACATTAGTTGAAACTATTTCCCAATAGGTGGCGCATCTGAAAAAAAATTCTCCCTATTAGGCATATTCTGCTACAATTTACAATAGGGTATTATTAATTTTCTATTTCGTTCGTAACATAAAAGAATGTTTGCCAAAAGCTATGCAAAATATATGTTTTATGTGTATATTATACTTTAATTTTCTAATTCAATATTCATTTAGATGTTTAAGAGCACAGTATTGCAATTTTTCGTATGTGTATTTATTTTTTTGAAAGAAAGAATTAAATATGGATTTTCCAATGCCTCAATACTTCAAAATTATACAAATTAAACGAAAAAATACCATTTTGATCGATGAAAATTTGTTTTTTTTTTTACAGAAAATGTGAAACAAATGCTTTTATCACGTCGAACATTTAAAAATTGACTTTAGTATTTTGAAATAAGTCTGCTAGTGACAGCTTAATGTACTAGAATATTAAATATGTATTAAATCTCATAACTGTGGTTACTAAGACAATTGAAAGCCAAATCCAGGGCCATGCGACCTAGGCATGGCGCAGGGTATTGTTATCTATTTACTTAAGCGCCATCTACTGCTAAGTATAGACACTAAAGCAATTATGTATTTAGCTCTATCTTTATGTATAAATGTCTTTGGCCCCATGGCTAGGTCCAAAGAAATTTATATATAAAGAAAGAGCAAAATGCATAATTGGTTTAGTGCCGCTACTTTTGAATAGGTGACGCAAAATCACATTAAAACTATATCCTGCCCCATGGCGATATAGCCTTGGATTAGGCTTTCAATCAATTTATTTAGCAAAAATATTAAATTAACTACATACTTAAAAATGATAAAGCATTCAGATGTTGCCAGTAGACTTATAACATAATTTTAAAGTCAATTTTTCAAATGTTTGACGTAATAAAAGCATTTGTTTCACGTTTTTATGTCAAAAAAGAAATTTTCATAGAGGAAAATAGTATTTTTTTAATTCCATTTGTATTTTTGAGAATTGAGGGATTGACAAATGTATATTTATGTTAATTTTTTCTTTTATAAAAATATACAGATGAATAAAGTGCGATATTGTGCTCTTAAACATCTAAATGAATATTGATTTAAAAATTAAGGTATAACATGCACATAAAACATATGTTTTTATAGTTTTTTGGCAAATATTCATTTATGTTACAAAGAAAATAGAAAATCAATAATATTCTACTGCATATTGTAGCACAATATGGCTAATGGAGACTAGCTCTGCAGCAAAATATGCCTAATGGAGAGAATGCACCTTCTGGTGGGCCATCTATTGACAAATACTTACAACTCATGTTCTTTTTTAACAAATAAATTTCTTTGCTGTATTCTCTCCATTAGACAAACACACTTTAATTTTTTAAAGAAAGAACATTCGTTGCAACTATTTATCAATACGTGGCGCATCAGAAAGTGCATTCTCTCCATTAGGCATATTCAGCTGCAGACCTAGTTCCCATTAGCCGGAACAAAATCAAGTATTTGACAAAAACTATGCTTTAAAATATGTTTTTTGTGCAGTCCATGTTTAAAAAAAATTGTGAAAATTTAAAGGTGCCTCTAAATTGCCTATGCAAATTTAGTACAATTTCATAGTAGCGACTGGTACATAACATATTTTCTCATATTTTTCACCAGTCGCTTAGCAGTTAATATTTTGTATTCACCTCAAACATTTTTCCACCACTAAAAATGTTTTTCACCACAAAAAATTTTTTCACCTTAAAAAATTTTTTTTCACCTCTAAATTTTTTTTCTACCAAAAAAGTTCATTTCACATCTAAAAAAGTTTTGCACCTCAAAAAATTTTTTCACCTACATAATTTTACTTTTAAAGTTTTTTTATATTATTTGTATCAAAAACAGAAGAGAACATCTTTTTAGGATATTGGTGGAGGGTATTCAAAGATTCGGCACAGCCGAATTTAGCCCTTTTTTACTTGTTAAAATTTAAATTTGTTTCAACGCCTACTTCGCCCACGTCTTGCTAAAAATTAGACATTTTTTCCATGGTTTATTTATATTTTATAGGGGTATCATCCACACAGCAGGCTTGAAACTAAGGTTAGTTTAAAAGAAAAGATGGATTTTAAGTAATGATACAACCAACTTATATCCATACACTTAAGCCCGAAAGTACACTTGTTGTGCGCTCTCATGTGTGTTCAAATTTTACTGAGGATCGGACACTCACTATTTTGCCCAAGCTTGACACCGGCTGACTTCAGTCAATACAGGATTTATTTAGAAAACCTTTGGTTAGAGTCTCAAATTTTTTTTCTTAAGCGGGACAGTTGATGGGGAACGCTAGATATGCGGTAAAATAAGGTGGGTCTAAACTGATTAAAAATTTTGTAACTTTTATTTTTATAACCAACAAAAACACTTTCATTTCCCACCACGTAATAATGTTGTTTATTATTACGTTTTTTTATTACGTTCTTGTTTTGCCAAGTATTGTAAACAAATCACAAATAGAAAATTTTATCAACAACATTTGTATTCACGCATTAACGAATATTTATTTTGTCTTAAACCAAAAATAAAATGTAAAATTTTATAACAAAAAAAAAATGCGGATTTTCGGTGGAAGTTGATATTTTCAGTTAAATGTGGAATTTTATGCTTTCTGTTTCTAAAAATAGAAATTCAAATAATTCGTTTTTGGTATTAAACAAAATATTCTTTTAAATACAAATTTATTTCAATACCAATTACAAGAAATTTTTCATACAAACATAGAAAATAAAAATATGAATTTATGTGTGTTTGTTGTGTTTTGTAATTACAATACAAACAAAATTAAAAAACTTTCAAGTTTGAAAAACATAGAAATTCATAGAATTTTAACTGAAACTATCTTTAAGAAAATTCAGTTTTCAAATTTAAAGCATTTTTTATCACTATTTAATCACAAAAGAACGATGAAATGTTTGTTAGGAAAATACCTAGCCACGTGTTTGATTGCTAAGGAGAAATATCCCAGCAAAACTTTGGTAATGGGTGCGATATTCTCATTCGTTACCTTGTAATGATAGCTCGTTACCTTTTTTAGTATTTGCAAGCATAAAGTAATAAGTTACTCACTATTGATTACGTAATATATGATTTATAAATGTAAAGTAATAATTGAAATATTTTTAAAAATCTATTTTTAGATACATTACTTTGTATGTAATGTATGTTTGTTTTGACAACACTAGCGAAAAAACGAAGCGCAACAATTCATGTAAATTTAAAGCAATCAAATACTATATGCGTCGATAGCTCAGTGGGCAGAGTTCTTGGCTGGCAACCAGGGTTCCCTGGTTCGATTCCCATCATCACCATATTATTTTTAATAACGTTTAAAATATTTGTAATAATTTTTTTTAATAAAAATTCCTCTTTTTTACAAATCTATTTTTAGACACATTACTTTTTCATTCTCGCAACCCTATAAGTAACCCATTACATTATCCCCTCAGTGAAGTAATCGATTATTCGGGTTGAATAATTATTTGAGTTTTTAATTATTTGTTGCGACGTGAAACGAAATAGAGCCGATTAATTGAGGAATCGGTTAATCGATTAACCGCCAAGTCAACTGTAGTGGGAAAATTTTCCACGTTATTTAAGCAATACACTTTCGTTTTTTTTTCTTGGTTTTTATTTTGAAGGTTCAAAGATCAAAAAATTACAACTTTTCTAACAATTCTGCCCGTATGGGGTTATTCCATGGTATTTATACAACTTTCTTGTATTTGTTTAAATGAACATTTTCGTCAAGTTTGTTTAGATTTATCTTTTAATTTTCCCCCCTTTTCATAAAAAAGGAAGAGTACCCTTCCCACATTATGAATCACTTTCCAAAATTCGACCCAATTTATGCTTTGTGAAGGGTATCATATAGTCGCATGCTTGACTTTAATTTTCTTATTTGTCTTGAATTACTCCACCATATATGGTGAGGGTATATATCAGTTTGTCATTCCGTTTGTAACATGTCGAAATATAGGTTTAAGACCCCATAAAGTATATATATTCGTGATCCTTATGCAATTTTAAGTCGATTTAGCGATGTCCGTCTGTCTGTCTGTCCGTCCGTCTGTCTGTCTGTTGAAATGGCGATCACGACGCGAAGACGCAAGCGGGGTTTTTAATAATTTTTACCCAGATTATTAAACATCCTCCCGAGCAGTTTGGTATTTTAAATGAGCAAAATCGGTCAAGCGGTTCAAAAGTTATGAGTGAAAATGTGAAGATACCTCTAAATTTTCCATACAAATTGGTAGAATTTTTCCGTATCTATTTTTTTTCTGTTAAGTTAGTAAAATGTAAAAGTCACTAACAGAGCAGACCTCTGTAAATAACATTACTAAAACTAAATAACAAAAGTTCTGTTACATAAATCAAAGACATTAATTTGTTAAAGAAAGAACATTAGTTGAAACTATTTCCCAATAGGTGGCGCATCTGAAAAAAAATTCTCCCTATTAGGCATATTCTGCTACAATTTACAATAGGGTATTATTAATTTTCTATTTCGTTCGTAACATAAAAGAATGTTTGCCAAAAGCTATGCAAAATATATGTTTTATGTGTATATTATACTTTAATTTTCTAATTCAATATTCATTTAGATGTTTAAGAGCACAGTATTGCAATTTTTCGTATGTGTATTTATTTTTTTGAAAGAAAGAATTAAATATGGATTTTCCAATGCCTCAATACTTCAAAATTATACAAATTAAACGAAAAAATACCATTTTGATCGATGAAAATTTGTTTTTTTTTTACAGAAAATGTGAAACAAATGCTTTTATCACGTCGAACATTTAAAAATTGACTTTAGTATTTTGAAATAAGTCTGCTAGTGACAGCTTAATGTACTAGAATATTAAATATGTATTAAATCTCATATCTGTGGTTACTAAGACAATTGAAAGCCAAATCCAGGGCCATGCGACCTAGGCATGGGGCAGGGTATTGTTATCTATTTACTTAAGCGCCATCTACTGCTTATTATAGACACTAAAGCAATTATGCATTTAGCTCTATCTTTATGTATAAATGTCTTTGGCGCCATGGCTAGGTACAAAGAAATTTATATATAAAGAAAGAGCAAAATGCATAATTGGTTTAGTGCCGCTACTTTTGAATAGGTGGCGCAAAATCACATTAAAGCTGTATCCTGCCCCATGGCGATATAGCCTTGGATTAGGCTTTCAATCAATTTATTTACCAAAAATATTAAATTAACTACATACTTAAAAATGATAAAGCATTCAGATGTTGCCAGTACACTTATAACATAATTTTAAAGTCAAGTTTTTCAAATGTTTGACGTAATAAAAGCATTTGTTTCACATTTTTATGTCAAAAAAGAAATTTTCATAGAGGAAAATAGTATTTTTTTTAATTCCATTTGTATTTTTGAGAATTGAGGGATTGACAAATGTATACTTATGTTATTTTTTCTTTTATAAAAAAATACAGATGAATAAAGTGCGATATTGTGCTCTTAAACATCTAAATGAATATTGATTTAAAAAATTAAGGTATAATATGCACATAAAACATATGTTTTTATAGTTTTTGGAAAATATTCATTTATGTTACAAAGAAAATAGAAAATCAATAATATTCTACTGCATATTGTAGCACAATATGGCTAATGGAGACAGCTCTGCAGCAAAATATGCCTAATGGAGAGAATGCACCTTCTGGTGGGCCATCTATTGACAAAGACTTACAACTCATGTTCTTTTTTAACAAATAAATTTCTTTGCTGTATTCTCTCCATTAGACAAACACACTTCAATTTTTTAAAGAAAGAACATTCGTTGCAACTATTTATCAATACGTGGCGCATCAGAAAGTGCATTCTCTCCATTAGGCATATTCAGCTGCAGAGCTCGTTCCCATTAGCCGGAACAAAATCAAGTATTTGACAAAAACTATGCTTTAAAATACATATGTTTAAAAAAAATAGTGAAAATTTAAAGGTGCCTCTAAATTGCCTATACAAATTTAGTACAATTTCATAGTAGCGACTGGTACATAACATATTTTCTCATATTTTTCACCAGTCGCTTAGCAGTTAATATTTTGTATTCACCTCAAACATTTTTCCACCACTAAAAATGTTTTTCACCACAAAAAATTTTTTCACCTTAAAAAATTTTTTTTCACCTCTAAATTTTTTTTCCACCAAAAAAGTTCATTTCACATCTAAAAAAGTTTTGCACCTCAAAAAATTTTTTCACCTACATAATTTTACTTTTAAAGTTTTTTTATATTATTTGTATCAAAAACAGAAGAGAACATCATTTTAGGATATTGGTGGAGGGTATTCAAAGATTCGGCACAGCCGAATTTAGCCCTTTTTTACTTGTTAAAATTTAAATTTGTTTCAACGCCTACTTCGCCCACGTCTTGCTAAAAATTAGACATTTTTTCCATGGTTTATTTATATTTTATAGGGGTATCATCCACACAGCAGGCTTGAAACTAAGGTTAGTTTAAAAGAAAAGATGGATTTTAAGTAATGATACAACCAACTTATATCCATACACTTAAGCCCGAAAGTACACTTGTTGTGCGCTCTCATGTGTGTTAAAATTTTACTGAGGATCGGACACTCACTATTTTGCCCAAGCTTGACACCGGCTGACTTCAGTCAATACAGGATTTATTTAGAAAACCTTTGGTTAGAGTCTCAAATTTTTTTTCTTAAGCGGGACAGTTGATGGGGAACGCTAGATATGCGGTAAAATAAGGTGGGTCTAAACTGATTAAAAATTTTGTAACTTTTATTTTTATAACCAACAAAAACACTTTCATTTCCCACCACGTAATAATGTTGTTTATTATTACGTTTTTTTATTACGTTCTTGTTTTGCCAAGTATTGTAAACAAATCACAAATAGAAAATTTTATCAACAACATTTGTATTCACGCATTAACGAATATTTATTTTGTCTTAAACCAAAAATAAAATGTAAAATTTTATAACAAAAAAAAAAATAATAATAATAAAATCTCTTTAAAAACTAATAACTTTGCAAGAGGTTTTTTAAACCACACGTGTTGTGGTGGCAATGAACTTTATTAGCTAAAATTAGTTAAAATTTAGAATAAACTTCGTACTTATTACGAAATAATAGTAAATATAGTTTTATTCTCATGGGGTAAATGAACTCAACGAAGGCCACTGTCATTATAAACAAAATAGTAAAGAAGTAAACAAATATACGACTTGATAATTGAGTAAATAATCGAGTAATCAGTTTGAATAAAGTATTCAAAGTATATTTTATTTAAACCGACAGGTACTTGGCATATTTTATTAAATTATTTTAAATTATTGTTGTTTAATTAACTCTTTCATATGGTGCAAATAATTCGATTAATGGAATCTTAATTGCTGCAATACAATTAATTCTTAAATAACAATGACCATATTAAAGAAAATCAGCAATTAAAATAAATTATTTAGCATATAAAACACTCGTGTCTGGATATTGACATTTTGCAAACAAATAAAAAATTTTAACAATATGGTAATTAAGACAAATAAATTAATAATATATAAACAAATTTATTGAAAAAGTAACACTTTAGGTTAAACCTGCTAGGGTTGTTGACTTGCTGATGGAATTAATTAAAAACAAAAATTCTATCTTTTTAACATTTCTCATAGTAATAAATCTGTACAAAAAATATATTAAAAATTTGTGGAAAAGGGCAATGTAGAGAAAAAAAATGACAGAGAAAATAAAACTGTTAGCTGAAGCACTTCTTACACAGAGGTCCAAGGGAATTTTGATTAAATTTAGATACAAAATAGATAGAACAAAATTAAAAAACTCTCGGTGTTGCTTCAAAATTGCAAAAATCCGCAGGTAATGTAAAAATCTTTGGCTAAAAATTAATCCATGTTAAACAAATATATTCATCTGGGCCATTCCATGTCAAACCGCACAGCATTCGGATTTGTCATTTCCGATTTTAATGAAATTCGGTTTACGAAATATGACGTCATGAAAATTGGCAAAAACAGAAAAATTTTAGGTTGTCTAGTTAAAAGGTTATGGGCGACTTTGTATGGACACTTTTTGGATATTTTGACGTTTTAGCCAATTTTCATGACGTGATATTTCGAAAACCAAAAGGGTTTGGGGTCGAAAGGTTAATGATTTGATAAACACTACCCATTTACAATATTTGTGGCGAAATTGATTTAAATCGTAGATGACAAATTCGAAAATGACAGTTTTCTGTGCGGTTTGACATAGAATGACCCATCTTTCATATGATTTTTGTTTCTTTTCAGTTTGTAAATCGAATTTCGGCGAATATTTGTATTTTAAATATTTTTTATGTTTAGTTTAAGTTTATTATGTAAATAATTTTATCAAACAGTGAATTGTTAAGGATTTAAAAATTTTGGGTCATGTAAACCTTAAGTGCATATAAAGCTTAATAGCGATATTTTTGTTCGAAAAATATTTAAAAAATCCCTTAAAAATTAATATATATTTTTATACTTTCATGAAAAAAACCCATAATGTACAAAAATAAGACTTTTAACCTCAGGGAGTAGCGAATACAGTATTCAGTCGGTTAATCAATATTCGATTTATCGAATAATTTTTTTCAATTTGTGCCTAAATTTTAAATAACCAATAATTCGATCATTTTATACGATTAATTGATTAATCAAAATTGGTAAAAAAATAGACAAAAAAAAAATTTGCCATAATATGTTTTTAAAAGGTTAATATAGCACAAAAGCATTCACAATATTCTCTAGAAAATAATATTTCAAAAGCTTTAAGATTCAAAGTTTTTAATATGCAATTTGAAAAGTAAAATAAAGAAATTTACAAATAATTTGTTTACGTAGTCTCACTTAATTGGAAACAAATAACTTTTCCAAGAAGAACGCAATTTTTAAATTTGGCAACATTCGAAGTGTCATTGTTTGACATTTGAACAATTGTTATTGTTTGCTAGTAGAAGGTACGAGGTTAGTAAAAATGGAGCGCTACACGAATGAACAACGCATTCTCATTGTGAAATTGTTTTACCAAAATGGTGAAAGTTTTGCGGCTACAGTTCGCAAATTGCGATCAATTTGGGGTCACAATAATGCTCCAAAAGAGTCAACTGTAAAGAGATTAATGGATAAATTTGCCGAAACTGGGTCTGTTAGTGATGTAAAGACAACAACGCGCCATCGACCAGGTCGATCGACCGAAAATGTCGCAGCTGCACGTGATGATGTCGCTCAAACTCCATCCACCTCAATTCGACACCGAGCTCAGCAAATTGGTGTCTCCAAATCCACTTTGCAGCGAATTTTGACGAAAGATTTGCATCTTCATGCATACAAAGTTCAATTTACTCAGGAACTGAAGCCAGCTGACCATGGACAGCGAAGGGAGTTCGTTAATTGGGTATTGGAGAGACAACATGAAAATGCTGATTTTGCCGATAAAATCATCTTCAGTGACGAGGCCCATTTTCATCTTGATGGCTTCGTCAATAGGCAGAATTGTCGCATTTGGGGTGAGGAAAATCCTCGAGTGATTCACGAGAAGCAAATGCATCCTCAACGTGTCACTGTGTGGTGTGGTTTTTGGGCTGGAGGAATCATTGGACCTTTTTTTTTATGAAAATGAGGCAGGTCAAGCGCAAACAGTCAATGGTGTTCGGTATCGTGAAATGATAACCAGTTTTTTCTTGCCTAGAATTGAAGAAATGAATGTGGAGGGCATGTGGTTCCAACAAGACGGCGCCACATGTCATACAGCCAGAGAAACAATTCAATTGCTGGATCAGTCATTTCCCGGTCGTGTTATTTCGCGTTTTGGAGATCAGAATTGGCCGCCTAGATCGTGCGATTTAACACCATTAGATTTTTTTCTTTGGGGTTTTTTGAAGTCGATGGTTTACGCGAATAAGCCGACGACGACTCAAGCCTTAAAAGAGGAAATTGGACGCTGCATTAATGAAATACCGCAGCATTATTAAAAGATCTGCACGATATATTGTTCCATACATAACCTCATTCTGTCTACTTTACGATATAATAAAGTTTCACGATTTTTTTTTAAATATCTGTGTTTTATTTAAAATTTAAAAATTGCGTTCTTCTTATAAGCGTTTCCGAAGCCAATTATGAATAATGAATGTCAATTAAAAGTGAAAAGTCGATTAATTGAATACCATTGAAGCGAAGGATGTTGTTCGATTTTTGTAAAATTTTTAGAATATAATAATTATGCTTTATGCCATAATACACAAACAAGAGATAAAAACTATTTGGAAGAAATTTCCTTTTATTGTATGTATAAAGTTCTAAAATGTCAATAAATCGCAAAAAAGTATCAGCTGGAATTTTGATCAGTGTTTCCATTAAGGTGCTTTTCGGGTATATTTTTTGTGCTTTTTAAGACAATGGTTGACGGATAATTCTAGCTTTTAAATTGTTAAACGTAAAAATTTTCTATAAACTTCATGTGAAACCCAATTTTCGATGCTTTTAAGATTAGGTTTGGTTTAGTTGAAAAAGAGGAATCTTAACATCCAACACATGTCTAAAAATATAACATATACTTAAGACTGAAAGTAGCTCCCGTCTATGTTTATTTATTCCAGGAACCCCGTCCTGTTGTCTAAATTCCTCAGTTTTCTCCAGCCTATTTCACTAAGATAACCCGAAGTCGCGAGATAAGTGTTGACCCATAATCCATTCAAAGGCCAACGCCACAAGAGTACTTTAAGGTTCCCACCGAGTCTGTGTGGCCCAGTCCGTATAGGTTATACCTGGGGGGAAACAAATGAGGCATTGATTTATCATGTAAATGCTAATGACAAAAGTATACCCTTATGGTTTATGAAAATACTTACTATCCTACCAAGTTCCCTTTTACCGAATTTTTAAACTGCTTTAGTTTCCCTCCTATCCAGACCACCCTAAATAATCCCATAGCTTCCTGCTATACACTCTAATAAATTTCAGTTGAAATTTACCCAACTTATAGTAGGAAACTGTACTCCTACTATAAATTGGGTAAATTTACTCTGTGTGCGTAAACGAAAAAAAGTACACACATTATGCGTAAGTTGGTACACACATAAACGGTAATTTTTACATTGAAAGTGCGTAAAAATTAATTGAAATTTTAAAAGTAATTAGAAAATTTACTAAAATAGTGCGTAAAAAACCTATTTGAAGAGTAAATATACGCATTAAATGCCTAAAAATGCATTTCTATATGCGTAATTACATAAAAAAATGCGTATATTTACCAACGCATGGTTTAAATTAAATTGCAGAAAAATATTTTATTTTATGTATGTATGTTTTAATAATAATGAATTATAAATATAATACGTAATATATTCTGAATGGGTATGTGCTGTCATGATGGTCATCTTGAATTTAAATTCACAATATTCACAAATATTATATTTATAACTTTTTAAATAATAAATTTCCATTTTTAGCTTTTTTTTATTTTTTAAATATTTTTCAATTTCCAAATGTTAGTATATTTACAAAAGTTGTGCCTAAAATTTTAATTAAACAAAATAATACTAATTTTAGGCACAAATCGTTTAATTTTAAGCACATTATGCCTAAAAATAATTTTTGTGTGTATTATTGTATATGAAAGTATGTACAGAACATTTTTAGGCATTTTTTGTTTATATTTACCGAATTTTCGTAATATTACATAAAACTTTACCCATTTTACTGTAGTACATTTACAAACATTTTTTAGACTGTAGTCGTTTCAGTAATCTTAGGTTTTTTTACGACGTACCCTATAAAAAACTGTGCAGACATTGTTCCCAAGATCGATTAGCTTGCCGGTTAACCTGGATAGCACTCATAAAAAAATTTATATGGTTATCCGTTAACTTGTCGACATCCCCGTCAATATCACTTTTCTCTCGAAAATAGGCTTTAGGAGTGTTAACTCGTTTTTGCAGAATAATTCTTGAAGTTAGTGCGATTTTTCCTGGCCTTGTTCCGGAACCATATACTACCGATGATATGAAAAGGAATGTACGTTTGTAAGGTGTTTATTAACACAGCCGCCGAGATACTGAGTATATTCGACCTTGTAAGCAAATGATCCAAGGTCTTTGTGCAAAATTCTCATCATGCTGGTGCGGGAAATGTCGAGTTGTCGATGTGAACATTTTCGGCCTCAGCAACCACATTTTCGTGGGCGACGGGGACCATGAGTGCTATCCACTAGCAAGCCAGTCTCACGATCTTTTTGCACAAATCTGCGTACAGCACACGTAGTGTTTGCTTTATTTCGGACAAATCTTCTTTTCAACAAACTTACAGTTTGGGCAACACAGCACTTACTTTGAAAATAACTTTGCAATATTTTTTAAGAAGATACCTGTATTTAGACCACCCTGTATTTGCCTATGACTTCTTCCTATAGGTGAGTTCCAAAAAAAAAATTAACAGAGGTTATTTGCATTTAGAAATTCATGCAGTGCATTCCCTTGCTTGTTGATTTCGGAACTACCCAAAGTTATGAATTAGCATTTTATTAACTGTAACTGCTGCTGAGAAAGCGGCAAAGGCGGTGGTGTCACCAAATCAGACAGTATATAAAAGATGCCTAGAATAGCATATGGCTCCCATGAATGAGTATCATAGCATTTTCCGTAGACAGTTCCGGCGTTCAAGTTTTTGTGATAGAGAATGCAGGTTCTCTTAAGAGTCCCCATCTGTTCATTGAGCAGTTGGTTATTCGGGACGTATAATCCAGATACGTTATGTCTAATAGTTTGAAGGTTCCTGGATTAAAGCCATGTAAATCTTACCCTTTCGGAGTTGTTTCATCAGAGTTTCTATTGCCAATTTTCTTCGAAAGAAGTTAATCTGCATTAGCAAGGTCATTGGTCGGCCAATAACTTTTGCCTGAATGAAGGATTTCATATGAGATGGAGTTTAGTTAAAGCGAGCTCTTGTTTTGTCATAGATATTTTTATTTTCTTTGTTGGAACTTGAAGCTCCACCTCTTAATTGGTCTTGCTTACCCTTAGCCGCTGGCACTGGTTTAATTAGACCCCGCACCATAAATTATATATTATTGTTAAAACCTTCCATTGTGGTTTATTCTTCGGAACTGTCCTCTTCGGAACTGTCACACAGCAACGTTTACCTTCGGTGCATACATAGAAAAAACAGATTCGTGCTGAGAACCGAATTTGTAGCCAACCAAATGGTTCGTTTATGGTAACCGAATTTTTCGGTTGTGACAACTAAAAACCAATTAAGACATAAGTAAATTGACTATGATAACAGTATTTCGGTTGTCTCAATACCAAAAAATTTGGTTGCTGCAACTAAACTAATATGTTTTCTGGGTGGTGTGACTTCTGGTTAATAACAATTCATCAGCCTGGAGTTGTTAGGATACGTACCCCGATAAACTCCAGTCAACAAAGAGTGTTTCCCGAAAGTCGCTGGAAAACATTTGGAACGCCCCTATCAGCCACCCAAAGATCCGGCTGATGGGAAACCGGAAACTACGACGCGGAATCCATTATTTTACATTCAAGAGCGGAGTGCTTCCGAAAATATTCGATTCAGTTTTTAAGCAAGAGATTGAAATAAGAATTTTAATGTTATAGCTATAAAACGCACTGTGTATTTCCTTCAAACAAATTGAAACGAAAAGCTGGCTAATTTTGACCAAACTTTCTTTAACCCTTATAAATGAGATTGCGCCGCTTAATTTTTCTATCCTCTTCCTCACATATCCAAATTTTATTTATATCGGCGCAAAGCACAATGCAAACCTTCCCTATCCAAATATATATCAAAATTTTAACATTTCAAAATTTGCAATCACTTCTATTTAAATATTCTACTTTGCAAATTCTGCTAAAAAAATTTAATTTTTTTAATCAAATAAATCACTGGTGATTATTATTTCTCAGAACTTAATTTAAAATTTCATCAGACAATGAAATGACTATGATTTGGCTTCTAGTTTGCTTCGTGTCATTACACTCTCAGTATGAACAAGAACAAATTGTAATAAAATACCAACCACATCATATTTAGATTTCAAAATAAAAACTATTGAACAAAAAACAGAAAAAAACAAAACAACTCAAGAATTTTTATTAAAAAGGTAAACAAATCAGCAACAAAAAATCGCAGGGTTATTGACTTTAAGTAAAATGCGCACAAAAATTAATTAGAAACAAACCGACAGACAGAAAACTATATTATATTTTTGGACAAAGTTAGAAAGCGTTTTAGTATTTCATTTTATAGTTTGCTGATTGGTTTTTGTTATTCTTTATTTTATTTTTTGTTTGTTTTTGTTTTGCTACCCTGTACTATTAGAGATAACTTAAAAAACATATACAAAATTAAAAACAAAACTTTTATATGTATGGCCAAAATAAGAACATGGTCATAAACAGTGTTGCCAAACAAAATTTTACTTTTTATCATTATTGTAAAATGCTAGCAAGTAATCTTTTTCGCTACATATTAAAAACATGCGAAAAAAAAGTCCAAAGCAATTTCACAACAAAACGCTTTAAAAACGAAAAAAAAAACTTGCACACCTTCAAACATTATATTTTATAGCACTGCTGTGTTTATCCAGCATGACTATCGGGACAATTTATTTGTAATCCGTGATCCTTCTGAGTAGTAAGTGAGATTTGTACTTTCCCCATTGCACACTGGGTCGGTAACATTTATGACGTTGTCATAGGTGGGGATCAATTAACACATTTTAGCTACATTGTGACGTGTTAAAACAGATATTAAAATAATTTAATAATAAATGAATTATGTCCTGGCATGCCTGAAAGAAGGCATACAGATTTTTTCCAATTTTGGCGCTTTTTTTTAAACAAGTTTAGCGATTTTTTCGCTTCAAGAGATTTCTTAACTTTTGGCAATTTTTTTAATTTGTGTGTTTTTTTTACTGTTGGGATTTTCTCACTTTTGCAGCATTTTTTATTTAATTTAAATTTTTTATTTTGGCGGTTTTGAAATATTTTTAAATTTTGGCGATTTTTTTAATTTTTGTGGATTTTTCAATTTTAGCGATTTTTTTAATTTTGTAAATTTTTTCCAATTTCGGTGAAGAAATTTCATTTTTTTTTTGGGCTTTGTCATTTTTTTTGTATTTTAGTGATTTTTAAAATTTTCCGTTTCTTAAAATTGTATCGACTTTATTTTTAATTATAGAGATTGTTATTTCAGCAGTCTAATTTGCGATTTTTTTAACTTCACCGATTTTTAAAGTTTTATTCCCATCTTCTGCGTGCAATTTTTACATCTTGATTAATGTGTAATTTGCAAGTAGCACACTGCAGTTGTAGATTTGCATGTGCGGAATAATTTGCAAATCAGGATGTACATGTTGTGAAATAGTATTTGCACATGTAAATCTGGAATTAATGGAAAAGGTTAATTCTTCAATGAATTAAACGAAAATAAAATGAATTCGTGTTAAATAAAATAAATTTGATTGAATTCTTGGCGAGTTAATGCTGTAAATTTTTAACAGGGAATTAATTCGCATAATGTAAATTCAGTTCAAAAAAAAAAGAAGGAGAATAAAGGAATTAATTCTTCGAAGCTCTGCGCTCTAGGCTCTAAGCTACTGCTGCTTTTGCAATATTTGGCTAAGGCAAAATTATATTTTTTTTTGGCAAAAACTAAGTGAAAGTCAAAACCAAAAATCGTTAACACTGCAAAAGAAAAAATACAAATTCACTTATATACCCTCGGTTGACCGACCACGCGATATGTCTTTTGAAGTCAATTGATTGATCGATTCAAATTAAAAAAAAATTAATGAAAGTTTTAGATACATAATATAAATTAAAGTTAAAAAAATGAATGAATTAATTAAATATCCTAAAATAACAAATGGAGATAAAAAGTCTTAATTTAACAGAAAATGCAAAAGTATTAAAAACGGGAAAATTAAACAATTTCCAAAATATAAAAATTTAAAGGAGAGGTAAAATAAACAAACCTCTTGAATTAAAAATTTTAGCTCAGAATTGTTTAATTTTTCCGCTTATTATATTTTTGCTCTTTCTGTTAATTTATGAATTTTATTAAAAAGAATTCAATCAATTTGGTAAAAAAAAGAACATCTAGAAATACAAAGTTTTTTAAAAACTATTTTGAAGGTTATATAACGATTTTGAGTAAATAAATAATATAAAGTAATCCCACAAAATTACAATAATTTTATAGAAAACATCTGCCCAGCGAACAATTAAGAATTGTTATACTGATATGCATTTTCGGGATGCCTAATGTCTCGTTTCGCCAGATTTTACCGCTGTAGACTTTTTTCTTTGTAAACATGCAACAGACTCGGGAAGCTTTTAAAGAGAATATGCGATAAGAGTGCAACTTGTCGCCCAAAATTTCTCCAGAATGATAGAGTTAGTAAAAAGAGCCTAAATTATCGCCAACAATGGCGGCGCCCACTAAACTGATATAATATTCAAAAATGTATGAAAAAACCTTAAGGTCCAAATAAACATTTAACACAAATATAAATTATTTCGTTCTATTTTAAAAATATAGCCAGAGAAGAAAAATTAGCTGTTTTTTTTTGCTTTTTCTACTCATATTCGCTTTTTTCTGCTTTTTTTTTATATTAATTTTTAAAATTTAAGCTTTTTCTTAAAATTTTTGATCTTTTAATTGCTTTTTCACAATTTTTTTTGCCTCAAAGTGCATTTTTGTAATAGGAAAAATATATTTTTCCTGCAAGTTTTGTTCTTTATTTTTTTGATAAAGTGGTTTCCCTAACTTTTTGCTTCTGCTTGTTTTCTGTTTTTTTTTTGCCAATATTTTTTTGCTTTAAGTACATTGGATTTTGTTTTTTTTTGTCTTCTCTGGGTATAGCAAAACAACATCGTGTAAAAGTTTTTGGGCCACCCTGTATGAACCAATGAATGAAGTTGTCAAATAGCGATAAAACTGGAATAACGAACTAGATTTTTACAAAAAATGGAACCAGAAATCTAATATGGGGCATATTTTTGATTATACTTATAAAATTTTACGCCATCAAACACATCTTATACCCGAAGAAATAGAGATATTATGTAAAGCTGATTAATAATGTCGATGACTTCAATGATATGTCCTTGTTATGTCCTCTTTTCACCAGTCACGCAAGAGGTCGTTGAATTTTAACAGAGCGTTCAGTGATCGTGATCTACGAACGCCTAGAAGATTTTTTAAAATTCTAAGTTTGTTACACTTAAAAAAGTTTGTAAGTTAAAATAACTGAAAATATCATTTAAAAGAAATGATATTTCATTTAAAAACCGGTCTACTTAATTTTCATTTAAATTAACTGCCATTTGTTATTTATTTTTAAATGTTGATTAATCAACTGACACATCCGTAAGAAACAACTGATATAATCAGTTAAAATAAATGTCAAAATTTTACCCACCAATCCTTAAAAAATAAATGTTTTTTTCATTTATTTGAAATTATTTCCGTTTTTGTTTTTTTTTTTTAATATACTCGTACAATACAAAATGTATGTATGCATATGAAGCTATTAATACTTTTTGTGTGAATGTATTGGTATATGTATGTGTGTTTATGAAGTTCTTGTAAATTGTATTGAAAAATTTTGTATATATACAACCAATTTAAATAAAAAAACAAATTGAAATTATTTGAATTTTTTTTTTTGAAACAGACAGCAAACAAAATTTAAATTTGTAATAACTGTTACGGACACAAATAAACCACAAGTTTCCGTTTTGTGGGTAAATTTTTATTAAATTTCAAACAAATGAAAAAAATAAATGAAACTGAAAAAAATCGGTAAATGATAGTAAATTATTTCGAATAAATGTATAAAAAAGTTAATATAGATGTTTCTTTGAAAAATAAATGTATCTTCCTTTATTTTTAAATGAAACGGAAAACTTTTTTATTAAACTACAAACAGTTAACTACATAATATTCTGAGTGTACTTATTTAAATGAAGTGTTAAAAAATTGCGTTTTCAAAAAAGTATTTGAAAAATTACTTTTTGACACACCACCTTAAATGCTATATGGTGTCTAAACAGTGGCAACGTTATGGTAAAGTGTTCGTTCTCTTTCACATATAAGTTCCCATTGTCCCAATGGGAAAATTGGCTACAAAAAAACTGAATGTTGGGCAACCCTACAGTCACATGTTTATAAATCAAATAAAAAGGGGCAAAGCTGGATAGCTTTAAAGAAAAGGGGCAGGTGTATTTTTTGTTCTGTTTTTTTTTTGTTGTTGCTATTGTTGTTGCTAAAGCCATAAAAACAAAGTTTGAGTTAGAAATTTCGTTATTGTTTTTTTCATGTTGTTTTAAGTTCAATGTAATTTTTTGTTTTGTTAAACAAAAGTGAAACAAAATATTATGTAATTGTTTTGGCCTTATGTTATGTAATTGTTTTGGTTATGACTGTATTTATGTTGGTTAATACACACATTTAACGTAGATTATTACTACTAACTACTACTACGATAATTACAACAAATACTACAGCAATTGCTATAATTTAAAATAATATTGTGATAGTCATAAGTTGATATCAAATAACGCACAATTTTTATACAACTTGTGATAAAGATGTTTAATGACTGAGCATGATGGAAAAGTCGTTTGGCATGCTTAGCTCTAGCTGTAAAAAAAACTTGTCTAATAAGCATTAACGACTTATTGACGAATTTATTTAAAACATTTTTGAGAACGGCAATGCATTTTGGCGGCAAAGTACACACATAATATATCAAGCGTTTCTTTATATGATTATATTCACACAGCCTCAATAACACTTTAATTGAGCGAGAATTATATTATAGGATAAAAAATACGTTTACAGGATTGTTTCATATAATAATATTTTTTTTTATAAAAATGAGCTTTTTCGATTATTTTAATTTTTGTATGTATTTTTATTTATTGATAAAGAAAAACTATTGAAGTTTATCATTCTATAAAAAATAAGTCAAAAAAACATATCCCATCAGAAAATAAAACGGACATAACTAAAGTATCGCATTTTGAAAATAAAATAAAAAAAATAAAAATTTTGTTGTAGGGATGACACAGATACATCTCTTAGGCATTGAAGATATTGGATTCTGGGATTCTCACTTTCACCATTTACCTCAATTTAAGCAACTCATAATTTCCCGCGTAGTAATAATTTTTATGATTTTTAAATATTATAAAAATAAACAATAAAAAATGGAAATGAGGTCCAAAAATTGTAGTGTATGGTAAAAGCGACTATAGGAAATCCTATGATCAAATTATTTATGGTGACTTTCCTTATTCCTACCGAGGCTATTTTTAGATCATGCTTATTTCTGCAATTTTCTTGATTTCTTTTACTATTAACGATCTTCCACAAGTCCTAAATAGGATTGAGATCGGAAGATTGAACAGGCTAATCAAGTACTTCAATGCTCTGTATACTGGCCTTACAAACTTTGGAGGTGTGTTAAGGATCGTTATCTTGTTGGAACTTCCATTAATGGAAGCAATATTACTTCCTTTATTATAGAGTGGTTATTTAAGCCCGATAGAACTTACGAAAGGGTTAACAATCAAACGAAATGTCATTCTGCGTTCACTTTTTGACATTTATGATCAGTATACTCTGGCAAATCATTTCAAATAAATTGACGCTTGAACGATGCTACCAAATTATCCAGATTAACTTTGAAAATCAGTCGTCAATGCACGAAACTTATAGACGACGTAATTGTGTTCAGCGATGAGCCTCATTTTTGGCTTAAAGGGTTTGTTAAAAAACAAAATTACCGCATGAGTGAAAGCCATCCACAACAAAATGTACCGTTTGGTGCTGTTTAAACGCTGGTGGCATCATTGGATCTCATTTCTTCAAAAATGAAACCGGAGGTCGCGTTACGGTCAATGGAGATCGTACCGCACCATGATCAATGATTTTTTGTTTGAAAATATGGATGACGTTTATTCGGGCGAGATGTGGTTTCAACAAGATGGGGCTCCAGAATGCGTTATGACAGTCGCGCTGCTCATATTCCCAAAATCATTTTCAAATGTTAATGTCATGTATTAATATTTTGAATAATGCATTTAGATTAATATATAATTTTTTGTGTTAGTTTTTATAATTAAAATTTAAATCAGATTCATAAAAATTTTCTTCACGGTACATAAATCGATCCATAATCCCATAAATTTTATTAATCAGCCCATTTCCTATATTAGATAAGCAATTCCAGCCCATTACATTGCCTCCTCCGTGTTGAACTGTTGTTTTGCTATACTTAGGCTTTAGTCTTTCTCCTTTTGGTCTGAGTACACGCCTTATTCCATCAGAACTTTTTAATTTGAATTTGAATACGTCAGAGTGTCCATTTTTTGACACTGCTGTCAATGTTTTGCTAGTCCTGCTTTTAGTGCTCTTCTACGGATGGTTCTTTTGCTAATACACAATCTTAAACTTCTTTTTAATTGTCTAGCAGCCGCTTTAGCATTCTTTTGTATTGCTTTTTTGATCATGTAATCATTATATCGAGTTATTTCAAGCGGACGTCCCGCAAAATGCACCGGTAATAGTCTAAGGAACTTTGAAATCAGCCTGGAAATTACTGATCGGTTTATTGAATATTTTTTACTCGTTTTAGAAAAAAAAAACTATGATGTCAAAAAATTTTCTGAGGGGTGCTTTAGTTACGATATGACTAATACTGTATATTTTTTTTTATATACCCAGGTGAAAATGTTCATATATGGTCATATATGGCTACAAATATGGGTTCATATATTATTCAATATATGCTCGGATCCGAAATTTGAGCGTATATGGCCGTATATGGTCATATATGGACATATATGAGTGTTCATATATGGTCATATATAAGTACTTTTTCTATATGCCGGTATATTAAAAATGCTTTTTTTTTAATTTTAAACAAAAATGTTGCTTGTTTTATTAAAATTAAATGAAGTAACATTAAATCAACATTAAATTCAAGAGAAAAAAGCATATTTACATGCAATAAATTTAAGGTAAAAAAACACATATAAATTTTGGGAAAAGAGTACCAATATTATTATAGATTATAGTATCTTTATTTTATATAACAATTCAAACTTTCTTGTTATTATTTAAAAACAGTATTAAAAATAAAAAAAATAAACAACAAAGTATGAATTGTTACATTAAATGAAGAGTTGATGTACTATAATCTAAAAATAATATTAATATTATTAATAATAATAATTTCATCTATATTTCTTCAATAAGAAAAATTTTGAAATTTCTATTATTAATCTCAATCCTTTTTTTCTTTTTTGGTTACGTATTACTCCCCCAGAGGCGAAGGATAAAAAAGACTTAAAATTATTATTAGTCTAAGTGACTTAAGCTTTGTTTTGGTATTAAACAAAATTTTGGAAATACAAATTTTTAATTTTAAAAATTTTTTTATAACCGAAATACAATACCTAGTATAAGTCATTTAATCTAATTACGTTTCTGCCTTTATGTTCACTTAAGAATTCAAACTGTATTCTAATTCGGTACAACAAAGGTTTAAATTTCCCTCATATATGGCAATATCTGATAAAAATTTAAATATATTACCCTATATATGGAATAATATATGTACTCATATATGAACATATATGGCGTATATGAACCAATTATATGGACCAACATATGCAATATATTACCATATATTGCTATATATGGATTCATATATTACCATATATGAACTTTATCTTTAAATGTATTGGCCCATATATGCTTCCATACATGACATATATGCTCATATATTAAAACAAATACGATCATATATGAAGCCATATATGATGATATATGAACATATATGAACATTTTCACCTGGGTACTTAGACTTTTAACAAAAGTTCCCCTTAGTAGGCGATATTTTAAGATTTTTATTTTTAAATCAAACAGTGATATCCAATAACATATTATTTTAATTTTTAAAAGATTATGGAGAGCGCAAAATTACTTGAATAACTACTCTGCGGGAAAGGACCTATCCCAGGACACGTCACGTGACCGCTTCATTGTGATAGGGAACGGTCACGGGACCGGTTTTGTCATATAGAAAGGACCAGTCACTTTAACATGGGCTTGTCTAAGAGAACATGTCACTTAACTTACCGCAAAGAACATATCACAGGATTAGTACCTTCAAACTCATCTGGACTAGTTTTTTTAGAGCCAATACATGTTAGAGACATATTATAATGACCACGTGATAGATACTTTAGGAACTGATCCTGTTTCCACCTACCACAGGACTGGTACTTTGAGACCATTCGCGTGATAAAGACTTGTAAGCCGTTCACGTGGTAGGTACTGTGGAACCGGTCCTCTTTTCACCTATCCCGTGATATGTATTTTTGGAACCTGCAGGTCCTAATTTCCAGCTGACTCCTTTTTCCCCGCAGGGTATTGTCCATAGAAATTCCTTAGTAAGATTTTTCAAATTGCCTAGTTTTTCAGATTTTTTGGTAAGCTCAAGATTTAAGCACTGAAAAACTGTATAAGGAAATTAAGTGCTAACTAATGTGAACATTTCGAATTGATTTTAAAGATTCCAGTTCGACAATAATTTTGTACAAGATGAATCTCGACATGCCTTCGCAAAAGCTTTGACCAGTCATACAAAATTGGGTCTAATAAAGACATAAATATGTGAAGATCCAAAATTGATTAACCAAATAGTAAGCCAAATCGTAATAATTACCACGATGTGTTACTCGAATTTTGAGTAAATCCAAAAAGAGACATATGTACGGTTTGCTACATATTTTCTTTGAACATTCGGAATCAGAAATTCTAGCATCTTTAATAAAATCTTAAGAAGAGACTTAAAATAGTTTGTAAGTTTAAATAACATTAAAAAACCATTAAAAATAAATACTTTATTTAAAAACCAATCTACTTACTTTTAATTTAAATTTAATGATTTTTATTATTTATTTTGAAAATATTGTTTAAACAACTGTCACATCAGTAAAATAAACAAATGATTAATCAGTTAAAAATAAATGTTAAAATTTGACCTAACATATCCGTTAAAAAATAATTGTTTATTCCATTTAATTCAAATTATATCCGTTTTTTGTATTTTTGTTTGTTTTTTGTAGATTAAATTGTATACTCACACAGTCTATAGACACATTTTGTGTGAATAACGATATGTGTGTGTGTGAGTTTATAAAGTTCTTGTAATTTGAATTGAAAAAAAATTTTATGTAAAGAAACAATTTAAGTAAAATGTAAATAGCAAAAAGATTTACTAAATTATGATTTTTTTTTACTAAAAATCAGTACAAAAATAGTAAAGTGGAATTGAAAACCGTTTACAAATTTTTCTACTAACTTTTTTTTCTGAGTGAACACTCAAATATGTTGTGAAAGAAATAATATTAGTATGCCAGATTCCCAATTCGTTTCCAGAAATGGTAACATTAACATTTGGAATGGCAACCCTGTCAATTTGGGTATTTCTATAAATAGATGGAAAAAGCTCATTTGTACGCGTAATCATTCATTAACTGAAAAATTGAATTTCGCACAGTCATTTTCCTTAGAGTGTGTGATATATAACCCTGTTCAAAACCATGACTTATTTGTGGGTTGGGTGGTTCCTAGGGAAGAAAATTACCTGGTCGCTCAGGTCGAAAGTGTGCACTACCTCTAGCGCTGATCCTTACAATTTTTCCTATTTAATTAAAAAAATAGTGTTTACTATTCGTTACTAACATGAAATTATGATCTCGAGCCTGATAAAATTAAAAATATATAATTAAAACAAAAAATAAAAAAAATAAATGAAACTGAAAAAATCGGTAAATGACAGAAAATTATTTTGAAGAAATGCAAAAAAAATTCAAAAAAATATTTCTTTAACTAAACCACTAAACTGAAAACTTTTGTATTAAACTACAAACAGTAAACTACATAATATTCTGAGTGTATGATACCAAAACTTCAGTTAAAAGTATGAAAACCAAAAATTTTAAGTTTACCAAGTTAATGAAGTTATAATATGTATTATAATAAAGACATACAACAAAACTGAATTTAATCCCTTTGTATTAAGCCGACAAAGCGAACTTTTATTATTAGAGAGGTCTAGAAGAAGTTATATGTATAGTACGTATTTATAAAAAGCCAGAACAATACAAAATTAAATGTAAATAAAAATTACGTAAATTTCCTATGACGTAGAATGAATGTGCACATAAAATAATAAAATTGCGTAGTAAAATAATTTTTGTTCAGTTCATATAATGTTATGACTTACTTGACTTTGCAATTGTAGGTTCTCATTAATGATCAGCCAAATGTGCGGATGCGTTTGTTGACGTAAAGCTAATGCCATAAGTAAGCATTGTTTTTTTTTAGCAAAACTCGATAAAATATTATACAGTGTTGTGGAAAACAAAAGCAACAAACTGCATAAAAATTTATTAATTCATTTATTTATTTAAGAATATAATTCACTTGCCACAAAAACTTTTTTTATAATTTATTTACATTTACTTAAAGTAACACAATAAATAAACACCAACTTAAACTAACTGATTTCATCAAATTTAAAGACGGTTTGCTTAACATTTTTTAGTGGATTTGAACTCAAAAGTAGGAGAGATATGGCAAAATGTTCTATTCAAAAACAAAAAAATCTCCGTTGTAGTGTAACCCTGTTCGGAAGCAGAACTTTATAGTTATTTCTACTGATTTTTTAATATTAGGTGTTGAAGTTAAGAAGATTTTACATTCATATGTTTAAAATGGAATAGGAAAATGAATTGTATATAGAACGGCCATGATTAAATTCTTACATTATTTCTGTGACAACAGTAATAACAGCTTATGTTGAAAAAATTGAGAATTTTTAAATATATCAATTTATGATATTTGTATAAATGTAAAGAATTCTAAATTCAATAATGTTGTTATGTACTTAAAGCAAAAATATTCCAACTATTTTTGAAACATTTCAACTTTTCAATATTTATATATGTTGATTTTAAATTTATTAATGTTGAGATTAGGAAGAAGAATAAATGTTTTTCTCTAAAAAATTAAAAAAATTATATTAATTTTCAAATCAGAAAGGTTAACTTTAGGGAGAAAAATAAATAAGTAAAAAAGAACTCTTGGGTTCTACAGACTTTTTTTTGATAAACAATTATTTTATTACTATTTTGAGTACTTTTTTTTAACAAGAAAGCCATAATTTTTCAAGAAACTAAATTATAAACATATTTTTAAAAATTTTTTTTATTGTTTTTATTGAAAAGAATTAAAAAATTTAAATTCTTTTTTAAGAATCTTTTTCTCATTAAATTTTTCCGAATATGAATTGATTAGTGTAAAATATTATATTATATGTATAAAAATAAAACCCCACAGGTGAAAATTATCATATATTATCATTTTTACATGGGTGACCGAATTTATACAATTTCGTTTTTATTCAAACAAGACAGTATTATGATGGTAAATACCAAAATCATATTTTATTTGATTTATAGTTACTCATTGTTTCTTTATAGTCAAAATGTTTGCTACCACAGTATGGTTACAGCCAATCATGTTATAAAATAGAAAGTGACAATCATGAAATAATATAATATTTACAATAATAATGATGGTAGCGACCATATTGATGATTACAACCTATTTATGAACCAATAACTTGATTGTGACAACCATACCCGAATGTAGCAATATATTAGCAGTGATCATGTTGCAATCATGTGTTTCTCTGCGTGTAGTCGACGGGTAAATCAATCTTTAACTAACAACGGACATCATTACCCTTATAGCCTTTTTCCACTGAGCTACCATCAATTTGCAAAGATGTTAACATCTTCCCATAAGAATTATACAGGCCAAAAATTCTACATCTTTCTACATCTAGAAAAGATGATCGATGATCGATTTTCTTTGTGCCATCACTAGCAAACTGACATTGCGGAGAATAAACAAAAAAAAATTATTCACCAAAAGAAAATGAGCGGCACATGTGAGAATTTCATTCTTATGTCTACCAAAAATTCTTCTTCATCATCATCTTCTTCCATAATGACCTTTAATATTTCAATGTAAACTACTGCAATGATTAAAGCTTTCTCTAAGTCCATTTTTTATTTTAAACCAAAACATGCGTCTTTTTTTTCTTTTATTTTTTGACAGCTGAATAAATGGCAGATGAAAGATGTTGCCAATGTAAACACTTGTTTCACATTTTCAACATCTTCCACTCGTTTCACAAAGATGTTGTTCAGTGTAAAAAGCCTATAACCCCTTGCCTATTTGCATTGTAACTGACAACAGCAACTCTGTCACTCACTCACTTTATTAAAAAATCCTTAAAATGGATTATTTCTCCAAAAACTCAATGTTTTTGTAACAATTTTTTTCAATCTAATCGATATTAAAATATTTTTATATGGAAGTCCTCAGAATCTGAAATTTATAAAAAAAATCTCGAGTTGATGAATATACATTATATAAATTTTAAATTACAAATAAATCGCAATTGAATTACATGCAATTTGTGGAATTACTCAAGAAGTGACAACACTAATAATCTTCTCCGTGTCTTTTCCAAATGTTACCTGATTGATGTATGGTTTTTAGGTTTAACAGTAGGGGTAGTTTCATCAAATTGACAAATTGTTTCATAAGAAAAATATATGTTAATATAGCTTTTCTTTAAGTGTGGCAATTTTAATATTTTAAAGCTATGATTTTCGACATATGTTGTTATTACATTTTGCTTCAGATTTGTTAAATACGTAGTAGTAGTTATTTTTAATTAATTTATTTTGCTGTCTTTTTTGATATAATATATATTTTGGTTGATGGTGAAATTTATTGCGTTATAAAAAAAAAGTAATACTACATACATACATATCTTTTAATAAAGATTTTAAATGAAGAAAGTTTGCCGTACAAAACAGCTGTTTACTTTAATGGCTAAAAGGGTGACTGGTTTTGCCACTCTTCTCGTAGAACTTAATGTAATAGTTAGCGAATAAAAACGGATAGAAAACACTAATCTATAAATGTACATTCAGAATGTTATGTAGTCTACTACATATTTGTAGTTTAATAAAAAAGTTTTCTGATTCATTTATATTTTTCAAAAAAATATTAAGTTTAACTTTTTTTATACATTCGATCAAAATGATTTACTTTGATTTAACAATATTTATACCCTCCAGCATAAATGGGGAGGGTATATATCAGTTTGTCATTCCGTTTGTAACATGTCGAAATATAGGTCTAAGAACCTACTAAGTATATATATTCGTGATCCTTATAAAATTTTAGGTCGATTTAGCGATGTCCGTCTGTCTGTCTGTTAAAATCGCGATTACGACGCGAAAACGCAAGCGGGGGTGAGCAAAATCCGTCCAGCGGTCAAAAAATTATGAGTGAAAATGTGAAGATACCTATAAATTTTACATAAAAATTGGTGTATTTTAGTACAATTTCATAGTAGCGACTGGTACATAATATATTTTCTCAAATTTGTTCACCATTCACTTAGAAATCTATAATATTTTGTATTCACCTCAAATATATTTCACCTCAAAAAATTTTTTTCACCACTAAAATTGTTTTTCACCAAAAAAAATTTTTTTCACATAAAAAAAATTTTTTTCACATAAAAAAATTTTTTTCACCTCAAACATTTTTTTCCACCAAAAATTTGTTTTCGCATCCAAGAAAGTTTTTCACCTTCATAATTTTACTTCAAAAGTTTTTTACATTATTTGTGACAGAAACAGTAGAGAACATTTTTTAAGATATTGTTGGCACAATCGAATTTAGCCTTTTTCTACTTGTTTTCAGATACATTTATTTTTTCATTTGTTTGAAATTTCCAAAAAAAAATAATTTTCAAAAAAATCCAATTTTCTTTTTATCTAAATTGTTTATTTATATACCAAATTATTTCATAAACACACATACATACATACATACACATTCATACAAAATAAGATTGCGTGAGTACACAAATTGTAGATTAAAAAAACAAACAAAAATACAAAAAAAAAAAACGGAAACAATTTCAAATAAATGAATAAATCAGTTATTTTTACGGATTTGGTAGATAAAATTTTAACATTTATTTTTAACTAAATTAATCATTTGTTTTTTTTACTGATTTGGCTGTTTTTTAAATAACATGTAAAAATGAATAATAAAAACCAGTAGATTTAAATGAAATGTAAGTAGATCGGGTTTCAAATGAAATATAATTTGTTTTAAATGGTATGGTGAGGATCAGCGCTAAAGGGAGTGTCACACTTTCGATCTTAGCGACCAGGTCATCGTCAGCCTTATTCTGAATCAACACTCACAAGAAATCATGGTTTGATGGGCTAAGCTCCTGATAAGGTGTATTTTGGAATATTTTCCAGAGAAATGGTTAAAATGTGGGTTCAAAAGGCGAACCGTGTCCGCCTTAACGCCATGGCTAAACCGCTGGAGCTAGGAAGTTGAAATTTAGCAGTTTCCTCCTCCGGCTTATAAATAACTTTTGGAAATTCCTACGGTGAGGGACGAAAAGGGGAAGACTCCCCCTTAACGGCCAGCCCAAACACCTTAAGCTAGAGACATGAAATTTGAAATATGTATTGGTATGACGGTTCCTCCTCCGGTGTAGACATCAGTAAAGACGGTTTTTAAAAAATGCTACGGAGAGGGAATAAAAAAAGGGAAAATGCTCCTCTTGACGGCCTGTCAAAACCGCTAGATCTTCGAAGTTTTAATTTTGAATTTAGGTTCCTCTTCCCGCGTAGACATCTACTCAGCTAAGAGCTTTAAAATTTCTAGAGGAAGGGGCAAAAAATGGGAAAATGTCTCCCCCTTGACGGCCTGAATAAACCTGGGATTTCAAATACGTGTTTGCTAGATTTAGCCCATACTTTCACTAGTAAGACGGAATTTTTGGACATTATTTATGTAGACATGCTTAACAGGAATACCGAATCAAAATTAAATGATATCGTTCATAATATCCAATTTTTTGCTTGATTTAAGTTACAGACCATGATAAGGCGATTTTTGGCAAGGTTTTTTTTTAATATAACTGTGTGATTTAAATTATTTTCGCATATTCGGTTTCAGCTATAACAGAATAATCAAAAAAACAAAAACTTTTTATTTGAATTGTTCGAAAAACCCGAAATTTTGATCATAGTGGGCCGTGGCTTAACGTTGTCTCATTTGGTCCAAATTTTTAGCATTGAACCCAGTGCCACCAAATTCAGCAAAAATGTTTTCTCATAAAAATCACTGTCACCCTTATGTAGGTGCACAATTATTTGAATTTGAAAAATTACTTAAAACATTCGATTTTTTTAACTGAATGCCTGCGTCATAAATGGCCTAGATTTTAAATAATACAACACTAAAAAAAAAAAGAATAACAAACAGCAAGATCACTTGTCATATCCAAACATTTAGTTAAGGTGACTTGAGTATAGAAGTGACTCATATTTACCATAAACAACGACAACAACTACGTCAACAACATTCACAAAACTAAATGTTTAACATATTTAGATTAGAAATGCACATACAAAATTAGAATCTTGTAATACCGGCGCCCGCTCCTACGTAATAGATATGACAACTAGAAAATAAGCTAAATACACAAATTACACAAGAAAACAGGAATTTTAAAAATGAATGTTTTGTCTTGAAAATTGACCGTAAAGGAACTGGGAATTTGTGTCATATAATTTTTGGCTTTAAAAGAATTATTATTTGGACTTAACCGCTAAGATTTTGCTGACTCTACAAAAGTTATTGGATAAACAAGAAAGAGATTCTTAAGGGCGGATTTCCGAATCGTAAGCGTAAATGTGCTGTAACTATAGCGTGCTGTAACAAGAATTTGCTCTTCCATATATATAACTGAAAACTACCTTACCTTTGTATCGTTCTTCTTTTGTTTGTGCAATCGATCCCTTGTAAGATGTCAAAGGACTTACCTAGAATAAGTCCCCGAACTCACTCCTTAATACAAATATCGGTGATATGTTCTAACTTTGGACTAGTCGCAGACTGTGTATTTAAGCAGAGTTCAGTGAAACGCCCAAGATTGATTCCAAGGTTGGTATAAAAATTCAAAATTTGATTTTCGAACCTAACTGATTAATATATAAAACAAAAACTAGTGGACAGAAAAATTTAATTTTTTTTTGTTAACTAGTATAATTTATAATTTTGTATCCCTGTGTTTGTTTCAGATATTATTCTACAAATAAACAAGTCCAGTCAAATAACATAAATAAAAAAAAACAATATTTAATTTTCTTAAAATTTTAAACTCATTGATCATATTTTGATGAATAGATATATTTTACTTTAATGGTCTCACAAAGGCGTTAAATCAGATACATTAAATATAATTTCATTTTTCAAATTTATTTTAATATTTCTGCGAACAAACACATATAAATCTAAATGAATGATATGTGACTGCCAAATATTTAGATATACCCGAGTAATATCTAGCTAATATTATTTGATTCGAAAAATGATAGATCAAATTAGATCCAGCAACATATTTAGGGATTTAGTAAGATATAAAATGATCCAAAACGGAATCTATTTTAATAAAAATGTAAAGAACAGATAAAAAATTTGAATTAATAAAAAAATGTAAATTCTAAGAAAACAATGTCTACGCCAGTATTTGGACTTGGTTTGCCAGAGTTGTAAAACTAAGCAAGAACTTCCTCTTTTTGACCTTTGATGATCCAAATTCTATCAGTATCCTGTAAGAAATGGAGTAAACCAATTCCAAATATCTCGCTGGACTATGGACTATGTCTTAGCAAACTTTGGATTATCTGTGTTGTCCAAAAGGACACGAGAAAATGTGTTCCAAAAATTATGCAAAAATATATATTTATTTATGAATTTGTGGTGATCCTATGAGACCTCTGAGACCATATTTATCCAAATGGTTAGTATTGTGTGAAAGCAACAACTATCCTCTGTCGATACAAGCCACATTTAAGAAAATTGGTTAAAAAATGGGCAAAATTTGAAAAAAAAAAAATTAAAAATGGGACATTTATCAACCATTGGCTGTCAAAAAGTTAATTCATATTTTTCCTTTTAGAAGAAAATCGTATTATTGATGATTGTCTATTTTATATTGAGAGTTTGGAAACAAATTAACAAACTCGAAAACAACATACAATTAGACTAACATCAACGAAATTTAACAATTTATATTTATCCTCTGTATGAGCTAATAGAGTTTTCAGGCTTATTCGGTTTTGGTACCATTATAATTTTTGCGTGCTTCCATTGAGTAGGGTTGTGGGTTAGCCTTAGCACAGAGTTAAATAATGTTGTTAAAAGAATAAGTCCTTTTTGCGGTAATGATATTATTGCTTTGGGATTAATATTATCATACCAAGGTGACTTTTTTGTGTTTAGATTCATTACTTCCCTTTTAATCTCGCGAACGGTAAAGCTTTTTATAGGCAAACTCATTTGACATGGGGTGTCAAGAAAATTACATGTTTCTATTGAGTCTGTTAAGTTGCAAAAAGCAAAAGGTGTAAAAGTTTCCTCAAGAAAGGCTTTGAAGGCATCAGCTTTGTTTTTATCCAATCTGCACCAGGAATTATTTAAATATTTAACTGGAATATTTATTTTTTTGGGCTCTTTTAAGATATTTTGTCGCCTTCCACAAATTATATTCATTGTTGTTTTCTGGATTTAGATAACTTAAAAAGTTCCCAACAGACTCATTTTTTAATTCGTTAAGACGCTTTTTTACATAGTTAGCAGCTCGGTTTAAGTTTCATTTATCCATAGGGTGCCTTGTTCTTTTCCATACTTTTCGAAGTCTTCTTTTTTCTTTAATAAGTTCTCCTAATTCGGCGGTTAGCTGGAAACTTGAATAACACTAGGTCACAAATAACAAACTTTTGTCTGTTATTTGTTTCTAGCATACTTTTTCTCATGGATTTGGACCTACTGAACACGAAAATGAATTTTAAAAATTTTTCTGTCGATTGGTTTGCGAGATACAAATTTTTTAATTTTTTTTTTTTAATTTTTGGAGGTACACTTACTATTTTGAGCATATCTTTAGTCTTCTTTGACCTATTTTATCCTACTACTACTCAAATTAAAGACAATTGAGCCGTCTACAACTTATTCTCAGAAAATTTTCAAATCGGGTTAGTAGTTTTGATGTTGGCGGCTTAAAAAGGTTAAAAAACTGCGTTTTTTTAGTAAAAATGTGGCTGAAAAATTCATATAAAATGTAAAACGCGATGTTAACAGCGATTTTAATTTTTTTACGTATAGCTGACACTTTTCCAAAGAAAATAAGCCCTTACTTAACAAAATCTGATGACAAATGGCCGACTTATTATTTTTTTGGTAAACGACCGAAATTCCGCTATTTCACGATTTTTTGATTTTCATTATTTGCACAGCTTACCTACCCAACGCAAACGAATAAATACATTTGAACTTAATTTAAAATAAACAAAGTAGTCTTCGTATATTTTTTTTTAATTTATTTACAGCACTACATGCTCATACATATTTAAACATAAGGAGACACGGTTATCAATTGCATTTCAAAACTGTCTGTGAAAGTGTAAAGAAGTTAATATTTAGAAAACGCAAGGAAGACAATGAGTAAAAGACTACGTGTGTTCGAGTGTTTGAACGATCCAGACAATTTCTGCAATGTTTGTGGCCAGTTTATAAAAAAAAATCACGCACACAAGTTTACTCCAGCAGTACAATTGCACTATTTGAATTATTTTGGTATTTCACCAAATATCACAGAACCATGGACACCTAAGTCGCTGTGTGATCTTTGCTATATAATCTTAACCAACTGGGCAGCTGGCGGAAGGTAAGAATTTTTATTTAAACACATTATACATAGCGAATATAGTAATTTATTTTAATTTTAGCCGCCATATGAAATTCGATACACCAATGATGTGGAAAAAGCCGCTATGCCATTCCACAGACTGTTATTTTTGCCTCACCACAAACAGTGGGGTAGGAAGATTTTTTAAATGGAACTACGCTCAAGTGGGATCGTTTGCGCTTCCAGTACCACATTCGCATGATGTGCCATATCCAGTGTGCCCTGGTGCATCTCTTCAAAAAGCAGAATCGTCAGAAGAAGAGTCTGAGTCAAATGCAAGCGAATTTGAGCCGGGTGCAAAGCGAAAATTACTGTCACAGGCCGAACTAAACGATTGGGTGCGCGATTTTGGTCTCACTAAGGAGAAATCCGAACTTTTTGCGTCTCGGATGATACAGTGTGGATTTGCGGCTTCAGAAGTGAAAGTATCAGCGTACAGAAACCGTCACAAGGAGTATGCAAAATTTTATACAAAGAAAGACCAAATATGTTTTTGCAGCGACATTTCAGGCTTGTTCCAAGAGCTTCACCAAATTCACAACCCCAACGAATGGAGGTTGTTTATTGACAGCAACAAAGAGAGCTTGAAGGCAGTTCTCTTACATAATGGGAATGAAAAGCCATCTGTTCCTATTGCTCATGCGGTTCATTCAAAGGAGAACTATGAAACTATGGACATTTTGCTGAAATGCATAGAGTATAGGAAATACAATTGGAAAATATGCGCCGACCTTAAAGTTGTGGCCATTCTGTGTGGACTCCAAGGAGGCTATACGCGACATTGCTGTTTTCTGTGCCTTTGGAATAGCCGCGCTGATGATCAGCATTATATAAAAAAAAAATGGCCGGTACGAACGAAACCTGTAGTTGGAGAAGCGAATGTTCAGCGCAAACCACTAATAGAGAACCGTGAAAATATAATACTTCCGCCGCTGCACATAAAATTGGGTTTGATTAAAAATTTTGCCAAAAAATTAGACAAAGAAGGTGAAGCTTTTGCCTATTTACGGTCAATTTTCCCTTACCTTTCGCTGGCAAAAATTAAAGAAGGAGTCTTCGCAGGACCCGAGATAAAAAAATGTTGAAAGATGAAAAATTCCCAAAGCTGTTATCACCCATCGAAGCCGCAGCATGGAATTCCTTCAGGCTTGTTGTGGAAAACTTTTTAGGAAACAACAAAAGCCCGAATTATAAGGACATAGTTGAGGATCTGGTAAAGAACTATGAAGCCATGGGAGTGCACATGTCACTTAAAATACACTTTCTGGATTCTCATTTGGATTTTTTCCCTGAGAATTTAGGAGACGTGAGCGACGAACACGGCGAGCGCTTTCATCAGGAATTGAAGGCTATGGAACGACGCTATCAGGGCAACTATGACACGGCTATGATGGGTGACTATATTTGGACCCTAATACGTGAGACCGATTGCAGCGAATACAAAAAACAAAGAAGAAGTCAGCAGTTTTTCCACATGGCATAAAATGTACACTTATATCTTTGTTTTTACTCATTTTTTTGTGCGTTGATTTGCTTAATTTAATTAGTTAGTTTAATTTCGTTAGTTTAGCTAATTGTACGATACATTGAGCATGTAGTGCTGTAAATAAATTAAAAAATAATATACGAAGACTAATTTGTTTATTTTAAATTAAGTTCAAATGTATTTATTCGTTTGCGTTGGGTAGGTAAGCTGTGCAAATAATAAAAATCAAAAAATCGTGAAATAGCGGAATTTCGGTCGTTTACCAAAAAAATAATAAGTCGGCCATTTGTCATCAGATTTTGTTAAGTAAGGGCTTATTTTCTTTGGAAAAGTGTCAGCTATACGTAAAAAAATTAAAATCGCTGTTAACATCGCGTTTTACATTTTATATGAATTTTTATATGAATTTTTCAGCCACATTTTTACTAAAAAAACGCAGTTTTTTAACCTTTTTAAGCCGCCAACATCAAAACTACTAACCCGATTTGAAAATTTTCTGAGAATAAGTTGTAGACGGCTCAATTGTCTTTAATTTGAGTAGTAGTAGGATAAAATAGGTCAAAGAAGACTAAAGATATGCTCAAAATAGTAAGTGTACCTCCAAAAATTAAAAAAAAAAAATTAAAAAATTTGTATCTCGCAAACCAATCGACAGAAAAATTTTTAAAATTCATTTTCGTGTTCAGTAGGTCCAAATCCATGAGAAAAAGTATGCTAGAACCAAATAACAAAATGGCTGTTGCCTAGTGTAATTATAATTGTTTTCCGTTGGAGTAGATAATAATGCAGCTTCGTGTGTTATCTTTGTAAAATTTTCCACCGCATCGTCTAGTTCGGAACTTGTTTTGATTGAAATGTTTAGATTTATTTTATTTTCAATTAAATATTGATAAGAGTTTATGTTGGTTTTAAAAGATACTAACTGAGTGCTCTTTTGCCTTAACATCGGAATGGTTTTATAATTAATTATGATCGGACTGTGGTCAGAACTTAGTTCATTTCTAGATTTAATGTCCATTAGGGTTCTAGGAATTCCTTTATATATAAAAAAAAATCTAGCAAGTCAGGTATTCTTGCGGGGTCACTTGGCCAATACGTCGGTCTTCCTCATGACAACACGCTGTATTAGTTATTTGAAATGCACTTAAACAATTCCTTAACCTTTGGGTTAGACAGACGGGAACCCCACCAGGGGTGTTTCGCGTTGAAGTCACCTCCAACAATAAATTTGTTGCCAAGTTTTCTGAAAAAATGGTCGTACTGTGCTTGAACAACTTTAAATGTAGGTGGAAAGTAAACAGAATATATTAATATACTGTAGTTTTTGCATGTAATTTTAACTCCAGCGGTTTGAAGATATGACTGAGTTATAGGTTCTTCAATTTCATATTTAAAAGACGATTTAATTACTATAGCTGAGCCAGCATGCGCTCTATCATCAGGCTGATTAGCTGTTATTAATATCATAGCCCCTAATACGGATAAAAGATCTACTGGTAAGATGCGTTTCGAATACTAATAGAATGTCAATATAGTTGTTTTTCAAAAATATTTCTAATTCATTTAAATGATTTAATATGCCATTGGCATTCCATTCTGCAATTATTAAATTTAATTGCATAGTTTTGTCATTAACATTGACATCATATTCATAAGAGTATTGGTTAATTTTATTTGTTTAGCAAGCATTGCTTCAATTTTCTCTAAAGTATTATCATATTGAGTTGATTGAACATTGTTGTTATTAAAAGAATGTTTATGATTTACTTGTTAATTATTAGGCCAATTAGTTTACTTCCAATCTTACCTAAACTGTTTGAGCGACTTCTTCAGAAAAGGATACGTCCTATTTTAGAGTCTATTAGGGTAATACCCGATCACCAATTTGGCTTTCGCCATGACCACGGAACAGTGTCATAGAATTGTCAAAACTATAAGAGATGCTTTAGAAAAGAAACATTATTGTTCTGCGGTATTTTTGGATGTAAAACAAGCATCAAGGCATCAAGGACTACTATTCAAATTAAAAAGCTTTTTTCCTGCTCCATATTACACTATGGAACATTTTTGGGATTATTGTCTGGGGGGTGAGAAATTCCAAGTCAGGGTGATGGTACTAGGTAAGTATAGTAAAACCCTCAAAGGGTTTGGCGTTCGTATGTGTCAGTTTTTTTTATGACCTTTTACATTTTTTCCTTATCTTGATGTTTTTTCGCTTAGTTGTAACATTTTGGCAAAAACGTAGTTTAACATAACTCGAGAACCACTTGTCCGATTTTGCTAAAACAAAAAAATTTAGAATTACAATTTCTTTAATCCGTTGATATAACGTTTTTCTTTATAATCAACAGTTTGGCCGGTAAAAATAAATTTGTGGAGAAAAAAAAATATTTTTTGCCTAAAAATTAAAATTTTTTTTTTTAAATTCATAAAAAATCCAAAACGGAAAAAAGGATCAAGTGTTATTAATTTCATGTAAAGTCACATAACCTATAAACAAAATGCGACATAGATCATAGAAATCGATTAACGCCTTCTGCTTTTATTTACAATTAAGTGAAGGTAACCTATTTTGACAAGAATATTGATATTTGTTTTTATTCAAAAAAGTGTCATTTATCGCCTTTTTTTATAAATTTTCCCCAATAACTCCAGACTTCTGGCCATAAACTACTAAAAAAATTAAGTAAACATTTTTATAATTTTTTATTTTTATTTTATTTATTTATTTTTATTTATTTTAATAAATATTGCCTAGACTTTTTCGATGGTGGTTGTTCGGGACTAGTGGCATCGCATTCATCGCTATCATCAGTTTCTGAACCACACATAATGTCAATGTGTGACTCCACTGTTGGCCCTTCTGCATCTCCTGAAAATTCTTTATCATCAAGATCATCCTTGTCTTGCCACACAAGCTTACTCCACCAGCAAATTTCCGCAATTATTGCACTCGGCGACTTTTTGCCTCTATATCTGTAAGTTTTTGTTTTATTAAAATGAGTTTGAAAAAATAAAAAAAACAGTATTACCTCATTTCAAATGGCATAGCAACTTGATGATAGCGTTCACCTTGTTCATCAGATTCGGTAGCCAATTGTTTGCTGAAGTAGTCCAGATGATGATGTAAATAATGGATTTTCAAGGACATGTGGACACCAATTTCCGAGAATGCTCTTAACATCCTTGCGACAGAAACATCGTAGTTGTTAGAACGATACTTTTACAACAAGCCTTCTATTACTTCTTTGATTGCCTGCCATGCATTCAATTCAGCGTCAATCAAAATATTGTTAAGATGGAAAATCATGGGAAATGAATGTGATATTATAACTTACCTTCTTTAATTTTACTTTCGCTGAGTCTCGGGTAAATTAGTTTCAAACACAAGAAAACTTCATCTCTTTTGGTGACAGTTTTGATAAAATTCTTAACAATTCCAAGTTTAATATGCAGTGGAGGCAGCAATATCTTCTCCTTCGGCACTAGAGGCTCACGAATAATATTGGCCGTTTGTAACCTGCTTTGCTCTCTGAGTTTCCATATGCATATGCATGCATATTGGTCACCGGAAAATCGCACAAAAAACACATATATTTTATATAGCCGCTTTGAAGACCGCAAAGCATTGCTACAACTTTTAAATCGCAGCATATGCGCCACATATGTTTGGCGTAGTTAACCATTTTTAAAATATTTTCCAGTGCATCATATAATTCTTTCGTTTCTGTACTATAGGCGATTGGAACTGAAGGTTTTTTATTGGTCTTATGCAGTAAAACCGCCTTCAAGCTGAGTTTTGAACTGTCAATAAATAATCTCCAGTCATCTGCTTCATATTTTATTTCCATTGCGTCAATCAATTTTCTTACATCCGGGCAATATGCAGAAGTTTTTTCATCATTCGCAAGGAATAAACTTTGAAGTGTTGCCTGACGACTTCGATAAGCTGTGACTTTCACACCGGGTGCCAACAAATTGTTTGATTTCAAAATGAAAGCCAGCTCTTCCGATTTATGCTGTGTTAATTCCAACTTGGCAACAATTGAATCAAGCTTATTTTGATTTATTAAAATTGGCTCATTGGATACTGATGGCTCATATGGGGGATCATCACGTGCATGATATGTCGGAGCAGTCGTAGAAGAGAAAATATCTGGGCTAGAAGCTTTTGGCACAGGAATGTGGTCCGAATGAGGCAATGGTGTTGCGGCACTTGCAACACCAACGTAATTATACGATTTTCTTATCCTTTTTGCGGCTCCTTTATTCGCACATGCATAGCAATTCAATGGATTGTGACCTTCGCCAGGATTAGTCCAAGTCATTGGGATACGGAATGGCATACTTTCACGTCTTCTATTTTTCCAATCCATTAGACGGTTGTAGCAGCTTTTACAAACTATATTTGGTACCCAATTTTCGTTCACTATAACATTTTGGTTGAAGTACATCTCGTATGTTTGAACAAAATCAGTACTGAAATTTCCCCTTTTTTTATGTGTTGAGACATATTGACCACAGCAGAGCAAAAGCTATTTATATCTGGCTTGCACAGTTCCATATTCTGTTCAGTTTTGTTCACTTTTAAAAAACTGGAGAAAAATCACTTTTACTGTTCGCGTTCGTCGGCACTTGTTGAATGACAAAAATCACAGAACCAGTGTGAGAAAGAGAAGAAGTATAATGACAATGCATGTTTTATGTGAACATTACAGAACCAGTGTTGCCACATCAATATTTCTCTTTTAGTACAGTAGAAAAATATGAGAGAGTTCGGCTTGTGAGTGTCAATGTTTTCTCCAAATAATGTTGTGCATATCTGGAGCAAATTTTTGAAATTCATACATTTACCTAATTGTGAATAAATGAGAAACGCGTGCATCGATTTTCATGATCTATGCCTTTTTTTGCTCATGAGTTATGTGACTTTACGCGAAAGTAATTAGTTTTGGCACTTTTTTCCATTTTGGATTTTTTATGAATTTAAAAAAAAAAAAATATTTAAATTTTTAGGCAAAAAATACTTTTTTCCCTTCATACATTCATTTTTAACTTCGAAAGTGTTGCACATATAGGAAAACGGTATAGAATTTTTCTAAATTTGTTTCATCAAAATCGGACAAGTGGTTCTCGAGTTATGTTAAACTACGTTTTTGCCAAAATGTTACAACTAAGCGAAAAAACATCAAGATAAGGAAAAAATTTAAAAGGTCATAAAAAACTGACACATACGAACGCCAAACCCTTTGAGGGTTTTACTAAACTGACCTAGTACCATCACCCTGACTTGGAATTTCTCACCCCCCAGATTGGCTGTTGTACTGTGTTATATGCTGTTTAAGTCTTATTTAGTTGATCGCAGTTTTTATGCTAACATTAACGAAGAGGACTCCGAAATTGGTATAATTAAGTCTGGCGTTCCACAGGGTAGCGTATTGGGCCCTACTTTATACACCATATTTACTTCAGATATGCCAACTAGCAATGAGGTAATAATAGCCACTTACGCAGATGACACTGCAATATTGGCTTCCAAGCAGACTGCTTCTGAAGTCTCTGTGGCTGTTCAAATACAGATAAATTTAGTTCAGGATTGGTTAAATAGATGGAATATTAAGGTAAATGCAGACAAATCCGTTCACGTAACATATACCCTTAAAGAAGGCAACTGTCCACCAGTCGCTTTGAAAATGGAGTTGCAATTACCGAAGCTGACTGTGTAAAATACCTAGATTTGAATATAGATAGACGACTAACTTGAAAAAATCACATTAAATTAAAAAGAAATCAACTTGATAAGAAGACGAAGTAAATGTTCTGGTTATTAGGTCCTAAATCACAATTAAGCTTGAAAAACAAGGTTTTTTTTATATAAAGCCACTTTGAAATCTATATGGACTTATGGGATCCAATTTTGGGGAACGGCTTCTTATTCCAATGTTGATATTTTACAAAAATATCAATTCAATACTTTAAGACTTATTACAGATGCTCCTTGGTTTGTTAGAAATGATGTCATTCATAATGATCTAAATGTTCCTAAAGTTAGAGATTAAATTCAAAAATACAGCGCTATCTACCTCAACAGGCTAAGTAATCACCCAAACGTATTAGCAATAACTTTGCTAGATGAAAGTGACGAGATAAGAAGGTTAAAAAGACTGCATATATTAGATCTCCCTTTTTTACAATAAGTATATTTCAAATATATATTTAAAGCACTTACTTAATATCTAAAAAATAGAAAAAGTATTTTTTCTCTTTTTGGTAAGTTCAATGGAACTATTATTTTTTATCTTTAACTTAAAACATTGGCTTATTATTTTATTGTAAATAGATTGCAAATAAATAAATAAATAAATAAATAAATAAATAAATAAAAATATATTTATACTCTACAGTTTTGGTTATGAACTTTAATTCTTAAAGTATCCAACAACAAAACTTATATGAAGCCGTTAATTTCAAATGTTTGTCCTAATCCATATTAAATCTACAACACAATCTATGTTGATAGTTAATGATTTGACAATATTTTGAATTATATTTTGCACTGTATCCTTGTGTTTAAGGTAATAGAGTTTTATGAATTGTTGATCTCTTATTTTGTAAATGAATAGTATTAGTAGGATTTAGAACATCAAAAATTTTTATTAGTAAATTATAGAGAATAAAAATTGAGAAATTCCACAGAGCCAGCAGAATAGTATACTTGGTATTTTCGGTTGACGCTACCCAGCCTTATCAATATCCACGCTCTCCTTTTTCTATAATTTACTAATAAATATGTTCATGTTTCTTTACAAAAAAATAAACTATAATAAGAATATGCTCTAAAATCCTACTAATACTATTTTTAACAAGTTTCAAAATTGCCATGCTCTAAGGCGCAATGTCATAGAAAACCATTCGCTCTAACATTTTATAAAATCGTCGGATGCTGCAAAAACCGCATATTGGAATTTGATGACTCTTCCATTGTTACCAGCAAATTTAATAAGAACTGACTGGGAGGACACACTTATGGATGGAGACCCAGCAAAATCATGGTATCAACTACTTTTGGGACATGGCGAACAAAAGTAATTAACCGAGTAAATAGGCTGGTAAGTAGTTGAAACCCTGTTTTTGCTGAGGAGCAAAAAATTACTAAATTTTTGAACTATTTTGAAAGGCAGTAGTTGCGCATCACTAAAATATTTGATTTATATAAAATGATTTTTATTCTAATTTTTTAAAATATTTCAATTTAGATTGGCCCAAGTAACTTTAATATTTATAAGGAGTACATTCGGATGTTTTTGATTCCATGCAATATAAATGTGTATAATGCTGTACATAAGCAACATTTCTTTGCTTTGCATATTTTGGGGTCATTTTCTATTTCTTCAAATTAGTGTTATTTTATGTATGTGCATAATGAATAGAAACCAAACAAACTTAATTTTGGGGTTAATTTTCATTTGGTTGGGGTAATTTTTCATTTTATTTTTAGTGTTAATTTTCATTTTAAATATTTGCCAAATTTTTACTCAAACTTAAAGACCATTTTAAAACGATTAGATTGTTTCAAAAACTTTTGGAATGACTCCAAATATAATTTATAAATCATCAATTGAAATACAAAAATACCAAATAAATTAAATAAATATTTGTTGAATTTCAATAATGTTTTTAATTGCATTTGGTTTTTTTTTTAATTTAAATTTATCTCTTTAAGTATCGACTGAGAATTTTTTAATTTTATTTGTAATTTTTTTAAATTTAATTGAATTCTTTTATTTTTGATTTTTTGTTTTTTAATTTCTATTGTCCTTTTTGGGCAATTTTGTCTATTTTTTATGAAAAAGCTTTATTTTTATATCTCTATACCTATAACTGCTTGTTTTCATATATGGACCTCACCCGAACACGAAATAAAGGGTGTCCCAAGAAGAACGCAATTTTTAAATCTGGCAACATTCGAAGTGTCATTGTTTGACATTTGAACAATTGTTATTGTTTGCTAGTAGAAGGTACGAGGTTAGTAAAAATTTAGCGCTACACGAATGAACAACGCATTCTCATTGTGAAATTGTATTACCAAAATGGTGAAAGTTTTGCGGCTACAGTTCGCAAATTGCGATCAATTTGGGGTCACAATAATGCTCCAAAAGAGTCAACTGTAAAGAGATTAATGGATAAATTTGCCGAAACTGGGTCTGTTAGTGATGTAAAGACAACAACGCGCTATCGACAAGGTCGATCGACCGAAAACTGTACGTGATGATGTCGCTCAAACTCCATCCACCTCAATTCGACACCGAGCTCAGCAAATTGGTGTCTCCAAATCCACTTTGCAGAGAATTTTGACGAAAGATTTGCATCTTCATGCATACAAAGTTCAATTGGCTCAGGAACTGAAGCCAGCTGACCATAGACAGCGAAGGGAGTTCGTTAATTGGGTATTGGAGAGACAACATGAAAATGCTGATTTTGCCGATAAAATCATCTTCAGTGACGAAGCCCATTTTCATCTTGATGGCTTCGTCAATAGGCAGAATTGTCGCATTTGGGGTGAGGAAAATCCTCGAGTGATTCACGAGAAGCAAATGCATTCTCAACGTGTCACTGTGTGGTGTGGTTTTTGGGCTGGAGGAATCATTGGACCTTTTTTTTATGAAAATGAGGCAGGTCAAGCGCAAACAGTCAATGGTGTTCGGTATCGTGAAATGATAACCAGTTTTTTCTTGCCTAGAATTGAAGAAATGAATGTGGAGGGCATGTGGTTCCAACAAGACGGCGCCACATGTCATACAGCCAGAGAAACAATTCAATTGCTGCATCAGTCATTTCCCGGTCGTGTAATTTCGCGTTTTGGAGATCAGAATTGGCCGCCTAGATCGTGCGATTTAACACAATCACATAACAATCACATAATTTATTTGTTAGCTTTTGTTATTTTTTATATTTTATCAAATTACAATTATAAAACTTTTATATATTTTTATGACAAATATTTTCGTTTACATTTAAAAGAGAAAAGCCAAGAATTATCAGCATTTTTATACATTTTTACTTTTTAACAACTATTACTACTTTGAAAGTAAAGTCTATATAAGTTGAAAGTAAAGTCTATATAAGTGTTGTTAATTAAATATTTTCAATTTTAAATACATATGTTTTGATATAAAAATATATTCATAAATCTGAAATTTTGAGGATTCCAGTTAAGACTTAATGTGGTATTTGAATCTCAGATTTTTAAATAAAATAAGTAATACAATTGAAAACACGATTTAAAAAAAATATATACAAATTAAATAATTCCACTTAGGACCTGGGTGAAATAGCTAAATAAATTTTAAACTAAATATAAATTGACAAAAGATTTTAAAATTCCTTTGACAAAATCTTTGAACAATTTTTAAAATTTCATAGAAATTTGGATACTTGAACTTAGTTTAGATTTTATTTAGCCAGCTCACACTCAAACAATATACAACATTTAAAAACAATTATTTTGTTGCGTTGCTGATTTCTAAATCCAATACTGAGTAAAACGTCACATCCAGCCAGCGAATTTTAAACTTATTAGTAGAGATTTTTAATAACATTTTACATGGTGTGTATTCAGTATTTTGAAGCATTTTGGACAAATTTTTCTAACAAAAGTGTTTGTTGAGCCGATTTGATTCAACTTTGAGTGTAAAATTCAGCAAAGTCCGATGTAAAGCAAAAACATTGTCTACGATGTCTCCAAGAAAGAAAAACTGTCCAAATATCGTTTTTGGCCAAACTGTTTGTTTAAACACATTCAACGATTTAAAAAATATGAGTTAGGACCGATTATTGAATTCCTGTTTAAATTTTAATTTTATATGAGCAACAACAAACAATGTGTCAGTTAAAGTCCAAATGGCTCATTGAGATAATGTGACTCAGGAATTAAGAATAGTAAATTGTTGTTCCTGTGATAAAATTTCACTAGTACTTTAATTACATAGTGAATATTATTAATTTTTGCTTTATTTTTAAGAAAACAGTACAAATTAGTGTTGTATTATATATCCCTGATAACAAATTGCACAAAATTTTCTATAAAATTCATTAACGTAAAAAAGATTTTTTTATATGGAGAATAACAGTTTTTTCACGCGAACCCGAACAACTTACTATGCTTTAGCGGAAAATCTAGCTATATTGTGTAAGACGGGCTCTTGTTCTTAAGCATTTTTAATACTTTTTTGGCAATATAGTCAATTTATTATTATCCAAAAATTTATCAATTTTTCGGAAAATTTTCAATAAAAACTTTATGTAATTTTTCAACAGAAATTAAAATCTTTAGAAATTTATTGGAAAATTTTTTAATTTTCAAAAATTGAGCTATTTGCTAGCAATTTTTGATTTAACCATATTTTTGGGTAAGATGTGGCAATAGTGGAGCATGTCCAAAGTTTTTGTTTATTAAATTGTTGATTAACACAATGATTATCGATGCGAACATTAATTAAAACGTCAACTTTTTCACATAATTCTAAATTAAAAAAAAATAATAAAAATTTCCAGTAAAAAGATAAATAACTTAGAATGAAAAAAAATATTATTGTCAAAATTAAAAACAGCTGCATTAAAAAGTTTCAAATTTTACATCTAAACGAATTTAAGAGAAAAAACCAGTAAAAAATATTAAAAACTAGTATGTAAACAAAGAGAAATAATATTGTGAAGAAATTTTGGAAAAATTTTACGAAAAAAAAATGTGAAAAATCTATTGAAAAGACGAAATTCGTGGTCCGTACTGGCCCACCGTTGTTAATAATAATAAATGGTAATGGATACCGACATACAGTCGTGATCACACAATGAAGGTATTGTACTAACATTCTTTTTTGCGTACATTAAAAGCGGTTCCTTGAGTTTTTGTTTATTCCAAATAATTAAGTCACTTAAGTTTAAGTGGAAAACTAAGCTCAGAAAAATAAATATTTGATTACATAATGACTGTTTTAAAAATTCCAGCCCATTTTAAGTCGTTTATAGTGTTTTTTTTACTAACGGGCCAAAACAGAAGTACTACCTCCGCAGGAAGGTAACTCATTTTGAAATGCTACAAAAATTTTGGTTTTGGTTCGCGTGGAAAATTAGTCAATGCAATCAAACATTATAAAAAATGTAAGACATTCCATAATTTTATCAAGAAAAAACTCCAAAAATCGAATTTTCGGCAGACTGGTTAATTACTAGAATGAGTAAAAATTACAATTTCTTAAAATCTACGCAAATAAGTTCTATCAAGGGGTCAGAATACAATGTTAAAATATCAACAGGAACTGAAAGCAGGTGTTTGGTCTAAAATACTTTACATGATCGTTAAGGAAGATAAAGACCGAATGTGCCGAAGAAAAATATTAAGCAGAATTTAGAGTTTGCAAAACAATGTCTCCATTGTGACCAACATTTTTTGAAACTGGTTGTCTGAAGTGATGAATCTAAGCTTAAAGTTCTTGGTAATTATGGCAAACCATACGTAAGATCTCCAAAAAACGCTCAATTAAATCGCAAATACACTCACCGAAAAAAGTCTGTAATGGCAACTGAAAATTTTGCTATTATTGGGAAATTTTGCTAATTTCAGCCCAGCGGTATTTTTTGCAAATCTTAGCAACACATGTCTGCTGACGTGTAGTACAATGAAATTAGTAGAAAAATTAGTAACCGCTACTAAATTTTAGTATACTTTTTGTAAAGTGGAATTAAAAATCTTAAAAATTGTTAAAACATAAACGAAATAATCATTTTGTTTTAATTTGGTAATTTCTGTTTTGAAAAATATTTTAGTAAATTCTTTTTTACTTTTAAGGTTAAATTTAAATTGTTTTTAGGGCTGATTTTTAGAGTTAAAAAAACTTTTTTAGTGCTATTTTAAGTGGATGTCCTATTTTCAGACATGAGTCGGTATATTCACTTCCGATACCGTTTTTTAATCTATGTAACATTTTAAGGCAATTTAAGTTTGTAGGTGTAAGTTTTAATTAGAAATAACATTTCCTTCAATATCCACTTTTTAAAAATTAGTACATTTTTTTTGCTAATTTTAGCGAATCAGGTTTAAAAAATTTGTAAAATGATTTCTGAAATTAGCAACAAAAATTTGTAAATATTCTGTAAAAATTCTGTAATTAGTAAAATGTAAATAGCAAAAAGATTTGCTAAATAATATTTTTTTTACTAAAAATTAGTATAAAAATAGTAAAGTGCGATTAAAACCGTTTACAAATTTTTCTACTAACTTTTTTTATCTGGTTCGATAGTAAAAGTTTACGACAAAATGACACGTGAAATGCATATCACCATAATCTGGATAGTAATTATTCTGACGATTTGTCACTATCATGGATATTTCAATAACTTAACAATGCGAAGCATAAGTCTGGGGTCGTTAAGTCTTGGCTGTAGTAGAATTACATTAAGGTTATCGAGTGGCCAGCCAACGCCCATGTATGAATCCAACATCGAACATATAATAAAATGGGCTGTTTCAGCAAGAAAACCTAAAGGATCTGTTGGACATTATTTAAGAAAAGTGGTATAATATCACCCTTGTTGTAAAATTGTCAAAACAATGACAAATAGATGTGCCAAATTAATACGTCAAAAGAATATCCCACTAAGTTTTAAAAGATACAATTTACCCTTAATCAAAATGGCTTTAATTTTAATTAATTAAAATAATATTTATTAAATGACTTAATTAAATTTCCACAAAATAGTGAGAGTGTATTTATAAAAGTTGAAAAAAGCAGTTAAGTAATTGTGTATTGTTTATGTTTAATTTAGTTTGTAAAATTTTAGACAAATGAATAAAACTTAATTTTTTTTTTGGCTAAAAAAAAATAAAATTTAATCTTGATAGGAATTTCATGAGTACGAATGACTTAATTGTGTGACCAAAACTGTATATATTTATAAATGATAATATATTATTAGATAAGGCCACATATGATTATACATAAACTTTTTACTCGGGTAAATATATATTTTTTTTGTGTGAAAAATTAGCAAGATAATTAAAAATACAAAATACAATATTTATGGAGGACAAAGATCATTAAAATGTACAATATTTATTTATTTTCTAAGAATTTATTGTAGGGAGGGCATTTTTTCAATGATGTTGATTTTTTTTCTCTTGTAGTGTAATTAACCTAAATAATGTTTCCAAAACAATTTTTTATGATTTTTTTAGTGATTTTTTGTTTGTTATTTTTTGAATATTATATTTTGTTGCCAATAAGCAATTTATTTTTATACATTTTGCACTTGAAATTATTATTTGTTTGTTATTTTTACTTGCAAAAAAAAAAAAAAATGATGTCAAAATGTGATGCTGTATTATTGCAAAACGAATTTTTTATCTTTTGCATAAAAAAATTAAAAATGCTTGTCACATGATAATATATTTACGCAGCGATATAAACGTACTATTTTCGATTTGGTTGAGTAATGATGATAAATTATTTTAATAGCTAATTTAAATTTAGTGTATTCTTGCAGTTTGATATTAGAAATTCCCAATATATACAGCACAAAACTAAATAAAATCCCAGCAAAAAAGAGATGCAAAAGTAATAGAAAAAGTATTATAATTAATTGTATAGATGTACTTCTTTTTTTTTTTATTAGAAACTCCAATGATCTTAACACAGAGAAGTACTTCCACTACAACAGATTTGCAGCACTTTTAGAACGATTGCAAGGGAAACCTATGCTCAACAATTGAAAGTAAAAAAAAAATATATAAACAAATTATATTATTTATTTATTTTTTTAAATGTTTACATTGCCGTCAGTGGAGAAAAGGACGCTCAATCGAACTAAAATATAAAAAAAAGTTAAATTTTTTTCTACAGTATAAACCCTCCTTATACTAAAAACTAAATACACAAAATTATTTTGGCATTTCTTAATATTAAATACAAGTTAAAAGAAAAAGAAAAAAAATAACTCCATATTATTTATAAATTCCTCCACCGCCCCCCTCCCCATCCCAAAATAAATAATGTTTAAGCTTTATGTCTTCTGTCAACGCAACTTCTTAAGTAAAAGGACTTAAGTTTATAATGTTAAAAAAAAACTCCCTTAAGTTTACAAAAATGGTATGTCAGCAACTCAGCCATCCCTTAACTACAACCTTAACTCCTAATTTAATAAGAGTATTTTGTGGCTGTCCATCATACTTGAGTTATTTGTATATACAGTGGCCCGCAAAACTAAGGACACAGAAACATGTTTTTAGATTTTCTTAAAATTTATTTTTATTTAAAAAAAAAATGCTCAATAATGCTGAAATCAATCTAATTCAAAATAGGAAACATAATTTCATTAGCCTAGAACAATACAGATAATATTAAAGTGACATATGAAATTTGTAAGGCAAAAGTAAGGACACACTTATAAAAATAATAAATATGTACTTTAAAAAATAACAAATATAAAAAAATTAACTCTTTAATATTAAGTTGGATGATAGCCTTTATTGTGTAATGCAACCTATAATACTATATATATATAGAGTGTTTTTTTAGATCTTGAGAACTTTTATTTAAAATAAAACAAAATCTTACAAAATTAAAAAAAAAACGTTTATTTTTTTTATTCTTAAGTTTTGTCATTAAAATTAATTCTCTTGTATGAGCCAATCTACGATATGAGGCTGTAAATGGCATAATTTTTTCTACTGCCATACATTTTTTTAATAGAAGCAACACTTAGGAAATTCTTCCTACTTATTACTCGTAATGTGTTGGTTTCTTTGGAAAGAGAATAGAGGAGAGATGAAAGTTGGTGAAATATAAAATATGGCAACACTGTAATTGAGCGAGATGATGAATCTTAGAACAGTTGTTGAAGCTATTTTAGTAGCCCTGTTTTGTTATTTTACTTCGGTGGGGTCAAGTGCTATCAAAACACCGAAGGAGGACGTTGTGATATGTGTGAGGATAAGAAAAATCACACATATTATTTTTTTTTTTTAAATGAAAGATATTTTTTATAAAAGTAATATTTTTTTTTGTTGAAGATTATCTGAAAAATCATTAGGGAAAAATAAATTTTTAGCTGTCCCTTTTAGCCGAATAAAAAATTTAAAAAGGGTGGTTGCGGTACACATGTGTTCAAAATTCTATTTTGAATACTAAATGCCAAATAATAAGCTATTAAATAAAAATTTTAAATAAATCATTTCGTAATTCTTTATGTGTTTTATTTGAAATAAAATTTCTCAACCTCTTAAAAAAACACTCTTTAAAATTAACTAAGATTTTTGTTGTTTCGGTACTTATTTTGTGACATTCATTTAGAAGGACCTGTTTCAGTTGGGGTTTGTTTCGTATATTTATTTCCAAAAATTCCCATATGTGATGAATGTCATATGCGTAGTGTTAAAGCGACACCACATTTTTACATTATGGGCTGTTTGGTTCAAGTCGTTCTTTTGATGAAAATAAAAGTCGTCAGCTTAAGCCGTTTTTGACGCACTTTCCTGCAGAATATTTTTTTAAGTATCTAAATTTATTTATTTTATTTTTTATTTATATTAATCATATAATTATAAATTATATCCTAATACCCTAACCGAGCACTAGCAACAAATGCCATCGGCTCGTTGTACCGAACAGACCAAAGCCTCTGGTGGGAGTCGAACCCACGACCCCCGCACAGAGAAGCTAGCACGCTACCAACAAGCCTACCGAGGCGCTCGACTTAAATTAATACATTAGTTTATTGTAGTATCAATAAATTCAAAATTTCTAAGCCCCAACGAGGACATGCAGCACCATACTATACCATACCACACCTTTGCGTTCTACAGTCTTTACCGTATTTTTTGAATTCAAAGCTCCCCTTTTTCATATGATACATTTTAACGGTCATCGAAACCAAACATATTGTATTCGATTCGTCTATAAGAATCACTTTGTTCCAGAAATCTTGGGGTTTATTTAAAAACGTTTTTGTACAATGGTGTAACTTTTGTGTTTTGGTAGTTTTCAAGTTCGTCGGTAATTTTTTTTGTGGCGCTTGTGAACGGAGGATTATGACAAGGATTATGTGGAAGTCTTACAATCCTAAGACGACCGGCCTTCTGTTAACCTTAACCAAAGCGATTGTAGAATTTTGGTGGGGGACAGAGAGACGGTGTAGCATATTATGTGCCACTTTCCTGGTCTTGTGCACTCCATGGTAAGTTGCTGGGAAGATTATCCATTCCACGATCAGAAGGAAATCTCTACAATCTGCATTCTGAGACCCCTGGCATTTGCTGAGGGAGTGTGGGGCACCCTGGGTGCCATTACATCTGAGTGATCTTTTATGCCGGTTATCGTTTCTAACTGGCAATGCTAGGGATCATAACCAGGTTAGGTTACCTTAAACTGGCTCTTTGTGATGTAAAGTTATTCCGTAGAAACAATAAGTGTGCCCTTAGTTTTGCGTTAATATAAGTGTTTCTCATATTTTTTTTTTACAAATTTATTTAAAAGGTCATAATTGTTTTAATTAAAAATAAAGGACAAATGTTATATGAAAAATATAGACTAAAGTGCACTTTATCGGGCGCTGCTCACAAAAATAAAAGAAAATAATGACCCCCTCTGGAATAAAAAAAGGAACTGTTTTTCAATCTAGAGGAAGCCACATATCATGGATCATAAAACAAAATGCATTTTTGAGATCCTGAGGAAATGTTCTTAGTTTTTTTTATGTTACTACGCTCCAAATGGAAGATAGAATTTTTTTATTTATTATTATTATTTATTTTTTTTTTATTTTAAAATGCACTTTTGCCAAAATAAATATGAGTTTTATCTTAATATGTATTTTTGGTTAAACAAATATAAATTGGTAAAAATGTAAAAGAAAATTATTGTGTCCTTAGTTTTGCAGGCCACTGTATCTATAATCTAACTCTAATGTTTTCCTAAAACACATTTTCAAGTCAAATCACGTTTTGTTACTTTTTTTTTGCCTTTTTTTAATTTCTCGTATTAAAAGATGACATGAACTATTAAAAAGAAAATAAGGATAATCTATCTTTAAAACTATTCTCTTGATATATTACTTATTTCTTAGACAAAAGGGCTGCTAAGTTATACAGAAAAAAAAATTCGAGGTACAAACTTCCAACCAAAAAAAAAAAAAAAAGAAAATTAAAAAAAATAAATTCTTCATAGGAGTAAAAATTATTTTAAAATTTAGTTCGACTATAATTATGAGTAGATATTTAAGTTATCACAATTATTTTATTCATATAAACAACATACAAAATTTTGCAAATTCCAAAAAAAAACTACGTATGTGTGTTTTAATAATATCGTATTCATATTATTACTTTGATTATTAATTATTCTGGGAAATTTGTGTTTACGTACGTTAAAACCGCAAATTGTGCAGTTGACTTTGTGCGAAAAGTAATTCACACATATCTGTTGATTTTTATACCCTCCACCATATATGGTGAGGGTATATATCAGTTTGTCATTCCGTTTGTAACATGTCGAAATATAGGTCTAAGACCCCATAAAGTATATATATATTCGTGATCCTTATGCAATTTTAAGTCTATTTAGCGATGTCCGTCTGTCTGTCTGTTGAAATGGCGATCACGACGCGAAGACGCAAGCGCGGGTGCCTATTTTTACCCAGATTATTTTACATCCTCCCTCCCTGGTATTGAAAATGAGCAAAATCGGTCCAGCTGTTAAAAAGTTATGGGTGAAAATGTGAAGATACCTCTAAACTTTCCATACAAATTGGTGTATTTTAGTACAATTTCATAGTAGCGACTGGTATATAATATATTTTCTCATTATTCTAACCAATCGCTTAGAAATTAAAAATATTTTGTACACCTCAAATATTTTTCACCTCAAATATTTTTCACCTCAAAAAATTTTTTTCACCACTAAAATTTTTTTTCACCACAAAAAATTTTTTTCACCTAAAAAAATTTTTCACCTAAAAATTTTTTTCACGTAAAAAAATTCGTTTCCGCATCCAAAAAAGTTTTTCACCTCAAAAAATTTTTTTCACCTCATAATTTTACTTCAAAAGTTTTTTACATTGTTTGTATCAAAAACAATAGAGAATATTGATGGAGGGTATTCAAAGATTCGGAAAAGTCGAATTTAAGCCTTTTTTTACTTGTTTTTTTTTATCGGATGTGGTCGACTTTTATACACTAGGGTTCTCCAACTGTGTATGGAGAAAATATAGTTTTCTAAATATATACAATATAGATTTGTAAATATATTCAATCAATATAGTTGTCAATGGAATTCATTTTGAATTAAAGATAAAGCCAACAATATAATTTTTGTTTTTTTTTTATATTAGAGTTCAGTTTGTACACTCACGTTAATTAAATATTATTAATATTTTTTTAAGACAAAAACTTTGTCCTATAAATCACATAACATATATAGCACAGTGTAGGGTATTTTAATAAAAAGTATGTATTATTTTTTACCACACACATTTGTAAGCTGTCGTCATATTGTAAAGTTTTTTTAATCGCAAAAATTTCTGTATTAAACAATATTTCCAGTGCAAAATTTTACCAAGAAATCCCACATAATGGGGTAATGCAAATATTTATAAAAAAAAAAATTCACACGAAATTTAAAATAATTTTATTTTTATATTTACATATTTTTTTTTTTTACATTATAACGAAAAAATCACACGTAAACAAGATACAAAAAAAAATAAATATAAATAAAAACAAATCTTAGTGACAAATGTAAATACATATTAAAATTCCTTTTAAAAACCAAATAATAAATAAACGCGTAATACTGAAGCGCCCCCAATGAGTCAGATATTTTTTAAAGCAAAAAATGTGTGGATATAATGGCAAAAAAATCTCATTTACAAAGGAGGTAGGCCAAATGTATGACAAACAATTTCGGCGAATTTACATTTGTATTAAAAATTCTTTTAGAGGAATTTATATGGACTATATGTAAAAGAACCTGCCACTATAATATATATGTTGTTGTCATATGAGGAAAATTTACCCCTTGTGACATGTCATAGAACTAAAACGAGGCATTAGGGTGACAGTACTTTCAATACATATAAGGAAAGGCAAAGACCACAAAAAACAAAGGCGTACTAATATCCCCACGTGTAATGAAATATAAAAAATTAAGTGATATGTAAAATCTGCAAATATGTTAACTATGTAAAGAATGTAATGTACATAACACTGTACAATAATTTGGAACTTTTTCCAAAATTACGGGGTTCTAACAATGAGCTCTGGTAGAGGAGACAAAACATGCATGTGTTGCCGTTCTGAAAGATCACATGACAGTTAAAGTTCCCCCCCCCCCCCCCCCCCCCTTTGGCCTGTTCGTGCAGCATATCGGTATTTGAATCCGAGGTGTAGGATATGTTCAGCAACTTTGTAAAAAATATTAACACAGATATTTTTGTGGAAGATATTAACCCTCTAGCTCTAATAAATCGTAAAAAACATCTCTAAAAAGGGGGAGGGCTGGAATGAAATGTTGTACAAAAATAGTGGCCATAAAATTTGTCTATATATGTCAGAACACACCAAAGCCCAAAGCTTAACGCAAGCACCAAAATCAAGATTTCTCAGATTTTGAGACGACCTAAATGTAACGAAGGGCTATCCCAAAAAGCTGACGTTCTACTTTATTAACCTGGGCACCTGACCCTGACTTCAAAATATTTTTGTGTTTTGTTATACCCTCTATAAATAGGATATAGTATTATAACACATCGAAATACAGGGGAAGGGGCAAAAACCATCATCTGACTTTCTTTCGCCTTCACCGTTGATGCAAATTTGGGCTCTTTTCAATACATTTTACATAACTGTATGCAGCATTTGTGATGTCACGTTGTGAATTTCGGCTCGAATATTGTTTTTTAACCTACGACTGCAAATATCTCCAGAGGAAGAGGGACAGTCAAATCGAGAAATCTCGATGGCCAAGTCTGATTGTTCAGTGAAAGATGACATACGCTCGGGAGGCATCCTTCAAAATACGCATTGTGTCGTGTGCAGTATGACAAGAAGCCCCGTCATTTTGGAACCACATTCCCTGCATATTCGGATCGTCAACTTCTGTTAAGAAAATTTTAGTCAGCATTTCCCTAAAGCGATCGCAGTTCATCTGTAATATCGTAACCGCACGCAGAGAAAAAACATAGTTGCAATATGATCACTGGTTGTCACAACCAAGTTATTGTTTTTCTAACCATCAACATTGTCGCTACCATCATTATTTAGTAAATATTTTACTATTTTATGATTATCACCATCTATTTTATATCATGATTGGCTGTAACCATACTGTGGTAACAAAAATTCTGACTATGAAAAAAATATGATAATTATGCAACCATAAAATGCTGGCAACAATCAATGAATAATTATACATGAAATAAAACATGACTTTATACATACATTTATATATACATAAAATAAAACATGACTTTGACATTTACAGTCTTAATATTGTCTTGTTTTTATAAAAACCAAAATTTTACAAGTTCAGTCTGTCTGCTTTTACTACAAAATGTCTTAAAAAACAATCATATATATTATTTACTAAAACTGGACAAATATTAGATGTCATTAAAACATTTCATCAATTGACCCATTAAGAAGATTTTTGAAAGGGGGTTTTCGAAAGTTCCTTATACATATAATATTATTTACACTTATGAATTCATTGTCAAAAAGATTCTATGGAGAGATTTTATATTTTATAATTCTTTTCAATAAAAACAATTAGTATTTAAAAAAAATATGTTTAATTCATTTTAGTAACAAGTTCTTAAAATATTAATAAAATATTTTTTTAACAAAAAGTCTGTAGATCCCAATGATTTTTTTTGTGCGAAAAGGTTTCTTACACAAAATAATAGATATTTATAAATTTTTCTGATAAAAACATTTTTTTTGATTCTATGGAATTTTCCTTAAACCAAAATTCTCAGATTCTCCAAACTGTTTCTTAGATAAAAATTCATATATTCCAAATAAATATATATTCTAAGGCCTTTCTTTGAAAACAAAATTCATAGATTCTGAAGAAAATACTTCAGATTCTAAGGACTTTTTCTAAAGAATAATGTGTAAAAACTTTCTAAAAAAAATCTTTAAAATATCTAAGATTTTTATTAAAAAAAGTCATTAGAATTTAAAAAAAAAGTTTTAAGTATTTTTCTTAAAAAATGTCTACAGTATCAAAGAAAAGTGAAAGAAAAGTTCTTAGAATCTATGATTTTTTCTTTCAAAATTTTTCTTCAAAAAATCCTTTATATAATTTTTTTAGAAAAAACATTTTTAAAGGAAATATTCTTAAATTTAAAGAGTTTTTTCATAGCTTCTAAGAACTTTTTCTATAAGAAATTTTCTTAGATTATGGATCATATAATTATAATCCAGATATCATAATATTGTTATGAGGGACAATAATATGATAATATTTTGAGCATAATATGATTATGTGCGATCATATTATAATAAATTCAATATAACATGTTTACTTAGGACGATAATATGGTAATTTTTGAATCATAACATAACTGTAGGGACTATATTATGGTAAAAATATGGTTATTTTATTATCATAATATAATAACCATATTATAGTACGACTATGACTGGCAAAACCATAAACCCAAAAATATATGATGCTCTTCGAATTGCCCCAACCATGTTTTTTCTTTGCGTGCGCAGGCTCCTTCCAAAAAATTAAGCACATTAACTCCACACCACAGGATAACTTCACGCAGAGAATAAACATGATTGGGGCAATCATATTCGAAAAGCAGCATATATTTTTGGGATTATGATTGTGCCAACCATAATTGTACTATAATATAGTTATCACATAATATGAAAATGTAGTTTTAGTGTGGTTCGAGATCATAGAAATTTTTTTCCACGAAGAATGTTGATGAAAGTCGTAGCGGACCAAAAAATGCATTCCATTCAGCTTGTGTCTAATAACTTTTTCTGTGTATTCTCCATGATTACTAAATAAAAATAAGGAAACATTTTTCATTGGAAAAAAATTTTCTATGATCTCGAACCAGACTAAAAATACATTTTCATACATATAAGTATTAAAAATATCAACTAATAATAATAAACTTCCCAGCCCTTAGAATTTAAGAATATTTCTAATAGAAAAGGTCGTTAGAATCTAAGTATTCTTCATGATAAAAAGTCCTTGGAATCTAAGATTTTTTCTTTGAAAGAAAGGCTTTAGGATCAAAGTATTTTTAAGAATATATGAATTTTTATTAAACCCTTTGTTGCATGATTTTTTCTTGTGGAACCAAATAAATTGATTTTAATAAAAATTCATCTCGCAAACTCAAAAAAAATATTGAAAAAAATTTTCCGCTGCCGGATTTTCCGGAAAACAGATTTTTCTTCCCGTTGCAAATCTGCATCATCATGCATTTATACATGCAAAAGTAAAAAACAAAGTTCTTAAGTTTTTAGTGATATTTATTAATCTGATATCATCAAACATGTCTAATCGTAGTATTTAAAAGAATATATATAAAATTGTTGGTACAAAATAAAAAAGAATTCATATCTTAAAAAAAGTTGGTACAAACAATCTCTGTTTAAAGATAAAACAAACATTTTGATACCTTTCTAGGAGTGGAAAGTTTGGAAGCAGTTATTGTTTTTATTTAAGCATAACGCACAATTGCATTTATCGCATTTTATGAAGCTGTATCCGGTACAGCTTGGAACCTTACATCTAAGACGCTTTTCCATGTAAACTGGCATATGCGATATCCCGTCCTTTCTTACATCATCTGGCACATGTGAGCTTGAACATTTTCTTTTTCGTTGCCCTTGTGCTGGCTGCACTGGAGAGCTGACTGGCCGGCAACTAGGTCTTGAAAGCACTACACCACCTCTGCAAAGTGATTCTGCAATATCTACGAAAATCACACAAGCTCATCGGGTTTTCATTGCGAGCTGAACATACTTTTTTATATAAGATCCATGAGTTAACGACTGTAATATCTAATAAATGGTAAAATATCCGCATATACCACTTTCGGGACTTTATTTTTATTCGATATCGTCCAATAAGGCTGTCTGTTAAGTCAATACCACCCATATGCATATTATATTGTTTAATTATATTGGGGCAGTCTATTTCAATGTGCTGCATCTTGGTTTTATCGTATCTTTTTACAGTTAAGATTGGGTGAGCGCTAACGAATGTTGGCAACAACAAAGTGAACATATGTCGACATTATCAATGTTGGCAAAAAATTCAACTGACCTTCCTCTCGGCTCTTTTTTTAGATCATTTTCCGTTGGAAGCTTACAGTCTGTTAATCTATTTCTGCGAATAGTGCCAACGGAGTATATTCCTTTTTTTGCCAGCTCGACAACTAAAGGTAGACTCGTATAAAAGTTGTCAAAATATATTTTGTGCCCAACATTTTGTTCAACACAGCGAGTCAATCTTACTACTACATTAGCACAAGTACAAAGGTAAGGGTCATCTGATAAAATTTGCTCATCCATTTCTCTACCTGCGTAAATTTCATAATTGTAGATGAATCCCAATACTCCACTTAAAACCCATAATTTATAGCGCCTTTTATGGGGCTTTGCAGGCATGTATTGTTTCATATAACTACGTGCTTTTGTCGCACATATCATCTGTTCATCTAAAGATAAACACTCCTCTCGTGGGATCGTTGAAAATTTATTAACCAGATGGGTCAAAAGAGGTCTAATTTTATGTAGGCTATCATGTTTAGGGTGATCCCTTGGCAGCATGCTGCTATTTGTATTAAAAAGCATATATCGGCGAATTTTTTCAAATTCATTCACAGTCATAGTGTTCGCTATGGTTTCATTTCCAACAATAGGGCTCCAATAACGCCGAATGTTTGGTATTTGAACCACTGACATTAAAATGCATATCCCAATATATTTTTTTATATGAGCAGGAGATATTGAAACCAAATGATTTGGATTTATTTCAGTTGCATACAGGGCTGATTCTGATACAATATGATTTATTATATCGTCAGAAAAAAAGTAGTTGAAGAAGCTAATTGGCGTGGATAGCTCCAGCAATGGCTCGGACAAAGAACAATCACCTTTAAATTTAGTTTGCTCCGAATCGAAGTTAAAATGATTTTGTTTCCACAATACCTTTTTATACTTTTCCTTTAATTCAAAAATTTCCTTTTTAAAGTCCCTCACTTCAACAGTAGCTGATGTTGATGGTAGTTGTTCCGTGTATAAAATTTCCGCTTATAAAATATCCACATCTTCTACGTCCACTGGTTTTGTTACATCATCTGGGTCTGTGCCCTCGCCACATTTGGTAACAATCACCAGATCTTCGTTGCCGAGCATTTCGTCACCACTTTCATTACCAACCCATTCGTCCAAATCCAGCTCTTTATCAGATAAAAATAAAGGCATACTAAAAATCATAAATAAAAGTATAAGTAAGTGCATGGTGTTGCAAATATGCATCATAGTTTATTTCATGAAAATTAAATGTTTTTCTTTATAAAATATGATCGATTTAATTTTTATTCGATAGTCAAATATACAAAAATTAAAAAAAAAATACTTACTCGTGAAAAACTTGTTGGATATTCAACTTTTTAATAAAACACTAACACAAAATTTTAGTTTTTAACACGTGCACTTTCCGTTCACTTGAAAGCCAATTTATTTTAAAATTGAGCATAATTATCAAAAACAAAAGCAGTTAAGTTATCAAAAACATAAGTAAAAGAGCAAAAATAAAGTACAACAAATACAAACCGTTACTTATTTTTTAAATAGAGAGCATTTAAAAGTATGATGCAGATATGCAACACTATGCAACAAAGGGTTAAGAAACAGTTTGCAGAATCTACTTAGAGGAAAAGTCTATAAAATCTAAAAATGTTTCTATTAGAAAAATTTCTAAAAATCTTGTATTATTTATAAGAAACCTTTTCATACAGAAAAACTTTTGGTTTCTACAGTCTTTTACTTTAAATTTTTTTTCTACTTATATTTAGAGAATTAATAATAATATATTTAAAAAGAAAACAATAATTTTGTTTTTATGTAATATGTAAAAGAAATTCTCGAAAATAAATCGCTGTAAAAAAAGCTCTAAACTTAAAACAAAAATTTAACTGCACCTCATTTGGGTTAATTGATGAAATGCTTTAACGGTACTTTTACCCATCTAATATTTGTACAATTTTAGTAAAATATATATGAATATTTTTTCGACAAATTGTAGTTAAAACAAACTGACTGAACTGATACACATTTTTCTTGTAAAAACGACAATATTATGACAGTAGATGTCAAAGTTTTGTTTTATTTGATTTATAATTACACGCAAAGAAAAATCTTGATTGGGACAATCATATTCGAAGAGCATCATATATTTTTGGGTTTATGGTTGTGCCAACCATGGTCGTACTATAATATGATTATCATATTATGATAATAAACTAACCATATTTTTACCATAATATGACCCCTACAGTTATATATGATTCAAAAATTACCATATTATGGTCCTGAATAAACATGTTATATTGAATTTATCATAATATAATTGCACGTAAATATAGTATGCTCAAAATGTTTTCGTATTATTGTCCCTCATAACTATTTTATGATTCCTGGATTATCATTATATGATCCATAACCTAAGAAAATTTCTTAAAGGAAAAGTTCTTAGAAACCATGAAAAAGCTCATTAAAATTAAAGAATATTTCCTTTAGAAATGTTTTTTCTAAAAAAAGTATATTAAGGACTTTTTGAAGAAAAATTGTTAACGAAAATATTATAGATTCCAAGAAATTTTCTATCAAGAAAACTTTGATTCTGTGGACCTTTTTTAAGAAAAAATCTTAAAATTTTTTTTTAAAATTCTAATGATTTTTCGTAATAAAAAAATCTTAAGACATTTTTAAGATTTTTTTAGAAAGTTTTTAGAAATTTTTCTTTAAGAAAAATTTTTTAGAATTTAGGAATATTTCTATTAGAAAAAGTCCTTAGCATCTAAGTATTTTCTTCAGAATCTATGAATTTTTCTTTCAAAGAAAGGCCTTAGAATCTAAGTTTGTTTGGAATATATAAACTTTTATCTAAGAAACAGTTTGGAGAATCTGAGAATTTAAGTTTTAGGAAAAGTCCATAGAATCTTAAAATGTTTTTATCAGATAAATTTATAAATATCTATTATTTTGTGTAAGAAACCTTTTCATACAAGAAAAATCATGTGTTCTACGGACTTTTTCTTATAGAAAATATTTTATTAATATTTTGGGAACTTTTTACAAAAAATGAATTAATAACCATGTTTAAAAAAAATTTAATTGCTTTTATTGAAAAGAATTAAAAATATAAAATTTGTTAATATAATCTTTTTGACAATGAATTGTGTAAATAATATTATATGTATGAGGAATTTTCAAAAAAAACCTCTTAAAAAAAAAAAAATCTTCTAAAGCTAAAAAAATGAACTGGATCTTAATGGGTCAATTGAGGACATATTTTAATGACATGTGAAAGATATTTTTCAGATTTAGTAAACAATATATGATTGTTTTTTAAGATATTTTGTAGTCAAAACAAATTGACTTAACTAATCAAATTTTGGTTTTTATGAAAACTGTAAATGTTTTATTTGATGTATAATTATTTATTGATTGTTGTCAGCGTTTTATGGTTGCATAATTATCATATTTTTCATAGTCAGAATTTTTGATACCACAGTATGGTTAGAGCCAATCATGATATAAAATAGAAGATGCCAATCATAAAATAGTAAGATATTTACTAAATAATGATGGTAGCGACTATGTTAATGATTAGAAAACCAAAAACTTGGTTGTGACAATCATACCCGATTGCAGCAAGCACAATATAGTAGCAGTGATCATATTGTAACCATGTTTTTTCTCTGTGTGTATTCATTGATTGTTGCGAGCATTTTATAGTTGCATATTTAGCATATTTTTTCCATGATCATAAATTTTGTTACCACGGTTACAGCGTGGTCGAGAGGGGTAAGAATTAATTCCCTTTTTAAAGTTGCTTCTAAAAGTATGTCTATTTCTACGGTGACTTTAATTGCACAAAAAACTAAATGTGAATAAAGCAATAAAAGAAGAATAGATATGAGTGTGAAAGAGAGATAACATAAGCATGTACGAAAAACGAAACCGTGCCTTTTTGTTTCCCCGCTTGCTTCTTTACCCCGTTCGCCAAGAAACAAAAATTGCACGCAATAATTGCATGCAACAAAGTCACCGTCTAAATTGGCTCTATGTGCATTGTAATAAAATTTCATATTAACGTCTGGTGAATAAAATATTTTAGCATAATTTTGTATTTTGTTAATCATTCTTAGCAAGGCCGACACATGTATTTCGAAAGGCAGAATTTAAACATAAAATCAAGTATAACGTATATTTGGCTATATTCTTGTAATATTTTTATATTCACCTCAATTTTTTTTCATCACAAATTTTATTCACTTTAAAAATTGTTTTTTATCTCAAATTTTTTTTTACCTCAAACAAAATGTATTGGTAAAGCCAAAATTAATAATTTTATCAGTTTTTTTGCTGCGTTTGGTTTTTATTTCATTGTATTTTTAGATGTATTAATATATTCAACAACACGAGTCAAATTAAATGTACCTCTAAACGTCTTTGTCAACAGGTGGCAATACAACAAAAGAGTAGAAAATCCATTTTAATACCTTTAGCACAATTAAACCCTCGTATTTAAACGAGTATTGTAACTTCGTTGTTATTCGTCCTGCTGTATTTTGTAGTATCTCGTGTTGAGTTATTAAAAAAATAATTTTGTTTTTTTTTATTTCATTGTTTTCCAAAAGGATCAACGAGGAGCGTAGTTGAACATCTGCAGTATATTTTTCTTGAATTGCATTGGAATAAAAAGATAATAAACAACCATGAAAATACCAGATGTCGGAGATCAAACACACCACACAAACAACTCTAATTATTGAGGGAGCAGCAACAATTGTTAAAATAAACGACACAACAAAGCACCTGCCATTAAAGAAAATAATAAGTAATTTACTTATTTTTAGGGGATACAGAACCTACTGTTTAGTAGTTTTTAACAAAAGAGAACTACTTAAATTAAAAAAATTGCACTAAATAAAATTTCACCTTAACTAAAATACTGATTTTGAACATTCAGAAAATAGTAAAAATAAAATCTATAAGGTTTTTCTTAAAAATAATAACAATACTTTAAAATAATGAAATATTTTTGATTTTAAATTACGAACAATTTTCATTAAACTTAAAAATATTTAGGCATTTTCCTTCGTTTTTTTTTTTTTGAAAATTTATTTCCTGTTAGTGTAAAATCTAAAATGTAAAGAATTTATTAAATGAAAAATAAGAAAATTTAAAATTGTATGAAAAGACAAAATCTAAATATAGAAATTCCTTAAATTTAGTTCAAATATTTTTAATTATTTAAACAGAGTATGTTAACTTTTTACCCCATTCATACTGAGCCCCGTTTGTTTTTTGTTCAAGTTTTCGCTTTTCAAATTTGTATTGAATCGAAAATTTGAAAAAACAAAACGAAAATACATATTTTGGGGATCAATATGAATGGGGTAAAAATGGTTTAGAATATTTAACATGTACAATTCTCATTTGGTTTATAGTTTCTATTGTATAACTAATTTAGTTCAGTCCATTAAATTTTAAGTAATAAATTTTAAACTGAAGATATTTGTATGTATTAACAAAAAAAAAATGTTTTATTTATATTCGTTAGCAAAACTGTACTTGATTTAAGTTAGAATTCCTTTGCAGCCAAATCATTCTCAAATGAAATAAAATTTCTTATAATTTGTGGCATTGTACTTAAAGTCCTACGAGGTGTCTGGATAGATGTTTTGCCTACAGTTGTTTTGAGCTACAGTGCTCGCATTTAAAAATTAAAACATCTGTTAAGCTAATTATTTTGTTAACTATAGTTATGTAATTGCATACAAAGTTTAATAATGATTGTTTGAAATATTATTTATTTATTAAAAATAGGTATTTAATAAGTTTTCACTGATATAAATCTGATTTTTCTATTTGCAATTACAGAAAACTAAAACATAAAAATTTGTCATTGACATACTTTTTAAATTTAATTGTTATTGAACACTTTATTTTATTTTTTTTTTTTTTGCTTCTTTCAGAAATGTAATTTTTTTTAACCGCAATTCTACATAATTTAATAAATAATAAGAAAAAATAAAATTCAAAGAATTTCAAAAACATTAATATGAAGCAGATGTTTGAATTAGTATTTATTTGCTAAACTAATTATCAATTTAACTTCCAACGAAATCATAAATATTTATAGCTAAAATATGAAACAACTATGGAAATTGTAAACGGTCAAGATCGATTCATATTCTATATATAATTTTGGCGATGAATCACAGCGATGAGCAAAAAATTGCGACTTTATTTTAAAAAAAGATTTTCATTTATCTTACGATACTAATTCTAGGTTGTAATATGCTTAAGGATATACATTTTTATATTGGAGTATTTTTTTATAAACGTAGTTATTTTTTTTTAATAGTTTTGAAAAAAATCGCTTATTCATTTTTAAATTTTAAAAATTCATTTGTTTATCATTACTTTTGCAAAACTATTATTACAAAAATGTGTGTGAAAAAATAAATTGCTGTTTTTTTTGTAATTTTCCATCATTAATTTACGTTGTTTTTATTTTTTTTTTTGCTGTGAATTTTTTTTTTAAAACTTTTATGAGATATATACACTCTACGCCATAAAAATAATGAAATAAAGCTAGAAACCCTCTGAAATATCAAGGAGGAGTTCCCTTGTCAGTGAAGCATAAAGAGCATCACATTCTGAGATATTTCTCTTAAAGAAAACGCCTCAAGTACTGAACATTTTCTTCTACATGAAAACACTAGACTCAGAGGATTTTTTAGATTAATATCAGAATCAAATAAATTGTTCTATGGCTCAAGGATATGAAGGTTGTTTTGTAGCAAAAATTGTTCACAATTAATTAAGTTTTCCGTTGGAAAATTCCTTAGAATCTGAAAAAAAAATTGAATATAAAATTTTACAATTTCTGAAAAATGGAATAAAAATAATCAAAATCTTAAGTGATTTCTGCTTCTATTGAAAAAAAAACATATAAACAATATCGGTACAATTTTATACCCTTCCCCAATATGATGAGTTTCTTTTTGGTCAAAATGGGAAATGGTGATTATCCGCTGAATATGTATTATATAACTTCGGTCGCATGCATGTCTGTTTACCATGTATATGGATGGCCGGTTGGCCGAGGAGGAGTCGTATCGAATTTTTATGAATGCATCAAAGCTTGGCAACCGAATTTGCTTGGTGACCTATCCGGGGAGCTTGCACGCAGCCACAAAACATGATTGGGGCAACCATATTCGAAGAACATCATATATCTATGGGTTTATGATTGTGCCAACCATCGTAGTACTATTATTATAGTTATCATATTGTCATAATAAAATAACCATAATTTTACCATAATATTGTCGCTACATTTATATTATGATTCGAAACTATGAAAAAGGTCTTTAAATTTTAGAATATTTCTTTAAAAAATGCGTTCCTAAGGAAAAAATTAGACTTTAAGGGCTTTTTCAAGAAAACTTCTATGAACCTTTTTGAAGAAAAATACTTAAAAAAAAATTTTAAATTCTAAGGACATTTTGTATTAAAATAACATAGATTCCTTGGACTTTTTCTAAAAGAAAAATTTTTAGATTCTATGGACATTTTTAAGATATGTTTTTGTATCAGAAGTTTTCTTTTAGAAGTAGTCCTTAAAATCTAAGAATCTTTCTACTGGAAAAAGTCCTTAGAATCTAAGTATTTTTCATGATGAAAAATCTTGAGAATCTAAAAATTTTTTATTCAAAGAAAGGCGGCCTTAGAATATAAGTTGTATTAAGAATATGTGAATTTTTATTTTTAAAATGATTTGCAGAATCTGAGAATTTCACTTTAAAAAGTCCGTAGAATCTAAAAATGTTTCTATAAGAAACATTTCCAAAAATCTAGTATTTTGTATAAGAAACAAAATAACACTTGGGTTCTACAGACTTTTATTAATATTCTGAGTAATTTTTCCACAAGAAAGTCGTTATTTTCCAAGAAAAACTTAATAAAAATATAAAAACAAAAATTATTATTGTTTTTATTGAACAGAATTAAAAAATATAAAATATTTATATAGATTCTTTTTAACAATGAATTTTTTCGACAATGAACTGATAATTTTTTTTTATTGACACAAGACTATATTATGACTGTTAATGTCAGTCATGTTTTATTTGATTTATAATTATTCATTGATTGTTGTCAGCATTTCAAAGTTCTATAATTATTATATTTTTTTCCTAGTCAGAATTTTTTTTACCACAGTATGGTTACAGCAAATCGTGTTAAAAAATAAATAGTGGCAATCATAAAATAATATAATATTAACTATAATAATGATGGTAGCGACTATATTGACGGTTAGAACCTATTTACCCAGTGGCAGTAATTATGTTGCAACAACGGTTTTTCTCTCCGTGTAGCTAAGAGCCAGATAATTCCATAGTGTTTCAGACTGAGGTGATGACGATGGGGAAAGTGGTTTGGGTGCAATGTTCGTTCTATGATAAGCGTTAAAATCTACTCTATAACCAAGCAAGGCAAGCATCTACTCTAAAGCCAAGTCCCTGGGGTCAACGTCTCCTACTATGGCGACAGCCCATAACTGCCGTTCATCCTTTAATGTGATAACTAATTAGTTATTATATTTGTGTGGGTCCCGTGGCATAGGGACATTCTGGGGAACTCTAGAGCTGAAGAAATTGCAAAGTTAGGAATATATTACAGTGAAATTTATACTTGTAATTTAAGCAACCGCCTCTATTCCGAAAGGGCTAACGGAGTGACAGGTCACTGTCGTATGGGGAGGCGTGCACAGTGGTTGGGTGTTGATTCATACGACTTATGTAGGAGTATGTTTAAAGCTCGTGTCCTACGCTCGCGAGGCGAAGGATACTTTCATGATTAGTGATCTCGCGGTTGCTGACATCTCGCAACTTTTGAGCTTTTTCTCAATTTTAATATATTTTTAAAAGATAATTTTTATTAAAATTTGGAGGGTGGAGGGTCTGTGAAATAATTCTGAGAAGCTTTTTATCTAGTATTAGCTCTATCTCAAAAGCAGATACATTTTTGATCGTTTTTAGCAAATAATTTATCCGGAACCATAGAGGCTTAAATTTTTTATTGAATTCTGAGCTAGTTATGGTTAGAAATTTATTGTTTTTTAGTTGGGTAGATGTAGATTTAAACTATTTTCGAGATTTTCTCGAAAACATGATGCGCTACAATTTCACTGAAAGTGGTTTTAAATACTACATCCAAAAAAAAAAACAGGTTTGCAAAATTTGTTAATCCGGGCCGAACCATGCGATTAGGAACAAAATCGGCTGTAATCATGAAATCAATTTCGTCTTTGTATCATAAGTCATTTAACAACATATCCCAACAGTTTTGAATCCAATTTAGTCGAACATTTCGACGTTTCGGAAAATTGTGAATTATTCAAGTAACCAAAAAATAATTTTAAACCGGGTTTGAAACCGCCTTTTTACCAGCTAAATATGAGATGGGTTGGGTATAAAAGCAGACTGCTTATATGCCTCTCTTTGGTACTAAACCCGTACTCCTAATATATTGTTTTTGCTTTTTATAAATAGGTTTTCTTATGGGTTTTTTGTTTTTTTTTGAGACAACCGTGAGTAGCATAACTTCTTTCATAAAATTAATACTTTTTGATAAAAGTGCACATATTCTCAATCGGAGGGAACTCCTAAATTCCATTGAAATTTAAAGCATAGTGTAAATTGCAAAAACACATTTCCCTAAACAAGTGTACGAAAGTATATAAATATACATTTGTTATTGTTTTGTAGTGTACGAGAATTAACGAACTCATATGAATTCGCAATGACCCACATTTATACATGTAAACAAACATGACCCGAAAAACAAAAACGAAATGGAAAAAAATTACCGTCTGTTTGTAAACAATAATATTACTACGACTACTCCATAGCAGCCGTCAAGACAACAACAAAAACAATACCAACAATGATAGTAATAAAAAGACAACAACAACTACATTAACTGGCTGTTTTACCAACAAAATGAACAACAAACATACAAACTACCAACCAGTCAACCATTCAAGTTTATTAAAGTACATAAATGAACAATCAATATACTCTATGTAGATAGTAATTTAGTCAGCCAGTCATTCATTCATTCAATCAGTCAGTCAGTCACTCGCTCAACCAACCAACCAACCATTCCTCCATTCATCTACCCATTCCTCCATTCATTCGTATAAATGGTGTTGTTGTTGTTGTTTTCGCCACATTTGTTATTGTGTTTTGTTGATATTTTTTATTTTATGTTTTCATTTTTAACTCTTTCTTTTCTGTTTTTTTTTTGTTTTGATTATTATATTTTTTTACAAATTTCTCAAATGCTGTATTTAGCTTTAATAACTGGATCCCAGTTACGGGAGTTACTATTACCACTGCAATAAAATATCGGCTTTATCGGTGGGTAACGCTAAGTATAGCTTTCCTAATAGTCGTTATAATCCTGTTTATGTTATATAGCAACTGCTCTTATATTCAGATCGTATATCATTAGAAAGCTTAAAAAAATATTTTTTGAATATGGGAAAATTTCCCATTAACGTAAATTCCCATTAAAAAATTTTCCAAATAACAGACAGTTTACTGAAGAGTTTAAAAGAATCAATTATGTATTTTTTTAATGAATGGAATTATATTTTATATTATTATTATTATTTTATAGAATCAATTCCTTTTAAATTGATTAGTTCAGTAATGAATTAATTACATTTTAACCCTTCTTCAATAAATTTTTAATTTGATTCAATGATTCGATGCTCTTATTTCGAATCAAATTAAAATTATAGCACGAAAAAAACCAAACCTCTTATATGCTTTTCTTAGATACTCAATCCATTCTAAAATAAATGGTGGTCCAAATACAAGCACCTTTTTAAAAACTAATGGCTTTATTAGAAATAATAAATATTCTTACTTATAATAGAACACGATTTCATTAGCAGTGGCTCATACTGTCAGTCCAAGTTTTTAAGACTTTGTTGATAATTTCTGGTTTTATCTCATGAATGGCTTTCATGATATAAGGCATAAGGGTGTGGATCGTTTCTGGATTATTCGTATACCATCGATCTTTAATGGCACTCCACAAGAAAAAGTGTAAAGGGTGCAAATCGCAGCTCTGAGGAGGCCAATTGACATCGCCAAGACAGCTGATAATACGATTAACGAACTTAATGCTTAAAAGATCGATTGTTTGATGAGCTGTGGGACATGGCGCCATCCTGCTGAAACCAAAGATTATTGTCTCCAGCAGAATTTTCGAACTAAAATGGGCTAATGATGCCTCCATTGCAAAATCCACACCAAACTGTTACTCTCTGTGGATGCATTGACTTCTCCACAATAATGTGCGGGTTTTCCGATCCCACGATGCGGAAATTTTGTTAATTGAAATAGCTGTCGAGATGAAAATGAGCTTTGTCAGTTTAGAAAATGAGCTTTGTCAGTTTAGAATTCGATGTCCGTTTAGAGCTTCTGTAAGGCCCAAACTGAGAAGCCGACGAAATGCATAAACGTACAGGTTGCCAATATAAAGATATTTAGATGAAATTTAATACATACCTTAGTTTATATTGACCCAGGGATAAACCACATTGAATGGGGTTGGAATCGATTACTACCACCCACAGAAAATTGCTTCTGCGTTTATCTTAAATGGAGTTTAGACACATAAAATCGTAAATATCTGTTTAAAATGTGAGTTGTGAATGTTATACGGGACCATAAATCACGCTTTCGAATTTAAAGAAAATCGGACAATATTTCGACTAAGCCCCCGTAAAAATCCACATTCCCAGTATTTGCTAAGGTGATGATATTTGAATGAATTTTGGTACATAAGTTTCTGTTGGCGCATGGACGGACTTAATCGAATTTGGTTAGAATTTGTTCCGCCTTCCCGATACATAGGGTATCATAAATGTACGGTGTAGTTTCCGTTGTGTAGCGGTACAAAGTTCGATATTTTTAGGAAAAGTAAGAGTAGTACCTCATGTTTAAACTGCTTTATATGATTTAGATCATATGAAAATGTTTCAAAAATTCACGGTTTCCTTATAAGAATTAAGAAAAAATTTAAAAATTTTGTTTGTTCGCGAATATTTTAAAAACACACATTGTCGATTTTTTTTATTCAAACAATAAGTGGTGATATGCCATATTGTCTTGTATGACATACAGCTCGAGATCGCCACAAACAAATTTGTAACAACGGTAGCATCTGGAAAATATTTTTTTATCAAAATGACCTCGCAGTTTTGCGCTTTTTTTTAAGCTGAAACAGACTCATTAATCTGATAGTTTTAAATCAAAAATCTTTTTTTGGGTTAAAAATATAACAAAAACAAAATCATTAAAAAATGAAAAAGTAGGAAAAATATAAAAATAAAGCATTAAAAAATAATGATATACATACATCGTTGTAATAGTTGGAATTTTATATATCAAAATTAAAATTAAGATATCTAAATCTTTTGATTAAAAATAGCATTTACAAAAAAGTTGTGGCGTATGCTCCCCAGTCTACCCTACTCATCAGTTCTCCCTATTGTATATGAAAACAATTTTAAACACGCATCATAATTGTTGTTTTCATTTTCCCCCACATATTTGTTTGATTGTTTTTTAATAGTCATGTAGTCCATTAAGTAGGAAGGCCAAAAAGGAAAAGGCAAATAATTTATTCTAGAATTATAATACGAGTAAAAGCAAAGTTTTCTTTTTGACATAAAATGCGATACTCCTTTTCGTGTTTTAGATTTTTCTTTTATTGTTGGCATTGCAGCCAAACGAACTACAAGGGCAAGTCTCAGCAAATTTTTCAATAAAATACGTTATACAGTTTTTTACTAATGGATTGTTTGACCAGACCCAACTTTTGCTATTAAAAAAATGGAAAAAAATAATATCGTACTGCCATTAAACTCTTCTACTTGAAAGGCAAAACACCTAGGAAAATCTAAGACGATTAGAACGATGTCCATAAAACAGCTGCTGAAGAGCGTTTGAGGGCGTTGTGCTGTAATGGTTAGCGCGTTGGACTGTTACACAGAACGTTGCGGGTTCGATATCCAGCAACGTCAACATCCATTTAAAAAATTTAAATGTATGAGTTTTCTTACCTCATACATATCGCAACGTCCTCCGTCCGTGTTCCTATAGCACACAACAGGGTTATGAACTAAAAAGCTTCAACAATTTCGCCAGCTCTCCACTATATTGCGATCACCAAGTGATCTAAGATTTTTCATCTCGCGCAATTACAGTGTTTCCATATTTACAGCCCTTCATCTTGCACCACCCTTCATCTCTCCTCTATCCGCATTCCAAAGAAAGCCGCACATTAATTGGTAGTAAGAATTTCTTGAATTTTGCTTCCCCTTAAAAAAACCTCGTGCAGGACGTCCAGTTCAGGCAGTTACTTTGGAAATCATCAAAAAAATCCACAATATAATTTTGAATGACCGGCGAGTAAAAGTGCGTGAACTAGTTAAGGTCAAGGGCTTATCACATGGTTCATGGTTTTTGCACGAAAAATTTTGTATGAAAATGCTTTCGGCAAGATGGGTGCCACGTTTGCTTACAGAAAATAAATGCAATCGAGTGACTGACTCAGTAGCTGACTTGGAGCTTTTCTGTTGCGATCCTGATAAATTTGTTATCTGATACATAACTCTTGATGAATTTATGGATTAACCACTATACACCAGAATTGAAAAAAAAGAGTGGAAGCAATGGATTTTGTCATGTGAATCCGCCCCGAAGATAGCAAAGACAGATAAATCTGCTGGTAAGGAATTGTCTCCATTTGACCATTTTGAGTAGAAATTCGGCTAATTAAGCGAAGAAATCAAGAAAAAAATGCCCCTATGTAGGCAGAGCAAAAGTGATCTTCCATCATGCTCGGGTGCACACTTTTGTAGTTTCAATGGCAGAAATACACAAGTTTACACAGAGATAACAGATTCATCGTGACAACCGAATAACTTGCCAACCGAATATATTGGCTGCAGTAACTGAATTATTTTGAGGTCACAACCAAATCTACTTCTTAGAAAAATAAAATATATGGTTTCAACCGAAATTCTGTTGTATTTACCGGATTTCTGCGACAACAATCATCGGTAGCTTCAACCGAACCATTCGGTTGGCAAAAAATTCGGTTGTCACAATGAATCTGTTTTCTTTGTGTAGGTTCGAATTGTTGCCACATCCACCTTATTCTCCAGATTTGTCTCACAGTGATTTGTTCCTGGTTCAGATGCCTATTTTAAGGACCTTCCGAAATCTTACCTTGCGGAGTGCTTTAAAAAGTTGGAAAATCGCTAGATGAAGTGTTTCGAGCTGAGAGCACACTATGTTGAAAAATATATAAAGAATTAACCTCAGATTAGAAATGCGGGTTATAACCTCTCTCCGTTTGCTTTATAAAGTGTTGAAAGCACATAAAAAATATGTTTAAATCAAGCAGAAACAACATTATATTAAGTAGAAAAAGCTTTTTATTTTAATTTAAATACTTTTCTTTTTGTTTAAAATTCGTAAACAAGATATATTTTTAATGTTGTCAAACTGCAAGTTTGGCACCTTTTTCACCTCAGTTCACCGTAATAGGGTTACGGTCGGCTCCTTAGAAATCAGCTTTTCCGATTGTACTGAACACCACATGGAGACCTTGGAAGGGTGTAATAGTGCTGCATGAATTAGTCGTGCGTATTCCGTCTGCGAAGATTTTGCTCAAGATCAAATTTTAAAGAAAATCATCGACTTTGTCGTTGAGTTCCAAAATTTTACGGCTTACGTAAACGCGATTTATTGTTACTCACTATAAATTTCAAACATGTCTACTTCACGAATGTCAAAACCAAATTGGCTTAACATTAAAAAAGTCAGGACTCCAACAGGGTGATAATTCTTTTGCTACCATTTAATAAACAAAATATAATAATAGTTAAGACCTTACGAAACTGTAATATTTTGTAAGATCTGTCAAAAACTCATATAAAATTGTACAATATTACAGTGTCTATACAAATCATATGATTTATCAAAATATACGAATAATAATTTTGTCATACGGATGTATTTTGCCATTTTTTGGAATTTTTCCAAATCATTCGACACAATATTTAATTTACAAAAATTACACCTAATCTAATCTAACAGGCTTCCAAACACTTTTTGAAATCAAAATACACACGCACCCAAAAACTTCTGGAACAACCCCCGTCTTGTTTGGATAACGTAAATAAAGTGTTTTTCTTTTTCTATATAGAGATAAGTATCAAAATATGTATTTGTAGAGTTTTGTATTAAATATTTATATAATCTAGTAACTATTTATAAAGTTGTTTGTTGGTTATTTAAGTTTTTTTTTTTTTTTTTGTTTTCATTCATAGTAAAATTGTAAACAAATTACATATGATGATAAAAGACCTCGGAATTGATATAAAAATAAAAACGAAATACAACTTGTCAGCATAATTTATGAGGAAATTACCTTGGGAAAAATGTGTGTGTGTGTGTATGTGTGTATGTGTATGATATAATGAAGTTATTCATGTATGAAAATTTTATGTGAATATTACAAAGTACTTACCATAATTAATATTTCACTTTTAATAAAAGGGGTTTACTTAAAAGTTTTAATCGTTTCACGACCTTTGGTTGATATATGCATGTCCCATTTAATATTTGTTATTGTAGTATCAACATTTATATATATCGGGTTTGTTTCAACTGGATTCAACAGTGCCGGAGTAGATAAAGCACAATTTATACTAAAACCAAGAAAGAAAAAAAAAAAATACATTTTTTTGATTTAAAATTTGTATGGAATATGACAATTAATTGCAAGTACATTTCCGAAAATATATATTTATCAGTAAATGTAGTATAACCCCTTAAATATCTAAATTATTTTTTTTTTCCTTTTTTATAATTTACGAAATTTATAATAAAAGTTGTTAAAATCTGTGAAGCAATGAAAAACTACTCTTCCCTCCCCGAGTAAAAAAAATTATTAAGTCAAATCCAGTTTTACATTTTTGAATATGTTTTGTAATATCTGGTTGAACTTATTTGATCTGAAAAATACCAGATCAAATAAGATCCGGCAACTTATTTGGGGATTTAGTAAGATCTAAATTTTTCCGAAAAATCTTAGATCAACTTAGATCAAGCAATATATTTGCGGATTTAGTGAGATCAAAATTAGTCCATAAAATGGCAGATTAATTTGTATCTGATAAGATCCAAGAATACATTGGAACTTTTTTTATTTCAAAAAATGAAAATTTATTTCCGGCTGAATACAGAAAATTTGGATATACGATACCGCGACCCGTTAAAAAGTTATTAAATAATTAAAAATTTGAAAAAAAATAATTTTTAACAAACTTACTGTTTCCATTTTTTGAGCTTTCAACACATAGCGGCTGCTAAAATGTTAAGCTGTCACTTTTAGCCGAATAAAGAATTGAAAATTATTTTTAATACTAAATGCCAAATATAGGGTGGGCCATTTAAAATTTTAAATTTGCACTACCGATTACTTTGACTTTGACAGGTAGAATGACATTCATTTTTATTTTTAGGTTTATGCTTGACATTTGCAAAATGGGACATTAGCGTATGCGGAATAAAATTGCAACAAAATATAATATGTTGTAGTTTTTTCTAAAACTAACGTAAATTTTATTTCACTTAAAAAAAAAAACAATACACAATATTAATTTAATGTAAACAAAAATTTGGTCCTATACCATCCGCTTTGCGGGAGTTTTGGGGAACTTGTTCCATAGCTGTTGAAAATATCGATGTTGGCATTTTGCGGAGTACCTTTTTAATTTTTTCGATCAGACTTTTAGCACTTTTCGGTATCTTCGCTTTAAATTAGCCCAAAAATCTTCGATTGAACGTAATTGAGGGACATTTGGTGGGTTTTCCTCTTTTTGAACATATGGTATATGAAGTGTATGGACACACTTTCTACAGTTTTTCTAGCGTAATGGCTTGATGCTAAGTCTGGCCAGAAGATCACATTTAGGTCTCGATGCATCTTTTCTATGAATTCCTTCACTTTTGGCAAACAGTGCTCAAAATATCGTTCAGAATTGACTGCCAAACCAGATTCAAAAAACACTGGTTCTGACATCCCGTGCGGACTAATTGCAAGTCATAGTAATACTTTTTTAGGAAACTTTGTGTGTTACAAATATTTCATTTTATTATCAGTATGTTTCTTTTCATAGATATCACTTAAATTTATTTTCGGTGTGAGATGTAAGATAGCATCTGTTTTACTAAACTTAAGCGCGCGACCCGTATAATGATCCCGGATGCTCTAAAACGGAGTCAAAACGTTTTTTTTTCGAAAATTCAATTATACGGTCCGTTAATGTTCCGTTTACGTACAAGCTTTGATACGTATTTACGGTCCGTAAACGTGCAGTTGAAGCCGGATTCATGAATCCGTACGTGTCGGAGAGCCCGTAAAAATGTTTCTTGGGTAGTATGATTATTGAAAAAATTACAAATTATTTCTTAACGTTGTTCTTCATTTGGCGACATTTTAAAATAATTAAATGTCAAATTATTGATAAAATTGTCAAAGCAACATGAGAAAACATGTGGTTATTCGAATAAAACATTACAAATTAATATCTTTAGTATTTTTTTTTTCCAGCGTCGCAAAATTGGGAAATATCAAAAACGTATTTCCAAAGTAGTGTCTTTAACGCAAACTGTAAGAAATCTATGTGGAAAATTTTTGAGAAGAAATCAGTCTTCAGTTCCAACCCGTGTATGTTCTCGTCCAGTGCGTTCAATCTAAAACATTGCTGCTGTGGCTAAGAATGTCCAAATATATCCATCAACATCAACTCAACATTTCTCACATTTTTGAAAAATTGGGTTGATCGGATGAGGTACTGCCGAGCCAGTCGTGGTAGTCATATAAATGATACTGTGTTCCATTCTTGAATGACAAAGTTCAACCTATCCAATAAAACCAGAAATTTGAAAAAATAATCAGTACTTTTTTTATAGCCGATTCAAATTTAAAATTTTAAATGGCACACCCTGTAAGAATAAAAATTTAATTTATTTTAAACAAAATTTCTCAAACTCTTAAAAAACAACGTATATATTTTTAATGATTTTTTTTCCTCTTAATTTAACAATATTTTTATAGTTATCATGTATTGTCACTTTGCAACAATAAAAAGTTGCAATAATTAAGCTTTTTGCTCACAAGGAAGTTCTTCAGTGTGGTTCCCTACTAAAACTTAAGAGCTACAAAATGTATGTATTTTTTCATCATTCGATTTAAGTGATAGGGGTATCTCGGTTTTTTTCTATGTTCCTAGGTTTTTTTAGTTTTATACAACTTTTCCCAAAATACTTTTTCATCTGTATTTTATATATTTCAAAATCTGCGATCAAAACAATTTTTTGCATAGATACAAATAAATTTTTATTTCGGTATTTTGAAAATTTTTGTTCAGAAAGTTTGGGAAGTAATGTTTCCGAGATTTTATTTGCTTCATGAGCAATAAAAAGCACAATTACTTTTGAAAAGTAATTAAAAGCAAATAATTACAAATGCTTTTGACTTTACAATACAATTTCAGTTAAGTTTTTCTAAAACGTACGTTAGGCGTTAGTAGACTCAAAAGAAGTCAATAAGTGGATCAATTTATAAATAATAAAAGTTCACTTTAAATCAATTTTCTCAAAAAGATATACAACATCTAACACTACATTGTTGCGACAATATTCAACTAAATTTATTACAGTATATGCAATTTTGGTAGTTACATATTAAAAAGAAAACTTATTTATGGTCAATCAAAAATGATTTACATGATCAAATATAAAAAAGAATAAACTGTTAAAAATAAACATATATTTTGTTGTGCGAGTAAAGATGACTTGTTCATATTCTTTTCTATTTTGTTAAGAAAACCACAATATAGAAAATACCATAAATGCATATCATGATATTTTCCGGCTCAATAATATTTAATTATTCATTGCAAAATAAGACTAGAAGAGAATTAAAAACCAACAGACTACAGATGGCTAAACAACATGGACAAGAAATACCAAGCAATTTTAAAGAACAGATTATTGTAATGGTAAATGAAGATACAAAAAAAAATCAAAATAAAATACACTGAAAAATTGGAAGCTAATTAAATATCCGTTTTGAAAAATTAAAAATAAATCTTACAATCGATTTTCAAAATAAAAAATGCCACATACAAATAAAATCTGATACCAAATTCGTGTTCGCGAATCATAGGAAATGCTACGAGGGCGGATCAAAAAGTCCGTGACTTTTTGAATGAAGCACAGTTTTATTTATTTTTCAGCATAATCACCTTTTAGCTCAATACACTTAGTCCAACGTTTCTCCAATTTCTGTGTCCCTTGCAAAAAATCGGATTTTTCGAGGTCCACAAAATATGCATTTGTTTGATCAATAATTTCCTCGTTGGAGCTAAATCTCTTTCGATCGAGCGATTTCTTTAGATTTGGAAATAGGAAATAGTCACTGGGGGCTAAATCCGGAGAATATGGCGGATGAGGTACCAATTCGTAGTCCAATTCATGAAATTTTGCCATTGAGACTACACACGTGTGCACCCGTGCATTATGATCAATTGAGATCAAACGCGGCACCCATCTTGCAGACAGCTTTTTTAAATCCAACTGATCATTTAAAATTGAAACCACACTGCCATATGAAATGCCTATGGCATCAACAATCTCAGGCACTTTAATCGGCCAACACCATGTCGTGGATTTTTTCGACATTTTCGGGTGTGTTGACCTCAATTGGCCGTCCAGAACGTTTAGCGTCATTTGTACTTGTGCGACCACAACGAAGGTCAGTAAACCACTTTTTTACTATTGTAATTGATGGTGCATAGGATTTATCAAGATTTTCCTTGGTTTGATTGAAGGTTTTTTTTCGCAAAAAATAATGTTTAGTGAGAACACGAAATTCACTTTTTTCCATTTAAAAAAAAAATCCACGAGGTTGTTTGTTTTGAACAGCTGTTAAATGCAAAGTAACTGACGGAACTTGCTAAAAATTAGACAGTAGTCTATTAACTGGTGGTACTTGATGGCAGCAGTGTTTCATTTCATATAGCTACAAGGGAAGTTCGAAAAGTCACGGACTTACTGTTCCGCCCTCGTAGTGAAATAATTTAAAATATATTCGATTAGAGTAAAATTAAATTCGCCACAATGCGCCTGATTGTATCTGTCATTTGTAAACCTGATGCCAGATTCGTATTCAGCGACCTTGTGCAATAAAAACCAGATCTGATCAGATCTCATAACAGGATGTAATTTAAATGTAGCACATATTTGAGATCTAATTGGACGTAATCAATTGTAGGTAGATCCGATTCAATTTGATCTGGATTTTTAATAAGATATTATCGATAAAACAAAAACTTTTAACATAGAGGAAAAAATTATTCCATTAAAAAAAAAAATGACATACATTGTTAATGTTGTGCCTCAAAAAAGGAGTCATATAGGAAGGATATGATAATTAGATGCGCGCTGATATTTAACAAGGAATAATATATGTGAATTTGTAATCCTACAGATGTATACTTCTTTTTTATTATTATTAATTAAGTCTATGGATTACAATTGCCCATTAAGGCAAAATAATGCGTACAAACAATCAGGAACGAAAGTAAAATATTAATTATTTAAAAACAAAAATATATTGCGCTTCAAGGTCATTCTATTTTTGGATAATTGTATTAAATGATAAAACTTATTAAACTCCACACAAAGACGATGCAGAGGATCATTGTTTACATAATTCGAATTAAAAAATTTTACATGTAATCATTGGACCAATCAATTCAGAAATAATTTCACCACAAATAACTCTCAATAAAAACGAGATATTAAGCATAATGCGACGGCTGTTCAATGAAGGTAAGTTATTTAAGTTCCAATCGTGATCACGTAGACAAAATAGAAGAAATTACTTTGCCCAGATTTCACAACGTTTATATATACATACATCGTGTTACAAGGATCCCATAAAACAGAACCATATTCAAGTATTGGATGTACTAATGAAATATATAAATGTTTTGTGACTTTTGGATCTGTAAATTCCTTTCATAAAACCAAGAACGCCGTTGGTTTTGTTTACTATTAGCGAGATATTCGGTCGAAATGTTAAATATTGGTCGTGAAGTTTTCTGAGATCTAAGAAATTATTAAAAGATTTGAATTGAACATGATCCAGAAAATAGGCAGTGTTAAGATTTTTAATTCTATAAAAGGACATATGCTTGCATTTCAATATATTAAGCTCCATTAGGTTATATTTGCAGCAACTGGAGAAGCTATTAAGATCAGATTGAAGCAAGTGTTGTTTACTGGAATCAATTAAATCACTGGAATTTTTACATCATCTGCATGCATTAGAACGTTTGAGTGCTTAATTATAGAGGGAAGATCATTTATAAATAAAGTGAAAGGTACAGGACAAAGATGGCTGCCTTGTGAAATTTCAGAAGATACACGAATATTCTCAGAAATAACATTTTTAAATTTTACACATTGCCTTCGATCCGTTAAATAGCATTTCAACCATATCAGCAATGAATTACTAAACCCCATAGTATTAAGTTTATTTATTAATAAAGCATGATTCACTTTGTCGAAAGCTTTGCTGAAATCGGTGTCATTCTGCATACAATTTCTAATACATTTATTTACAATTGTGGTAAGTTGTAAAAGTAATTTGTAATAGTTGTTCGTGATTTACGAAATCCGTATTGACATGGGGATAATATATGTATATGCGACTAAATGTTTTAACACGGCAGTAGTAATCCTTTCGAGAACTTTGGCAGTATCACTTTATATGCCTCTATTATCAGATATTTCGATTTTACTTCCAGATTTAAACTAAGTGACAATAAATAGCATTTAATCAAGGATTCATTCAATGTTTTCATTAAATATTGGTATTCCATCTGGGCCACAAACAAATGAACTATTTAAATTTTTTTTAAGTTAGCCAAAAATGTATTATTATTTAGCAGAGAAATATTTATATGTAATGATTCTGATACATAAAAAGGAGAGAGAGTTGATTCATTATAAGATGCTATAGAATATGTTGTTTTAAAAAAATCAGCAAATAAATTACAGATCGATGTATCGTAATTTGCTAAAACAGAACTCAATTTTAAAGAGTTAGGAAGACTTAAAGGTCGACAAACTTATAAAAGGATTTAGGATTTTGTTCTAGTTGGCTTTTCATTAGTATTAAATATTCATTGTAAGACTTATAAAAGTCTATGGAAAATCCGGTTTTCTTATATTTTTTAAAAATTTTACTCTTTCATTTTTTTATATTGATTTGGCCAAAAAGTTATTATTCCAAGAAGGACCAATATTATTACGGTACAAAGTTATGAGAATTTATTGAGAGATACAAGAGTTGACATGTTATCTTGTCATCAAAGTTATTTGAAGAAAAGGCATCGATGCAACAAATGTTAAAAGACTATTTAGTTTCTCATATTCAGTTTTTAGTATATACTTTGTATTTATCCAAAATCTTCCCATAACAATTGAATATGTTATTAACTTAAAATAGCACAGAACTTAATATTGATTCAATAAAATTAATAATACATCCAATAATAACAGGAACTAATTCATATAAAGTAGCCAAAGTTTTTAAACTTTGTCAACCGCAAATTCAAAAAAGCACATTAGTACCAAAAAATGTTTTAGTAAAAATCCCCAGAAAAAGCCTTTTCTAATGATGAGGGCGGTAATGAAAAGTTCCACAAAATTGTTGGCCACAAAATTTTACCACATGAATTTCACTGGTTTTTGGTTTCTGTGTTAAGTTTTAAACTTTGGTGTTTCCTTTACCAGAATCCATTGTCAGAAACCCGTAATTTTGGAAAAAAAAAGTTCGAAATTGTTGTACAGTGTTTTTAAAACCCTGTCTGACCTCTTAAAATTTGAAGGTGGCTAAGCAGCCAAGACAGATCGTTCTAAGATTTTGTTTTCTATCATATATCTAAATTTCATCGAAATCGAAGTTTCTAATTTGGGGTACTTTCTTTGTAAGTTAAAGAAAGGGTTTGCAGAAAAAATTTCCAAAATCAGCAGAATCTGAATATTTGGAAGATAAAAGACAATGAAAAATATTTACATTCAAAAAATTATAGTTATATTTGAGTTGAATTTTAGTTGACTGCAAATGGCAATTTACTGTGCTGAAATCAGCAAAAACTTTTGCTGATTATTAATAGACTAAAGACATCACACAAAAACAATTATTTTTACAAAATTTTATTTATATTTATTAATGCGAATAACAAACTGCTCTTCTGAAATCAGCAGGTGCCGAATTACGGCATTCGTGATCGAACGAAATTGTTCGAAAACTGTTTTTTAAAAAAGTTACCACAATAATACTAATAATGATAACACCAACTTTAACTTTTATTTCCAATCTGGGGCCAAACTACAACATCCCTGATGGAAAATATTCCGTTCTAATGTTTGATTTTTAGAAATAAAAAACTAATTTTGATCGAAAAATTACGATCACGAATGCCGTAATTCGACCCCAGGACTATTTACTCATTATTTTTGTTATTTTAGTTGTTGGCTATTTTACTAAAATCGAATGTCTCAGTAACAGTGCACTTTTTAAATTTAGTGTCAGCTGTCAAATATGTTTATGTTGAGCGCTTTACGAAGAATTTTCAGTCGAGAAAGTGCATCTAATATGTCAACAGTGGTCAAAAAATTTGAAGAAACTAAGTCGGTCATCGACAGTAAGACTCCTGTGCATCATCGTACAAGTTGGTCATTGCTACTGTAAACGAGAGTGTCGTCGAAACCCCGAAAATATCAATACGACATCGTTCACGCAGAGAAAAACCATGGTTGGGACAATCATATTCGCAGAGCATCATAAAATATGGTTATCATATTATGATATTAAAATAACCATAATTTTACCATAATATATTCCCTACAATTATATTATCAAAAATTACCATATTATGATTCTAAATGAAGATATTATGATGCTGAATTTTAGTTTAAGTAAAATTCCATATAATCTAAAAATGTTTTTATCAGATAAGTTTCTCAATACCTAGCATTTTGTGTAAGAAAAATCTTTTCGTACAAAAAAAAATATATTTTATTAATATTTTAAGAACTTTTTACAACAAATGAATTAATAAATATATTTTTTTTAAGAATTATTTCTTATTGTTTTTATTGAAACGAATTAAAAAATATAAAATCTTTATATAGAATCTTTTTGACAATGAATTGATTAGTGTAAATAATATTATATGTATAAGGAATTTTCGAAAAACCCCTTTAAAAAATCTTCTAAAGGGTCAATTTAAATTTTTTAATGCCACATGAAAGATAGAAAACCCATCTGACATTTGTCCAGTTTTAGTAAACAATATATGATTATTTTTTTAAGACATTTTGTAGTAAAAACAAACTGACTGAACTGATAAAATTTTGTTTTTTATGAAAACAAGAAAATACTATGACCTTAAATATTAAAGTCATGTTTTATTTGATGTATAATTATTTATTGATTGTTGCCAGCAATTTATGGTTGCATAATTATTATATATTTTTTTCATAGTTAACATTTTTGTTACCACAGTATGGTTCCAGCCAATCATGTTATAAAATAGAAGGTGTCAATCCACAAAGATTAATGGACTGTCTTCAGAGCCGTGGGGGCCATTTGTCTTATATTTTGTTCCATACTTAGGCTGTGTGCGAACAGGCTAAATTGAAACGAAACTAATGTATTTTCTATATTAAAGTTGGCAACGCAATTTCGATTACATGGTTTTTGAACTAAATTATTTAAGAACCTAAACCAAATTTGTTGTCAATTTTTGAAAACTAAAAATGTTTTGTTTTGAAAATTGAAAAGAATTTATTTCTATAAAAATTTTTGTATCACAAATTTTTTTATAATTATTTTCTTATTAATTTTTTGTGAAAAAAGTCTCAAATTTTTAAATTTCTCGATCATATACTATATGTTATATCAAAATGGGATTCCGCACACTAAATTTTTAAAAGCTGAAAATATGACGGAAGAATTAGTTCAATTTAGCTTCAATTTAGCCAGTCCGCAGGTAGCCTACAACTATCTGAAAAAATACGTGTTTTTATTTTAAAATGAAAAAGTGCATTCTTACTGAGACAAAATAAGTAAGAAATTTTTTTTCCTGCAAATATTCAGAAATTTTTTTTGTTGGTTAGAGCAGGGTAAATTGTAATTGACAATTAACTAAAATTTTGAAAATTAAATGATTCTATTATTATTGGCTTTTTGTCTTACTAATAGTTAGCAAATAGTTTATGTTGATTTCTGCTGCTTTTTCTTCATTGCCCTATTGAACTAATTTTGAGTAGCTTTTAATGCTAATTTTAGTAGTTTATTACTATTATGGAATCCCAACAGCATGATAAAGTAATAAATCCCTTTAATTAAAAGTAGTAGCATTTTTATACCCTCCACCATATGGAATCAGTTTGTGATTCCGTTTGTAACATGTCGAAATATAGGTTTAAGTACATATTCGTAATCCTTATGAAATTTTAAGAATATTTTATATTCACCTCAAATACTTTTTACTTCAATAAAATTTTTTTTACCACAAAAAATTTTTTTCACCTTAAAAAATTTGTTTCACTTCAAAATTTTTTTCCAACCACAAAATTTGTTTTCACATTTAAAAAGTTTTTCACCTCGATTTTTTTTTTCATCTCCATAATTTCACTTCTAAAGTTGTTTGCATTATTTTGATCAGAAACAATGAAAACATTTTTTTAGGACATTGGTGAAGAATATTCAAATATTCTGCACAGCCGAATTTAAGTGTTTTTTTTACTTGTTTTGTTTAAAGATTTTCTGTCAGTGTAAAATACATGATAAATTAAGTATCGACTGCTGTAAACAACAAGCCGAGAGACCGACACCTAAACAAACGATGTGCAACCAAAGAAATTAATGTAAATATAGTTTTTAATGCAACAATGTTGCAAATTGTATATTGAAGTAGTGGTAGTTTGTATTTGTAAATGTTTCACATAATAGTGGCTTACTAGGCAGCCAGAGGTAGTCAGGCAGGCAGGCAGGCAGAAAATAGACTTGTTATAACTACAAGATCAAAAGAAAAAAAGATACAGAACTAGTTTAATGCATGAACAATGAAAACTGCAGGGCTAACGTGACTATAAACGTTTTATAATCTTAAAATTTGTGAAATATACTTTTTTTCCAACATAGTGCCCAACAAGAGTTTTTAACATTAACATTAAATTCAATTTCGATAAAGAAAATTGCTCAGCTTTTGAAAACCATCTAAATCAGCATTCTTGATAGGTGACAGGTTATAGCCCCAACGAACATATTCGCTATCTTAATCCCCATAGGAATTATGACGGCTATTTCTGTTAATTTTTTCTTTTGGGAATTATGTCTGAAAATTTCGGTTATATGGGGATTATAAGCGAAATTCTGGTAGTTGAGATTAAGATCGTTCATAAAATAGTGACAACACCTATGGCGGTTAAAACTAGTGTCGAATTACGGCATTTGTGATTGAGTGAAACTATTTGAAAACAGTTTTTTTAATATGTACATAACTACCCATGTGATAATCGAAATATATATGGATATTGGCCTTGATTTGATCATACATGGGTGTAAATGATCCTTCAAATTTGAGAGTACATGTCTGTACATAAACGTGCAATAAATACGCCATCTAAGTGTTTTTTTTTTTTTTTTCAGAAACAAAAATTTTATTCCGATCGCAAAATTATAATCACGAATGCCTTCTTTCGATTCCTGATTTGAAGTGAGATTTTTTTTTAATTTCAATTATTCATTTTACAACTCAAAATTTTTGCGTCCTTATAAAATTACATTTAAGGCATTTGAAATTCGTTTAAGCCGGTTGTCACATTAACTTATGTATATCTTGAAAGATTTCCAACCTGGGCGGTAGCTTAGATTTATCTAAGAAGAAATGCAAAAAAAAATTCTGGATGGATTTTTCTTTAAAATAATTGGTTTTTTAAATGGATAAATACAAATTAATGTTTTTATTGTTATTTATGAAAGTTTCTTCATTAGAGGGCGGTGTGCAAAGAGTCATATAAAATTTATGAAAAAAAATATATACATAATTTTTTTTTAGTTTTTTGAAAGCAATTATATTTTAAGTACCGATAAAGATAAATTATACTATGTCTGAGTTAAAATTAGATGTATACACTGATAGAAAAAAGTGTATACAATTTTTTGCTAAAGTTATTAAAAATTTATACGAAAAGGCCCTGCGGCAAAAACTGCTGAAAATAGTAAATTTTTTATAGTAACAATTACTAAGATAAGAAGAGCAAAATTAAAAGTGTTAAATATAAAAATGTTTTCCTAAGTTTAAGATAAAATTTAGTTAATTAATAATGATAATTTACCCTGCTAAAGTCAGCAACATATGTTGCGAAATATTGTTAGCAAATATTTTTGTTGGTTTTAGCAGAACAGACTTTTATATCTATTTAACTAACTTTAACTTAAAGTAACGAACATGTTTTAAAAATTGTTGTTTTGTTTGTTTATTTATATTCAGCAAAACTTTTTGCTAATTTTATCCGGGCAAATAGTAATTTTAATTAGCTAATATTTAACTTTCGTAGATATATCATAAACTTTTCAATAATCGCAAAACAAATTTCATAATGTTGATGACATTTTTTATACATAAACAAGTAAAAAAGGGCTAAATTCGGCTGTGCCGAATCTTCGAATACCCTCCACCAATATCCTAAAAAGATGTTCTCTTCTCTTTTTGATAAAAATAATATAAAAAACTTTTGAAGTAAAATTATGCAGGAGAAAAAATTTTTTGAGGTGAAAAACTTTTTTAGATGTGAAAAGAACTTTTTTGTTGGAAAAAAAATTTAGAGGTGAAAAAAAAATTTAAGGTGAAAAAATTTTTTGTGGTGAAAAAAAATTTTAGTGGTTAAAAAATTATTGAGGTGAATACAAAATATTTACTGCTAAGCGACTGGTGGAAAAATATGAGAAAATATGTTATGTATCAGTCGCTACTATGAAATTGTATTAAATTTGTATGGGCAATTTAGAGGCAACTTAACATTTTCACTAGTTTTTTTAAACATGGACTGCACAAAAAACACATTTGAAAGCATATTTTTTTTATCAAATACTCAATTTTGTTCCGGCTAATGGGAACTAGCTCTGCAGCTGAATAGGCAACTTAACATTTTCACTAGTTTTTTTAAACATGGACTGCACAAAAAACACATTTGAAAGCATATTTTTTTTATCAAATACTCAATTTTGTTCCGGCTAATGGGAACTAGCTCTGCAGCTGAATATGCCTAATGGAGAGAATGCACTTTCTGATGCGCCACGTATTGATAAATAGTTGCAACGAATGTTTTTTCTTTAAAAAATTGAAGTGTGTTTGTCTAATAGAGAGAATACAGCAAAGAAATTAATTTGTTAAAGAAAGAACATGAGTTGTAACTATTTGTCAATAGATGGCCCATCAGAAGGTGCAATCTCCATTACGCATATTTTGCTGCAGAGCTATTGTGCTACAATATGCAGTAGAGTGTTATTGATTTTCTCTTTTCTTCGTAACATAAATTAATATTTGCCAAAAACTATGAAAAATATATGTTTTATGTGCATATTATACCTTAATTTTTGTAATTCAATATTCATTTAGATGTTTAACAGCACAATATTGCACTTTATTTATGTGTATTTTTTTATAAAAGGAAAAATTAACGTAAATATAAATTTGCAAAACCCTTATTTCTCAAAAATACAAATACAAATGGAATAAAAAAAATGCTATTTTCCTCTATGAAAATTTCTTTTTTGACATAAAAATGTGAAACAAATGCTTTTATTACGTCAAACATTTGAAAAATTGACTTTAAAATTATGTAATAAGTCTACTAGCAACATCTGAATGCATTATAATTTAAAGTATGTAGTTAATTTAATATTTTTGGTAAATAAATTAATTGATAGCCTAATCCAAGGCTATATCGCCATGGGACAGGATATAGTTTTAATGTGATTCTGCGCCACCTATTCAAAAGTAGCGGCACTAAAGCAATTATGTATTTTGCTCTTTCTTTAGATATAAATGTCTTAGGTTACAAAAACAAATAATACATTTTATGGACTGAAACGAAAAACCAACAAAGCTTAAGAGAAAAACCCAATCTGGCTTACTATATATCCTATAGTAGCCAAAGAATTGGAGATATTTGAACTGAAAATCCTAAGAAAATGCATTGGAAGAAATTATGAAAATTTCATAAAACTATTTTCAAATAGTTACGTCTATGAAAATGCCGATGTTCTACCCTTCTGTAGGTACTCCATGTCGTTGCAAGCCAGGTTTGTTGAGAAAATTGCGCTACACGATAAAATGCTTGTCAGCCAAATATACGAAAGCGAAAAAAACACCATCTGGTCTGGATCTACATATCTTTCTCCTGTCGGTATACTTAATGTACGTATTAACGACGATCCAGCTCCTCTGGACCTTACCTCATTCTATATGAGCCCAGCCTCCGGCAATCATAAGGGCTGAAGATGATATACATACGTATATGTATACTAAATTTTGCATGAACTGTAATATGAATATGTTTTGCCAATTTATGTAACAGAACTTTTGTTATTTAGTTTTAGTAATGTTATTTACAGAGGTCTGCTCTGTAAGCGACTTTAACATTGTTGCTTTTAACGTTAACTTAGTTATTAGAGTAACACACATATAGCTCTAAGAATGTTATTATTCTCATAGTATGTAAGACAATAAATGTAATAGATTAAGAAGAAGACTTAATAACATTTTTATTTACTTAACAGAAAACAAAAATAGATACAGAAAAATTGTACAAGGTTGTATGGAAAATTTAGAGGTACCTTCACATTTTCACTCATAACTTTTGAACCGCTTGACCGAATTTAGTCATTTTAAATACTAAACTGCTCGGGAGGATGTTTAATAATCTGGGTAAAAATAGGCACCCCCGCTTGCGTCATCGCGTCGTGATCGCCATTTCAACAGACAGACGGACATCGCTAAATCGACTTAAAATTGCATAAGGATCACGAATATATATACTTTATGGGGTCTTAAACATATATTTCGACATATTACAAACTGATATATACCCTCACCATATATGGTGGAGGGTATAAAAACAGATTAATTGTGACATTCGAATTTTTCGCTAACTGAATTGTTTGGTTACAGCAGGCGACATTTTTGGTTGTCACAATTAAATGTATTTTTTGGTCGATTTACAGTTTAAAATTCAAATTGAAATTCTGTTGGAATAACCGAATTTCTGTCGCCATAAATAAATATATGGGTGGCTGCAACCGAACCACCAGAACTTCGAGGATTTAATTCAATAATTCAGTTTTCGAATTCTAAAATAAAATAAATCGAAAATAACCGATCATTGAATGGATTTAATTCCAATTTGAAACATTTCGTTTACTGAAATCCAATGATTAGTATAAAATTTAAGTGCTGATTGATTACAGAATTTAATAATGAACTAATAGCTACAACTCTTACTCTTTTACACAAATAATTTATTAAACATGTGAAAAAATACAATAGTTAATTTAAACCAATATAATTTTGCACAGAACCTTATGAATAGTACGCGTAAAATAATAAAAACAGTACTCTCTCAGTATCGTTGGCTATTTCTACCTGGGTTGTTAAATGAATCGATTTAAAGTAGTTTTATTACAGCTGTCAAATATTCGACCTATTTTTAAATTAGGTTATTTTATTTTTGCATTGCTGTAAAACTTACAGAAAAGTGCTAAAAATATTAAAACTTTTCCCTTTCTAACCAAAGTGATTTTGTCTGGCGACGCAGAGGCAGAATTTTCTCCTTTTTTCTGTGATATGGCCCTTGCCCATATTCTAGGTAACACATGTTTTAAATTTCAGATTTCTAGACAGAATAGTTTCAGCAGGCCGTTTAGGGGGATACTTTCCACCTTTATGCCGCTTCCAAATATTGAGTGGATCGGTTACGTTTTTATTTTTTTTTGTCTTAAATATTCAATTAAAATGCATGGATTAGTTGGAACAACAGTACGTATGTTACGATTTTACCCTTTATAAAATCGTTGATTTATTTACCTTTTAAATAAATCGAGTTCTTTCTATATTGCAAATAATAAACACTGTTTCAAATTGTTTATAGCTCTAGTTATTTATAACCGTCACTGAAAATTATAGAAATACACTTTAATAGCACACTTTATTTACACGGTGTAGACAGACTAAACGTTAGCCGCACTTTAGTTCTTCACACTCTGCGTTTTACAACTGAACTACTGCGTCACCGAGTACCAGTATTTATATGAGTAGTCAGGTATTCTAGTTATTTCCAGTTTATTACGCTAGAATTTTCCAGCTGTCAAAATTTTTGTGAAGAAATTTCTAGTTGTAGAAATTTTTTGTATCAGTATGATTAATTATATGATATTAATCATACGTTAATCATACGCAACTAAAAATTTTGCTGTTATTACGGAAAATTTAGCTAATTTGAGCCCAGCGGTAGTAAATTTGTTTGCTAATTTTAGCAAATCGGTTTTCAAAAATTTGTAAAATGATTTCTGAAATAAGTGTAAATGTTAAATAATATTTTTTTTACTAAAAATCAGTACAAAAATAGTAAAGTGGGATTGAAATTTTTCTACTAACTTTTTTTCTGAGTGTAGTCCATAATAGTTTCTCCCTTTGGCATGTTCATGCAGCATACCGGTATATGAAACTTTGTGGTCTTTACATTTGAGGTGCATGGTATGTTCGGCAACTTTGTAAAAAAATACGAGGGCGGATCAATAAGTCCGCGACTTTTTGAATGAAACACAGTTTTTTTTTCAAAAAAAAATTATTTTTCAACATAATCTTCTTTTAGCTCAATACACTTAGTCCAACGTGTATCCAATTTTTGTATCCCTTAAAAAAAATTGGATTTTTCGAGGTCCATAAAATAGGCTCTTTCTCTTTCCACCGAGCCATTTCTTTAGGAAATAGTCATTGAGGCTAAGTCCGGAGAATATGGCGGATGAGGTACCAATTCGTAGCCCAATTCATGTAATTTTGCCAATCTTTTGAAGTTGTTACACGATTACGTTTATGGTCAATTGAGAGCAAACGTGGCACTAATCTTGCAGACAGCTTTCTTAAATCCAACTGATCATTTAAAATCGAAACCACACTGCCATATGAAATGCCTTGCTTACTCTTCAAATGTTCGTGAATTTTTTTCATATTTTCGGGTGTCATTTGTACTTGTGCGACCACAACGAAAGTAAGTGAACCACTTTTTTAACATTGAAATCAATGGTGCAGAGTTCTCATAGTATTTATCAAGCTTTTTCTTGATTTGACTGAAGGTTTTTTTTTCGCAAAAAATAATATTTAATGAGGTGGCTTGATGGGAACAGTGATGCATTTCATATAACTGCGAGTGAAGTTCGAAAAGTCACGGACTTATTGATCCGCACAAGTATTAGCGCAAATATTTTTGTGGAACTTATTAATCCTTTAACTCTAATAAATCATAAGAAACACCTCTAAAAAGGGGGAGGGCGGGAATGAAATGTTCTACAAAAATGTTGGTTATAAATTTTTCTACATATTTCAGAACTCAATAAAGTCCAAAACTTAACTTAAATGAAATAAAATAAACTAAACATAATTTCTTTTGGTATATTAAGGCTTTATTGGAAATAACAATTATTCGAAAAATTTATGGAACACGATTTCATGCATGTGGCTGCTGCGGCTGGCTTCGCAGTAGCTTATCCTGCCAGTGCAATTTACCAAGACTTTGTGGACAATTTCTTGGACGATATTAGCCTTCAGGGTGTGAATCGTTTCTGGATTATTCACATCGTATCAGTTTTTAACGGCACCCTGCAAGAAAAAGTCAAATCGCTGCTTCGATGCAGCCATTTAATATCGCTAAGACGGCTGATTTCTCTTAAATCCACACCAAACTGTCACTCTTTGTGGATGCATTGAATTCTCGACAATGACATGCATGATTTGCGATTTCCAGGTGCGGTAATTTTGTTTGTTGAAATAGCTGCCGGGATGATATTGTGCCTTGTCAGATAAAATGATTTTTCGGCCGAATTTGCTGTCTCAACATTTTTCTCCCTGGGTATAAAAAAAAATATTGCCTCAAATTATACTTGGTGTACGGTATCGTATATTCGAAATGCCCAGACTTGCGATCGGCTGACTTCAGTCAAGGCAAGAATTCAGAAGAAAGCCTTTGACAAACCAGGCAGTACATTACTTTTGCCTTTCTTTACTTTTTCAATAACATCCTCAAATAAGAGCTACCTTAATACAAATATCTTTAGTTTGAGCATTTAAAATACTGCATGTTTTCTGTCAATAGCAAATTTGTTTCCACAAAGATAAACTAAGTAGTAAATATTTCATACACTTGTTCTTACAAGATTGTTGATGATGTATGTAGATGATGGTGTTGGTTCGGTCATCATCATCAGAGCTTGAAAAAGATAATTTCATTTTACATCAATTCGCATATAAAATGATAAATTTTTTGGTATTAATTCAAGTTTGATTTAATTGAATAATTTGGTTTGTGAATTAATTCGCGAAATATAAATAAAATTAATCCTTTTTGGATGAAATGAGTTCTCAAAGTTGCGTCAATTCGTTTGATTCTATTAAAAGAATAAAAAAAATAAAGTGGTTTTTTTTTATGTACAATTTAGAAAGCTACCCCCTGTTTTTATTAGGTGAAGGGAATAATTCCTTTGGGTTAATGTATGTGTTTTGTTTTGTGACAATTAAAAAATACATACAATTACTCCAACGGAATTATTCCCATCGCTTTAAAATAACAGGGAGAGTTATTCAATCAATAAAAATAATTTTGCCAATCTCAACTTTAGATTTAAAAATTAAATTATATATTTAAAGATCTGGTCATCATCAATATCATGACTGTGACGATTAAATTAACTTACTGTCTTTACATCTAATAAAATTATGGCAAGCAATTGTCCTTTGTAATAATATGTCCAAAAAATAATCGTTGACATGCAATCAACTTTTGCAATAGTTTATAATATAGCTGCCTGTTAATGTCTGTTTAGATTTAATATTAATTCAATACAATTTTTAGTAGCTTAAAACGGCGAAAAGTTTAATTATAAATTTGTAGAAAAAAAATAATAAAATTTTCTCTTTTTCGAAGAAAACTCCAATACAATTGACATGATGTTTCTCTGCAATCGTTTTGGCATACAATCACTTATTACACTAGAAGACAGGGGGTTATGCACAGAAATGCTGATGTGCAATTTCTTGGAAAAAATTGCAGTCGTTGTAGTTTTTTTTTTTGTTTGTTTTAGTATTTACTTCTAAATACAATGTTGCAAAAGCTAAACAATAATACAAATAACAATAATAACAACTATAGCAAAAAATTAAATAAAATCTTTTGTATTGAGGTGTTCCCCTTCTAGCATAATGGGTTGGAACACTCACTAAATTATATTTTAGCATGTAGCATATGAGGGTGACAGCGATTTGTAAGAGAAGTTATATTTATATGTAATTTTGAGGTGCGCCGCACATTGGGTTCAAATGGTATCAAAGTGGCGATCAATTGAAATTTAGAAATAAAGTTTTTATAATAAATTTCAGTTAGCAAATTATTGATGTTTTTAAAAAAAGTGAAAAAATTGGAAATTTTTAAAATTCAAATTATTATTAGTGTTAAATTTATTAAAAGTAAATGTTTTATAATGGAACCTTCAACATCAGGTATTAAAGTATATAGTAAATTTTTTTTGTTTATAAAAATTATGTGTAAATATTTAAAATTTTTTTTTTTAAAAAAAGGTCCGAAATTGGGATAATTTCCGCAGTAAATGTACCACACGTTTTTAGTTAGTAAGAGTTGGAGTTAGTTTTATGGATTTTAGAAAAGTACAGGATATCAGCTTATATTTAAAAGACCAGAAAATGCCCGGCCTTTTTTCATTTTCATTTTTGTGTAAAAACTCTGGTTGTCATTTATTGAACAAGACCAGTGAATGTGTTTTTGTGTTTTAATATTGTCATCCTCTTTGTTTTAAGTATTTTATTGTTTTTGTTGATGCATTTGGTTTTTTTAGAGAGTGATTTCGGTCACTTAAGCTCACGTATAAAAAATTGTATAACGCACAATTTACAGGAAGTAAACATATTTTTAATACTTTTAGCTAAATTCAAGTGATTAAATTTTAATTTAATCACTATCACAAATGGTTTACGCACGCTCACGAACTTATTCTCACATACTAAAATTTTCATAACCAAAAGCTACTACCACCATAAACTTTATGTTATATTAATTTTATTTAATAATGGTTTATTCTCGTCTCTACGATAACGCTTGATGTGTGAAAAAATATGTCGTATACAAAATGAGTTTCGAGAAAGAACTAGTTTTATTGTTGATCAGCCAAAAACCCGGCTTTTGTAATTCGAATGACGGAAACACCGCCAGACGTTTTTTCAGAACGCGGAAATTTCTGCTGAAATGAAAGATGCGTACAATACTAATTGTTGTTTCTTGTGGTCACTTGGAAAATTTTCGTAAATTTGCTCACAATACGGCTAGTTATTTTTTTGAAAAATATCCATGGTTTTGTATGCCTCCCACTTTGCGTACATTTTTTATTCACGGGCCGGAGATTATACAGCAAGCACTTTTACCAATAGGAGAATTATCGGAAGAAGCTCAAGAAGCAAGAAACAAAGATTTTAAATATTATAGAGAGCGCTTTGCTCGCAAATGCAGCCGGGAAAAGTCCAATGAAGATATTTTCAATAGGTTGCTGCTAAGTTCTGACCCATTTATATCTATTTATATTAGTGATCGGCAAACTAATACAACCATATTGTTGCCATTGTATAGGTGAGTTACGCTCTCCCTCTCTTAATGCACTGAAAGAAATGTGTTCGTAATTTTCTTAAAACTATGTGCATATAAACAAACATAAAAAACAAAGGATGAGAACAAAAAAAAGCATAACAAAAAAATATAACAAAAGCAAATAAAAAACAACAAAAAAACGAAAATTTTTAATTAAATTCTTTTAAGATCCAAGAAGTTTCTCAGTTACAGCCTGGGAAAGTCAAACCCTTCCCTATTTAAATATGAATTTTAAATACACAAATAAATATATATAAATAAATCAATAAAAAAATTAAAGATTTGTTTATACTTTAACTTACAAACTACAAAATAATTTGTAATTTCATTCATTCATTGCATATTTTATAACATCCTTGAAAAACTGGCCATCCCCGAATGGACGGCAACATTCAAGTTTGCCCATTCTTCGTAAGACATTTCGTTCAGTGTAATGTACGTACTATCCGTCGACACTACCTTACTGCACGAAAGCTCAACTGAGACTGATTTATTATTTTCATTTTCATGCTATCTGTGTTAGTATGTTAGTATAAGTGAGTCGCCCATGGGCGACTCTGCCGATCACTGATTAATATCCATTAGCAAGAAATATGAGCAGAAAAAAATCCAAATTTATCAACTTCGGAATTAGAGTTAGTTTTGCCAGATATTTTTAATGAAAATTGTGATAAAGATGATGGTAATGAAGATGGTGATAAAGATGCTGATGATAATAACGATGAAGATAGTGCTGATGATAATGATGAGGAAGATTATAACAATGATGATGAAAAAGCTTATAATAATGATGATGAAGATAATGATGATAATGAAGATTATGCTAATTGGGATATTTGTGATGAATTTGAAAATTCAGAATAATACAAATATTTTAATATATATATTTTTTTTTAAAGTTAAAACAAAAACAAAGATTCCCCAAAAAGTTTTTAATTTTTTATCTTTTCAAATTAATTTTTACATTTACTGAATTTGAGTGAAAGCAAAAACTGGATACAAATTTATACTAATAGGAATACATATTTAAATTTATTTTGATTTCAAAGTTACAGCGAAAATTGTGGATCATGTTTTTTCCGCAAAATAAAAAATGCCTAACGGGTTAAAAAAAATGTTCTTCCATTTTTTTTAAAGCTGTGTTTTTATCTATTTATGATTATTCATTACTAAAAAATTATAATATTCTCTTTTGTGACTTTTTTGAAAAAATTTGTACATTTATGAAATTTTGTGAAAAATAAAAATTGGATTTAAAATTTAATTTATACTAATATAAATACATATAAAAAATTTATTATTTGAATTTTTTAATAGCACATTAAGAATGCTTTAATTTCCAATTTTATTCATTAATTTGTCGCTTTTCATTCCAAAGATACAGCATAAACTGTGAACTAAAGTCTTTTTTCTAAAAAACAATAATGCGCTTAGCGGCTTAAAATTTTTTTTTTTAACTTTTTTTCTAAAATTCAGTGTTTTATGTGCTTATAGTAACTCATCAATTAAAAAATATAATATTTTAAAACTACGGTTTCTATGAATTAATCGCCACTTTTGGTACCATCGAACCCACTGTGCGCCGGGTGGAATTTAAAAACATCAGTGCTACGAATTTGGACCAGATTGGACAACGCATATTAATAGTAATATTGGTATTTTAAAATACTAATCCGATCCTATGCGTACTAAAATTAAACTCTTGAACAACGCTGGCAAATATCGCAAACTTATGTCCAAAATGATTGCTGTGTTGCCCAAACTGTGCGAAAAAGTTTTTACCGAAATGAATCATCCACCGCGCATGCTGTACGCAAGTTTGTGCAAATATTTCGTGAGACTGGGTTCGCGAGTGGATAGCACTCACATGTTTTTCGTCGTCGTACGGTGCAGGCAATCATATTCAAAGAGCATCATTAAAGGCTTCGGCCAGAACCGGTCTTTAAAACCGGTCGATCGGGTTTTACGGTCTACCGTTGCTCGCAATGGGTTCAAATTTTGTAGAAACAGTATAGGCATAATTTAGACTTATCGTTGAACAAGTTTATTTAAGTTGTGGAACAAAAATGTTACGAAACTGGCTGTAAAATTTCGAAAGTTATGCGCTTCTCATGTATTTATACGAAAATGCCACGGTTTTTGTCGATCCCATGTACGTCGTTTTTATGACTTGGCTTACAATGGACTAAAACTTTGCACAAATATTCTAGACGAGTAAACTTTTTTTAAACTGTAAACTTTTTTTTAGCCCGTGCAACTAAACTATTCCGGTACTGGCTCTTGAATTCAGAAAGTCTTTCACCTTACATACATTTATAGGGAATACCATGGTCTTTTTCGGTCCCATGTCCGCCGTTTTTATGACTTGGTTCCGAATGGACTAAAACTTTGCAGAAATAATCTAGACGTAATTCTGACTTGTAAATGTAAACTTCTTTTAACCTGTCGAACAAAAATAATTTGATACTGGCTCTTGAATTGAAAAAGTCCTTCATTTGTCATACATTTATATGGAAACAGCACGGTTTGTTTCGGTCCCATGTTCGCCGTTTTTATGACTTGGTTCAGAATGGACTTAAACTTTGCAGAAATAATCTAGCTATAATTCTGACTTGGAGTTGTAAACTCTTTTTTAAGTCGTGGAACAAAAAATATTGCGATAATGGCTCTTAAAATCCTGTACCTGTCATGCATTAATATGAAAATTTCAATGTCTTTTTGCAGAAATAATCTACATAATTCTGACATCCAATTTATATAAAATGTATATAAATTGTAGCAATTTTTCCATTATTTATTCAAAATTAAAAAAAATCAAAAAGGTACATTTCGAAATCATTTTGTTGTTTATTTTCAATCATTGTTTAATAATCCACAAAAGTAGTAAAACTAATCGAAAGCAGTTTATAATAACCATCAGTTTTTAACTGACAAAACGTCAGTAACAAATGATTTTAGTGATTTGTTTTTCTAATTGAAAGTTTTTTTTATATTTGTATGTAATTACAAAACAAAATATTATGTTAGATGATGTTTTTTAACAAAAAATGGTTTTAACTGTAACATATTTTAACAAGAAAATGGGCGGAAATTTTAAAGATCAATGAAGAAGAAAATTGAAGTTTTTTTTTGGTAATGTAAAACAATTACTAAACTAAAACTATTAGAGATATTTCAAAAAATTTTATTTTTTCATACTGAAGTTTTGTTCTGTTTAGAATGTTTTATTGTGGTCAGGGCTGCTCTGCAGATTTACGTTGTACCATTTGGCCCAAATTATGAATATTGATATTACGGACCAAAACATCAGAAGACTCAGGATATTATGTACTTTACTGCTTGTACTTTAAAAAAAAGTTTTTAGTTCAGTTAAAAATAAAGAAACATACATTTATTCTTCAAAGAAATATTTTTTTTATATATTTTTTCAAAATCATTTATTATTTATTTACCGATTTTTTTTTAAATTTATTTGAAATTTAATAACAAAATCGAAATTTGTGGTTTATTTATTTATTTCAGTTACAGTTATTATAAATTTAAATTTTGTTTGCTGTGTGTTTCAAACAAAAAAAAAATATAGTAGATTCCAATTTTGTTTTCTATTTAAATTTTTGTTTATATTCAAGTTTATGTCAATTGAAATTACAAGAACTTTATAAACACACACACATATGGTCATTCACACAAAATCTGTATATAGACTGTGTGAGTATACATTTTGTAGAATAAAAAAAAACAAAAAACGGAATAAAATTCAAATAAATTAATAATCAGTTATTTTTTACGGAATTGCTAGGTAAAATTTTAAAATTTATTTTTAATTGATTAATCATTTTCTGTTATTTTAACTTAACAACTGCTTTAAGTAAAAATTCCCTTCGTCGTAATTCTCCAAAAACCAAAATACTGTCACCCTAATGTTTATATGTAGATGCTTGTATTGGAAAAGTAGGAAGAGACAAAACATAAATACTTTTTAAATTGTTGCAACATTGTTGCAAAATGCATCCTTTTTTCCTGTTTAACACACTGATGATAAAATATACACGAAAACGTTTTTTTTTATTCGTTGCCAAATGGCATGAATCGGACAGAAAAACAACACAGGCGCACAGACTTTGAAACCCTGAGTACACAAAGGTCTTTAGTACAATAAATCCAAATATAAATTTACACACAGAAAACAGATTCATTGTAACAACCGAATTTCTAGCCCACCGAATGGATTGGTTGAAGCCACCGATATATTTGTTTGTCGCAACCAAAATTCGTTTAATGGAACAGAATTTCGGTTAAGACCAAATATTTTAATTGTATCAAGAAAACATTTGGTTGGGACAACAAGGTAATTCGGTTGCTGCAACCAAAATATTCAATTGGCAAAAAATTCGGTTGTCATGATGAATCTGTTTTCTCTGTGTAGAATTCCTCCTTAACATCAGAGTTCCGAAAAATTCCAATTTACAATAATGTCTTTTATATATTCGGTAATTTACTACAGCCTAAATAAGTTATAAACTCACCAAAAAAAGTCTGTAATGGCAACTGAAAATTTTGCTGTTATTACGGGAAATTTTGCTAATTTGAGGCCAGCGGTATTTTTTGCTAATCTTAGCAACACATGTCTGCTGACGTGTAGTGCAATGAAATTTGTAGAAAAAATTAGCTGCCGCTACTAAATTGAAGTAAAACTTTTTTTAAAATGGAATTTAAAATCTGTTTGCTAAAATCAGCAAAACAAAAATACGAAATATTATTAATATTAGTATTAAATTTCAAATTTATTTTTTTTATCGAGCATCAAAATTTTTTTATTTTGTTTATTTTTTTCAAAAATTATTTTAGACATAATTAAAAAAAAAACAAGGGCTTAAAAATTGTAAAAACAATATAGTTATTTCTCTATTGAAAAATATTTTAATCAATTTTTTTTTAATTTTAAGGTTTTCAAAAATTTGTAAAATAATTTCCGAAATTAGCAACAAAAATTAGTAAAAATTCTGTAATTTGTAAAATGTAAATAGCAAAAAGATTTGCTAAATAATATTTTTCTTATATGTATGAAAATGTATTTTTAGTTTGATTCGAGATCATAGGAAAAGTTTTTCAAATTAAAAAATTTTTGTTTTCCCTTATTTTTTATAACTTAAGTAAACAAGGAGAATACACAGAAAAAGTTATTAGACACCAGCCGAATGGAATGCATTTTCTGGTCAGCTACGACTTTCATCAACATTCTTTGTGTCGAAATACCAATTGTAAATATCTCTATTTAACTCACAAATCAACGGAAAAAGCTATTTTATGCTAACATACAGTTGATTTATATTATTGTGTATAGATGAAATTTACTAACTATCTTTGTGTTATTTTTATATTCTCCTTTGTTTACCGTATGTCCAAATTAGCTATTAGCTAATATTAAAGACATGTGTTTTCTTAAAATTAGTTTTTACATATGTTTAAACAATTCTTTTAATTGTGCCAAGTTATATTTTAATAGTGAAGTTTATATTTTATAGTTGATCTTTTTAATACTTATATTTATGAAAATGTATTTTTAGTTTGATTCGAGATCATAGGAAAAGTTTTTTCAAAAAAAATTTTTCATTTGAAAAAACTTTAGCGTCTAAACAAGGTAGCCCTGTGTAATATGCACTACTAACTACATATTTATAGACAACTCATACAATCCATTACTTGACTCCATGTGAAAATAATTATGATGAGTTTTTCTTGCCAACGAAGATGATGACTTTGAGTATGATGATCTTTTGTCCGACCGTCTGTCCGCTCTCCCCGTCCTTATATATTGCCAGAGGGCAATGTTGCTGACGACAATGAGTACACTTAAAAAAGTTTGTAAGTTAAAATAACTGAAAATATCATTTAAAAGAAATGATATTTCATTTAAAAACCGATCTACTTAATTTTCATTTAATTAAAATGCCATTTGTTATTTATTTTTAAATGTTGATTAATCAACTGACATATCCGTAAGAAACACATGATAAAATAATAATAAAAATTTTACCTTCCAATCCTTAAAAAATAAATGTTTTTTTCATTTATTTGAAATTATTTCCGTTTTTAATTTTTTGTTTTTTTTTAATATACTCGTACAATACAAAATGTATGTATGCATATAAAGCTATAAACACTTTTTGTGTGAATGTATTTGTGTATGTATGTGTGTTTATGAAGTTCTTGTATTTTGTATTGAAAAATTTTGTATATATACAACCAATTTAAATAAAAAAACAAATTGAAATTTTTTGAATATTTTTTTTTTTTGAAACAGACAGCAAACAAAATTTAAATTTGTAATAACTGTTACGGACACAAATAAACCACAAGTTTCCGTTTTGTGGGTAAATTTTTATTAAATTTCAAACAAATGAAAAAAATAAATGAAACTGAAAAAAATGGTAAATGATAGTAAACTATTTCGAATAAATGTATAAAAAAGTTAATATAGATATTTCTTTGAAAAATAAATGTATGTTCCTTTATTTTTAAATGAAACGGAAAACTTTTTTATTAAACTACAAACAGTTAACTACATAATATTCTGAGTGTAGAAGCACGAGTAAAGTTAAATAACCTCTTAGATGGATTGCTAAAATTGACATTTAAAATAAAACAAAATATATCTTTAAAAGAATTGCCTTAAAAAAAACTCTTCTTTGAAAGGTACTAAGCAAATTCGTTTGTTTTAAAGAAGTGGTGATAAAAAACTTGTAAAAAATAACTGTTTTACTCTCGATTCTGTCATAATTCCAATACCGGCCAGAACAATATAATAATATAATTTAATGCTGAAATTCGGTGGAGGAGGTTGATGGTGAAAAATACAATTTTTTGATTTTTTTTTTTTTTGGATGGAGGAGTAGTGTAAAGAAAGGCTGCGTGAGCATTTTTAAGCTTTGTCTCCAAAATATTGACTAACAACTCGGTCCAAAAATGTTCTCGACTGAATTAAAAATGTCACAGCATTTGCTTGTTGTTATATGATATCACTGGACAATAATGGGTTTATAAAACTACTCGAGAAGGTTTTTACACAGACTTTCGTCTCCTAAACACGAATTTGTAATCAGAAAAGTTACCTCCAAAAAAATACAAAAAAAAGAAACGAAAATATTCAGTTGATTGCAACTTTTTAAATTCATTTAGAAAATTCTCCATACATCGCTGAATGCCTCCAATGTATAAGCAAATGTTTTAAGAAAGTGACAAATTTATATATCAATTATTTTAAATAATACTATTTTTTTTGGCAAAATTATTTTTGCTAATTCAAAATTTTAACAACGCATTAAAAGTCTTCATAGAATAAAAAATAAAACCTTGACCAAAGTTCATAAAAACAAATAAAAATTCATTCAGATTTCCACCATTTTTATTACTTGTATTATTAATGTTTTTTCTCTTTTTATTTATTAAATTTCATATACATACATATATATTTCATTAACTACCAAATTACAAATATGTGAATTTTATTCACCTGTAACACTGTGCAACAAATTTTTTAGGTTATCACCGTTAATGGTTTCAAAGCGAAATGAAAGTACACTATTATTTTTAGAAAACTCCTAAAGAGGTTTGAGAAGTTTGTATTTTTTTATGTTATGGCCTCTTAAAATATTTGTATGTCACAGCGCGAAGGCGAGAGATAAAACGGATAATTTATTATAGCCAGATTGTTTTTTATTCTCTGGTGTTAAAACATACCAAAATCGGTTAAGCCGTTTCGTATACAGATTTTATAGGTAGTGCTACATTTTAACTGCTAAATTTTAAACCGATTTTATAATCGGGTTTCATTATTTTTATAATGTCCGTCTCGGTCAAAATCAAGATTTCTTCAGGGTATAATAATATATGGTTACTTAACAAAAATATTTTTTATTATGTTATGATCAGAGAAGACAAATTTGCTTATTCTGCTGTTTTTGATTTTTTTTTTTTTGTTTTTGTACCTTCACCACAGGTGGTGAAAAAGGGTATATATAAGTTTGTCATTCCGTTTGTAATTTCCACAATATTGATCTTAGACCCTATATATGTCCGTCTGTCCGTCTGTGTGTTGAAATGGGACTTACTTGTTATATATTTCTGTCACATGTTTGCTATTGAAATTCAGCTAGATCAGTTGCTTAAGCTAGCAAAAGTATAGTATAGTTAGATCTTTGACGATGTCGGTCAGCTTTTCTGCATATTTGGAGAACGGAAAGAGGAAAAGTTTCCAATAAGATACAAGCATCTTGGTTATGAATGCACAATATCTGAGCAAATGTGTTCGGGATACGTGAATTGGGAGTGGCTCAGAATAAATTTATTTATATCTTAAGAACTGTAAGACCGTAATTAAATACTCCATAAATGAGCTAGGAACATTAAAACAAAATTTTATAGCTGTAATATGACTTATGGATACGTCTTATATATCTTAAGATCGAAAATCTTCAGTAGAACATATATGCTGAAAAATCGGAAATATCGGTTCAGATACAAAAAAGTTATGACCAAAATATAATTTTTATTTAAATACCTATTTTCTGGAACCATAAATCTTCCCGAGTTTAAGTTTTATAGCCAAACTAAATGGTTGATTTCCTTCTAAATACGTCCGTATATAAATCTGTCCATTCCATATATGATTAATTTCATTTAAAAATCGAGATAAAACTGAAATTTGGAACCCGACCACCTCAGATATCGATGAAATTTTGTTTATAGCTAAATTTGATCAATACAAACAAACTCTCATTTTTAGAAATGACTTTTTTGCGAAAATAAACTACAATAACTCAGAATCGGCTGAACCGATTTACATGATCTTGGTATCATTAAAAAGATATTTTAACAGGCTTTATGAGACATTTAAAATTTAAATTTAAAATTACACTGTAACAAATTTATAACAAAAAGAAAATTTTAACTAACGAAAAATCCAAAAAGATCAAGGGTTTTTTTACAGTGTATTATTTTTTTAGAAAGGTTTATCCTTCACCTAGACCATATCCAAAAATAAAAATGGGTTCTTTTTTAGTTTTTTTATATAATTTATTAAGTAGTGTCACTTCTAGTAATTGCCCTTATATTTTATATTTACAGGTAAAATAAATAAACATTGTCCCAGGAAAATTAATTAATATGTCGTAAAATTATTATTATTATTTTTGTCTGAAAAATTCTTTGGAAAAAACATTGATGACTTTTTTATGATTCTCAGAATTAAAAAAAAAGTAATAAACTAAAGGTTATTTGATTTTTATGATTGCGGTAACAAACTAAAATACGGTCATAAATGTTCGTGGACAATTAAAAGGAAAACAGGAAAGTGCAGTTTTTTAATTATTTGGGTTTTTTCCGTTGGCTACCTGCATGATTTTTTTACAGAAATTGAATCCACATTTATGAGTGCTCATGTTTAGGAACGTTTCAAAACGGGTGGCTGAATCAGGTATATAGCCACCTTTAAAATATGCACCCATTCATAAGTACCTGCCAGTAAAATATTGAAAAATACGTAGTATTTATAGGTGTTCCTTATCGATTTTTATCATTCAACAAGTGCCAACGAACGCGAAAAGTACAAGCGATTACAATTTTTACGCGTATATTTTAAAAATTTGAGTGAATATGAATTCAAACAATAAGTACAGATGCATAAAAATATGTAATAAGTGTTGCGCTTCGCTTCGTAAAATAAGTGAAAACGAGGCTGCAAATATAATTGATTATTTTCCAGCTGTCGCCAGCATTCATTGTAGCCGTATTTGCGAAACTTGCCGGAATACACTGAGAAAAGCGCGCAGTCGTAATGAATCCAACGTGGAGCAGAATGAAGTCTCAAATTAATTACCAACAACGCCCAGCGATGAAATTAGCGAAGAATTGATTGAACTTCAAACTTGTACCAGCCGTAATACAAACATCGAAAGCAACGAACTCATTGAAAATATAAATGATCATATTATTCCTCATCTACCAAACCAAATGTCGCCTCTTAAAAGGAAATATATCAAACGAAATGCATACAGAAATAGAAAATCACTGCAAATTTTGGAAAATGTAGCAGATTCACTTGGAGCTGATCCATTGTCTGATTTGTCAGCGCAACTTGAAAACGTCAAAGAAGAAATTTTGCAAAACATCAAATATCAAATAGAGAACAGCTCAAATCTTTTGGAACAGCAAAAACTTTTATCTCTCTTACCAATCAATATGAGTCACGCAGAAATTAAAGATCGTTTTGGGGATGATATATCTCACGATTGTATCAAAAAAAGTAAAGATATCCAAAGGAATAAAACGAAGTTTGCAGATATCAATCTTTTAAAAATGAGCAGACGTAGTTTACCAACCGAAACTCTAAGCACGTTAAAGAAAAGCTTTTTTCAAGATATAAAGAAGCTCAAACTATAAGAGGGACTCAAGGCTTTCATTCATTCATTCATTCCGATAAATGAAACTTTTGTACATGTGCGCAGATATTCTGACTGTGCCAAATTTGAGCAGCGCTAAATTTCTTACAAATAATTAATTAAAAAAAAAATGTAATCATTATTCGAATTATTTCGAAAACTTTCGGTACGTATTAGCAGAAGTGAATTTGGGTTAAAACATATTCACAATTTTCCTGGGACAATGGTCATTTATTTTACCTGTAAATATAAAATATAAGGGCAATTACTAGAAGTGACACTACTTAATAAATTATATAAAAAAAACTAAAAAAGAACCCATTTTTATTTTTGGATATGGTCTAGGTGAAGGATAAACCTTTCTAAAAAAATAATACACTGTAAAAAAACCCTTGATCTTTTTGGATTTTTCGTTAGTTAAAATTTTCTTTTTGTTATAAATTTTTTACAGTGTAATTTTAAATTTAAATTTTAAACGTGTCATTAAGCCTGTTAAAATATATTTTTAATGATACCAAGATCATGTAAATCGGTTCAGCGGATTCTGAGTTATTGTAGTTTAAATGGAGCTCTTTTCGACCATTTTCGCGTTTTTTCGAAAAAGTCATTTCTAAAAATGAGAGTTTGTTTGTATTGATCAAATTTTGACAAAATTTCATCGATATCTGAAGGGGTCGGGTTCAATGCATCTCGATTTTTACATGAAATTCATCATATGTGCATACATAAACTTCAGTTTTTTCCCAACCATGGTGTAGGGTATATAAGATTCGGCATAGCCGAACATAGCACTCTTACTTGTTACAAGTTAAAATAGAAGAAAATAGCATTTAAAAGAAATGACATGTCATTTAATAAGCGGCCTACCTTATTTTCATTTAAATCAAATGATTTTTGTTATTTGTTTTTCAATGTTGTTTAAACAACTGACACATCAGTAAAATAAACAAATGATTATTCAGTTAAAAATAAATGTTGATATTTTACCTACCAATTCCGAACAAATAACTGATTATTCATTTATTTGAAATTGTATCCGTTTTTGTATTTTTGTTTGTTTTTTAATTTACAAATTGTGTACTCACACAGTCTATAGACACATTTTGTGTGAATGACGATATGTGTGTGTGGGTCTGTTTATGAAGGTCTTGTAATTCAAATGGAAATAATTTTGTACATAAACAAACAATTAAATAAAAACAATATTGGAATTTTTAAAATTAAATTTTTAATAACTTTAACGGAAGCAAATAAATCCCAAATTTCCGTCTTGTGGGTAAATTTTTATTAAATTTCAAACAAATGAAAAAAATAAATGAAACTAAAAAAATCGATTTCGAGCTATATTAAATTTCTTTAAAAACTAAATGTATGTAACTTAATTTTTAATTGAACTGAAAACGTTTTTTATTCGGCTACAAAAAGTAAACTACCTAATAATATGCGTGTATTTGAAGTTGGTTGTGAATCCCACATTCGAGACATTTAGGCTGATATTACTTGTTGCTCTGTGTAGTTTAATTTGTTTGTTTGCATGTTGTTTTTTTTTTATTATTTGTAAACAGAGAAGAAGAAAACAAAATAAGAGAAACCGGTTAAAGTTGTTTACGTCTTTTTTTTCAAATATGGAATTCTTTCACTCATTATAATGTTTTTATTTAAACAAAGTGAAAAAGTCCATGTGAATAAATATATATCAACCAATAATATAAATTATAAACAAATCGCGCTCTGTGTTCTACTTAATATTCAATAATGTTAATTATTACACTCACAATGTATTTTCCGTTACCGGCTGTAGTTTATTTAAAAAATAATAAGTAGAGTTTGTTTTTAAATAAAGAACCAATTGATATTCATAGAAATATATTTTTAAGCTATTGAAATCAGTCATTCAAAAAACAAACCATATAAATACGTATTTTTAGTAGAAGTTAATATTTTCAGTTAAATGTAAAATTTTATTCAAATTCAAATAATTCCTTTTGGTTTTTATTTTTATGAAAATAGTTTGTTCATATTCATATATGCAACAACTCAAAAAAATTGTGAACGACCGTTTGCGCGATTCAAAAGTGGTGATTTAGGCACAGAAGACAAGGAGAGGCCTGGTCAGCCGAAAAAGTTTGAAAATAAGGAATTGCAAGCATAACTCGACGAAGATTGTTGTCAAACGCGAGAAGAACTTGCATTATTATTCGGAGTCACATAAAAAGTCATTTCCCTACGTTCAAAAGTGTTGGGAATCATCCAAAAGCAAGGAAATCGGGTCCCATATGAATTGAAGCCGAGAGACGTTGAAAGGCGATTTTGCATGTCGAAAATGCTGCTTGAACGCTACAAAATGAATTAATTTTTGCATCGTATTGTTACTGGTGATGCAAAATGGATACATTACGATAACCCTAAGCGCAAAAAGTCATATGTAATGCCCGGCCAATCAGCCAAATCAACGCCGAAGCCGTATATCCATGACGGTCAAAAACAATTTTTGCTCACCCGCCTTATAGCCCAGACCTTGCCTCTTCTGACTACCAGAAAGATGGGAAAATAAAGTGGCTAACGATGGACAATACTTTGAATAATGTATCAATTCATTTTCAAGCATTATTAACTTGTATACCCAATATTTTAGATTGTTTCTAACGAAATAATATTGTGAGTGCAACTCCAAGTGAGAGCCGTTTAAAAAATATAAAAACATTGTTTCGCAGATAAGATTTGCTCATCTGAGAAGTAATACAGATGAACTAAATAAAAATTATTCTATAAAAAACAACAAAAAAAATCTGTTGATTTATCAAAAATCCTATTTTTTGGTTAAAAAAAAAATAATCTAAGAATGGATATTACGCCCATTTTCATGTGAACCACTTAGTTAAATATTAACATACTAGTAGCAGCAACCAAAGAAGTCGTTCAAAATTTTCACTTTTTTATTGCGATTTTTATGTAAAGTTATAGTCGGTAAAGCTCGATCGTGTGATTTCTACACCACAATACAAATTGCTACCAATTATAGTGGCGGAAAAATAAGCCAGGCAGAAAAAATAGAGAAATATTTGAGCGATTTTGCCGTAAATGTAAATTTATGCCAATATTGGATAAATGATTTACAAGTGAATTAGGTCCAAAAGTGGTCAGATTTATTTCTTTAATTTGGAAAAATGATCAATAAGGTATATTGCCCTTACAATCCAAATAACAATTCAATTCAGATAAGCTCTTTAAATTATAACTAGGTCAAAACATGGGTTGATTTCAACCATTTTTAACACGGTTCGTCCTTGGGCCAATACAACCTCATTTGCCAAATTTTGTTGAATAATATTTCGAATAACTGTCTGTGGTAGGTTCAGGAGGAATCTCGAGGAATTATTTAAAAAAAAAATAGGGTGGATATCATAATTTTATGTTTCTAACGAATACATAGTTAACACTAATTTTTTTTATTAAATGGAAAAAATTGTGAGGATCAGCGCTAGAGGGAGTGCACACTTTCGACCTGAGCGACCAGGTCATCTTCAGCCTTCTTAAGAACCACTAAGCCCACAAGCAAGTCATGGTTTTGAACAGGTTTATATATCACACACTCTAAGGAAAATGATTATGCGAAATTCCTTTTTTTCCATAGTTAGTGTTATTATATGGAAAAAATTGTAAGGATTATTTAATAAAAAAATTAGTAACATTAAATTATGATCTCGAGCCTGATAAAAATTTAAAATATATAATTAAAACAAATAGATCGAATAATATACAAAATTTACATACAAAAATATAGGGCATGATGTAATTTATAATCTATTATAATAAAACAACACTCAAATATCTTGTAATAAAAAAATATTAGTATGCCAGATTCCCAATTCGTTCCCAGGAATGGAAACATTGGAATGGCAACCCTGTCAATTTGTGCCTCGAAAATCAAAAGTGGTTGACAAGGGTAATTCAAATTAGATGGAAAAAAGCTCAGTTTGTACGGGTAATCATACACTAACTAAAGGGTGTCCCAAGAAGAACGCAATTTTTAAATCTGGCAACATTCGAAGTGTCATTGTTTGACATTTGAACAATTGTTATTGTTTGCTAGTAGAAGGTACGAGGTTAGTAAAAATGGAGCGCTACACGAATGAACAACGCATTCTCATTGTGAAATTGTTTTACCAAAATGGTGAAAGTTTTGCGGCTACAGTTCGCAAATTGCGATCAATTTGGGGTCACAATAATGCTCCAAAAGAGTCAACTGTAAAGAGATTAATGGATAAATTTGCCGAAACTGGGTCTGTTAGTGATGTAAAGACAACAACGCGCCATCGACCAGGTCGATCGACCGAAAATGTCGCAGCTGTACGTGATGATGTCGCTCAAACTCCATCCACCTCAATTCGGCACCGAGCTCAGCAAATTGGTGTCTCAGCCAGCTGACCATGGACAGCGAAGGGAGTTCGTTAATTGGGTATTGGAGAGACAACATGAAAATGCTGATTTTGCCGATAAAATCATCTTCAGTGACGAGGCCCATTTTCATCTTGATGGCTTCGTCAATAGGCAGAATTGTCGCATTTGGGGTGAGGAAAATCCTCGAGTGATTCACGAGAAGCAAATGCATCCTCAACGTGTCACTGTGTGGTGTGGTTTTTGGGCTGGAGGAATCATTGGACCTTTTTTTTATGAAAATGAGGCAGGTCAAGCGCAAACAGTCAATGGTGTTCGGTATCGTGAAATAATAACCAGTTTTTTCTTGCCTAGAATTGAAGAAATTAATGTGGAGGGCATGTGGTTTCAACAAGACGGCGCCACATGTCATACGGCCAGAGAAATAATTCAATTGCTGCATCAGTCATTTCCCGGTCGTGTTATTTCGCGTTTTGGAGATCAGAATTGGCCGCCTAGATCGTGCGATTTAACACCATTAGATTTTTTTCTTAGGGGTTTTTTGAAGTCGATGGTTTACGCGAATAAGCCGACGACGACTCAAGCCTTAAAAGAGGAAATTGGACGCTGCATTAATGAAATACCGCAGCATTCATGCAAAACGGTCATTGAAAATTTCATTAAAAGATCGCGTGCATGCCAGCAAAGCCGCGGCGGCCATCTGCACGATATATAACCTCATTCTGTCTACTTTACGATATAATAAAGTTTCACGATTTTTTTTTAAATATCTGTGTTTTATTTAAAATTTAAAAATTGCGTTCTTCTTGGGACACCCATGAAAAAAAGAAATTTTGCATAGTCATATTCTTTAGGGTGTGTGATATATAAGCCTGTTCAAAACCATGACTTGCTTGTGGGTTGGGTGGTTCTTAAGGAGGCTGAAGATGACCTGGTCGCTCTGGTCGAAAGTGTGCACTCCCTCTAGCGCTGATCCTCACAATTTTTTCCATTTAATAAAAATATTTGTGTTTACTATTCGTTAGTAATATAAAATTATGTTTTTTTTTTAATAATTCCTCGAGATTCCTCCTGAACCTACCTAATCTGTATCATTAGAGTATATACATTCCCGAGATTTCGAAATTTTGTCCGTTTTGTACTATCTTGCTTAGTTTTCGGCATTTAGTATTTCCGCGGCATTTGGTATTATTTTATTGGTATTAACGGAGTATGCCCTAACGCCCTTATTTTTGCCTTATAATCCTTAAATTTCGAGAAATTGGCCACATTTTATCACTAAAATTAAGCGAGACGGGTAAAAAATTGTGAGTGTAGAAAGCACTGGGAACGAGTTGGAATGGAATAGGAAAAGAAATTTGCATTATAAGAGAGGGTGAGTTTGTTTATGGCATAAATTGGTCAACAAATAAATAAGTCACCTTGGTCCTTACCGGTGTGTATTTTCTGTGATTAGCAAATTTTTTTTTTCCATTTTAAGCTATCTCGCTTAGTCTTCGAGATATTCGCCATTTTGTAAATGACGAACAAAATTTTTTCTCCACTAGAGTATTGACATACTCCTATAAGACAAATACCGTACATATCCCGAAGTATGCAATTTTATAAAAGAGCTACAGAGTGACTGATCCATCCATGTCCTGCACTCACAATATTATTACGTTAAAAACTATCTAAAATAGTTCTTAAATTAATCTTAAATACAATCAAAAAGAGAACTACTAATTTTTAATTATATTCAGCCCATTTTGTTGTTTATTTTCAATCATTGTTTAATAACACTAGGCAACAGCCATTTTGTTATTTGGTTCTAGCATACTTTTTCTCATGGATTTGGACCTACTGAACACGAAAATGAATTTTAAAAATTTTTCTGTCGATTGGTTTGCGAGATACAAATTTTTTAATTATTTTTTTTTAATTTTTGGAGGTACACTTACTATTTTGAGCATATCTTTAGTCTTCTTTGACCTATTTTATCCTACTACTACTCAAATTAAAGACAATTGAGCCGTCTACAACTTATTCTCAGAAAATTTTCAAATCGGGTTAGTAGTTTTGATGTTGGCGGCTTAAAAAGGTTAAAAAACTGCGTTTTTTTAGTAAAAATGTGGCTGAAAAATTCATATAAAAATTCATATAAAATGTAAAACGCGATGTTAACAGCGATTTTAATTTTTTTACGTATAGCTGACACTTTTCCAAAGAAAATAAGCCCTTACTTAACAAAATCTGATGACAAATGGCCGACTTATTATTTTTTTGGTAAACGACCGAAATTCCGCTATTTCACGATTTTTTGATTTTCATTATTTGCACAGCTTACCTACCCAACGCAAACGAATAAATACATTTGAACTTAATTTAAAATAAACAAATTAGTCTTCGTATATTATTTTTTAATTTATTTACAGCACTACATGCTCAATGTATCGCACAATTAGCTAAACTAACGAAATTAAACTAACTAATTAAATTAAGCAAATCAACGCACAAAAAAATGAGTAAAAACAAAGATATAAGTGTACATTTTATGCCATGTGGAAAAACTGCTGACTTCTTCTTTGTTTTTTGTATTCGCTGCAATCGGTCTCACGTATTAGGGTCCAAATATAGTCACCCATCATAGCCGTGTCATAGTTGCCCTGATAGCGTCGTTCCATAGCCTTCAATTCCTGATGAAAGCGCTCGCCGTGTTCGTCGCTCACGTCTCCTAAATTCTCAGGGAAAAAATCCAAATGAGAATCCAGAAAGTGTATTTTAAGTGACATGTGCACTCCCATGGCTTCATAGTTCTTTACCAGATCCTCAACTATGTCCTTATAATTCGGGCTTTTGTTGTTTCCTAAAAAGTTTTCCACAACAAGCCTGAAGGAATTCCATGCTGCGGCTTCGATGGGTGATAACAGCTTTGGGAATTTTTCATCTTTCAACATTTTTTTTATCTCGGGTCCTGCGAAGACTCCTTCTTTAATTTTTGCCAGCGAAAGGTAAGGGAAAATTGACCGTAAATAGGCAAAAGCTTCACCTTCTTTGTCTAATTTTTTGGCAAAATTTTTAATCAAACCCAATTTTATGTGCAGCGGCGGAAGTATTATATTTTCACGGTTCTCTATTAGTGGTTTGCGCTGAACATTCGCTTCTCCAACTACAGGTTTCGTTCGTACCGGCCATTTTTTTTTTATATAATGCTGATCATCAGCGCGGCTATTCCAAAGGCACTGAAAACAGCAATGTCGCGTATAGCCTCCTTGGAGTCCACACAGAATGGCCACAACTTTAAGGTCGGCGCATATTTTCCAATTGTATTTCCTATACTCTATGCATTTCAGCAAAATGTCCATAGTTTCATAGTTCTCCTTTGAATGAACCGCATGAGCAATAGGAACAGATGGCTTTTCATTCCCATTATGTAAGAGAACTGCCTTCAAGCTCTCTTTGTTGCTGTCAATAAACAACCTCCATTCGTTGGGGTTGTGAATTTGGTGAAGCTCTTGGAACAAGCCTGAAATGTCGCTGCAAAAACATATTTGGTCTTTCTTTGTATAAAATTTTGCATACTCCTTGTGACGGTTTCTGTACGCTGATACTTTCACTTCTGAAGCCGCAAATCCACACTGTATCATCCGAGACGCAAAAAGTTCGGATTTCTCCTTAGTGAGACCAAAATCGCGCACCCAATCGTTTAGTTCGGCCTGTGACAGTAATTTTCGCTTTGCACCCGGCTCAAATTCGCTTGCATTTGACTCAGACTCTTCTTCTGACGATTCTGCTTTTTGAAGAGATGCACCAGGGCACACTGGATATGGCACATCATGCGAATGTGGTACTGGAAGCGCAAACGATCCCACTTGAGCGTAGTTCCATTTAAAAAATCTTCCTACCCCACTGTTTGTGGTGAGGCAAAAATAACAGTCTGTGGAATGGCATAGCGGCTTTTTCCACATCATTGGTGTATCGAATTTCATATGGCGGCTAAAATTAAAATAAATTACTATATTCGCTATGTATAATGTGTTTAAATAAAAATTCTTACCTTCCGCCAGCTGCCCAGTTGGTTAAGATTATATAGCAAAGATCACACAGCGACTTAGGTGTCCATGGTTCTGTGATATTTGGTGAAATACCAAAATAATTCAAATAGTGCAATTGTACTGCTGGAGTAAACTTGTGTGCGTGATTTTTTTTTATAAACTGGCCACAAACATTGCAGAAATTGTCTGGATCGTTCAAACACTCGAACACACGTAGTCTTTTACTCATTGTCTTCCTTGCGTTTTCTAAATATTAACTTCTTTACACTTTCACAGACAGTTTTGAAATGCAATTGATAACCGTGTCTCCTTATGTTTAAATATGTATGAGCATGTAGTGCTGTAAATAAATTAAAAAATAATATACGAAGACTAATTTGTTTATTTTAAATTAAGTTCAAATGTATTTATTCGTTTGCGTTGGGTAGGTAAGCTGTGCAAATAATGAAAATCAAAAAATCGTGAAATAGCGGAATTTCGGTCGTTTACCAAAAAAATAATAAGTCGGCCATTTGTCATCAGATTTTGTTAAGTAAGGGCTTATTTTCTTTGGAAAAGTGTCAGCTATACGTAAAAAAATTAAAATCGCTGTTAACATCGCGTTTTACATTTTATATGAATTTTTATATGAATTTTTCAGCCACATTTTTACTAAAAAAACGCAGTTTTTTAACCTTTTTAAGCCGCCAACATCAAAACTACTAACCCGATTTGAAAATTTTCTGAGAATAAGTTGTAGACGGCTCAATTGTCTTTAATTTGAGTAGTAGTAGGATAAAATAGGTCAAAGAAGACTAAAGATATGCTCAAAATAGTAAGTGTACCTCCAAAAATTAAAAAAAAAAAATTAAAAAATTTGTATCTCGCAAACCAATCGACAGAAAAATTTTTAAAATTCATTTTCGTGTTCAGTAGGTCCAAATCCATGAGAAAAAGTATGCTAGAAACAAATAACAGACAAAAGTTTGTTATTTGTGACCTAGTGTAATCGACAAAATTAGTAAAAGTCGTTTAAAATAACCATCAATTTATAACTGACAACACGTTTGAAAAAAAAACGATTTTCAGATATATATATTTTTATTTTCTATGTGTGTATGTATGTATATTTGAATAATTTCTTGTAATTTTTATGGAAATAATTTTGTATTTAAACAAACTATTTGGATAAAAAACAAAATAAAATTTTTTGAATAACTATTTTAAGATATATAAAACATAAAATTTTACATTTAACAGAATCTATGAACTCCTACTAAAGGTCTATATTTTTTATAGTTTGTTTTTTGAATGACTAATTTAAATAATTAAGAAATATATTTCTATGAATACATATCAATTGATTCTTCATTTACAAACTCTACGTATTACTCTATATGTTGTGAGTGTGACTAAGCAGTAATATCGAGGTGTGGACATTGCCAAACTTGCAAATATTTTATCTGTTTTGTGATATCTAGCTTATTTTTCTAGATAAAAAATGACCAGTATCTCGAAAACTAACAGAGATAGGGCAAAATTAAGGGTGATAGGGTATACTCCGCTAGTGCCAATAGGTCAGGTATGGTACAGATCCCGAGGGATCTATTTTTATAAAGCTGCCCATATAAAGCAATTTAAACATTCCCTTTTTGGTAAACAAATGCAGTTTTTGCTCAACTGTAATTAGTTTTTGAGACATTAGTACGATTTCATTAGCATTAAGAGGAAACATATTTTATTTCCATTAAATGGAAATAATTTTTTTAGCATTACTGAAATAATGCTATTTTAATTTCAATGCCAATGAAAAAAATCACATGTATGGTCTATAATTGTATTTAAAAATATCGACTAATAATAATAAACAAAGCAATTGAATAACGGAGGTGCAAAAATTAATTCAAGCAGTGCATATTGATTGTATGATCATAAATTATTTTTTTCAAATGTTAAAAATAAAATTGGTAAAAATATCACAAACAACATCATCCAGAGATTCGTAATCTTTTCAATGATTGTATTAAAAGATTTTGGCGTTTTGAGCATTTAGCCTCAAATATTGCGTAGATAATAGACAATTTGCAAGTTTGCATTATAAAATCTTATATAACACATTTATAGACTTAAAAACTTTAATCACTTTGTAGGACTTTTTGTTTACCACCGTTTAAGATCAACTGACGTATAAAAATCCCATTATCATAAATCTTTACAAAATAAAAGTTCAGTGATCGCATTCGTAAGTTGAAATATTTTTTTTGTTAAAATATTCATTGAATAAATATTTGTTTAGATACATATTTATTTGCCAGTATTATTATTCGTTCTGTAATACATAAAATTCCATTGCATACACGAAAACAACAACCAAAAAAAAAAAAAACATATACTCAAAACTTTTCCATGAATGAAATTTTGTAAAATTTTTTATGCGGTCAACGAAAGTATTTTATAACTGCAATAAAAACAAGTAAAAAAAAAGACTTACATTCGGTTGTGCCGAATCTTTGAATACCCTCCACCAATCCTAAAAAATTTAAACAACTTTAGAAGCAAAATTATGGAGTAGAAAAAGAATTTTTTTAAGGTGAAAAACTTTTTTGAATGTGAAAACAAAGTTTGTGGTGAAAAGAAAAAAAATTGTAGTGAAAAAAAATTTTAGTGGTAAAAACAATTTTTTGAGGTGAGAAATATTTGAGGTGAACATAAAATATTATTTAATTCTAAGCGGCGGAAAAAACAAGTAAAAATATTTTACTTGCCAGTCGCTACTATGACCGCTGGACCGCTTTTGCTTATTTTCAATACCAAACTACTCGGGAGGATGTACATTAATCTAGGTAAAAATTGAACCCCTGCTTGCGCCGTGATCGCCATTTCAACAGACATACAGATGGACAGACGGACGGACATCGCTAGATCGGATTAAAATTTGATAAGGATCACGAATATATATACTTTAAAGGTTCTTCAGCCTATATTTTGACATGTTACAAACTGAATGACAAACTGATATATACCCTCACCATAAATGGTGGAGGGTATAAAAATGTAAATAGAGTATTGAACTGTTAAAAGAAATACATTTTTATAATTTAATGTTACAACATGAATGGAATTTTACTAAAAAAAAATGCATAATTAACCCGCGAATTCCCGATTAGATCACATTCTAATTCATGTTAGTGGTTAAGAGACCAGCTTATTTAAAATGCAATTTTTAAATGCATATGAGGCTTTCCATACAAACTCACCATCGTACCACACGCAAAGAAAAAACATAGTTGGGGCAATCATATTCGAAGAGCATCATATATTTTTGGATTTATGGTTGTGCCAACCATTTTATTATGATAATAAAATAACCATATTTTTTTTATAATATAGTCCCTACAGTTATATTATGATTCAAAAATTACCATATTATGGCCCTAAATAAATATTTTATATTGAATTTATCATAATATGATCGCACGTAATCATATTATGCTCAAAATATTATCATATTATGGCCCCTCATAACTATATTATGATTCCTGGATTATCATTATATGATTCCTAATCTAAGAAAATTTCTTAAAGGAAAAGTTTTTAAAAACTATGAAAAAGCTCTTTAAATTTAAGAATATTTCTATTACACTTAAAAAAGTTTGTAAGTTAAAATAACTGAAAATGTCATTTAAAAGAAATGATATTTCATTTAAAAACCGGTCTACTTGATTTTCATTTAAATTAAATGCCATTTGTTATTTATTTTTAAATGTTGATTAATCAACTGACACATCCGTAAGAAACAAATGGTAAAATCAGTTAAAATAAATGTCAAAATTTTACCTACCAATCCTTAAAAAATAAATGTTATTTTCATTTATTTGAAATTATTTCCGTTTTTGTATTTTTTGTTTTTTTTTTTTAATATACTCGTACAATACAAAATGTATGTATGCATATCATATGCAGCATATGAAGCTATAAACACTTTTTGTGTGAATGTATTTGTGTATGTATCAGAGCTGTAAAAAGCTGCAATCAATTGACATTGAAATCAAAGTGATTTCAACCAAACTGATTTCATTCTTTGATTTCTAAATGATTTCAGATTTCAAAATGAAATCTTGTCAAAATTGCAATATTTTTTGATTGCAATCACTTTGAAATCATTTTTTTTAGAAATCATTGAATGCAATTAATTTAATTGCAATCAATTCGATTGCAATCAATTTATTGAAATCATGTGATTTCAATAAATTCCCTTGAAATCATGTGATTTCAATAAATTCCCTTGAAATCATGTGATTTCAATAAATTCCCTTAAAATCACAACTATAGTAAAAGTCCAATGAAATAATTTACATTTGGAATCTAGCGGTTTCTACTAGAATCTGGTGGAAACCTCCAAATTTTTGGTGGAAACCACTAGATTTTAGTAAAAATCACTAAAGTTTTGGTGAAAACCAACAGATTCTATTGCAAACCTCCACTTATATTTGACCAGAAAAATAAAAGTCAAAAACAAAAAAAAAATTAATTTTGTGAATTTATTAAAAAAAAGTCATGACAAACATAACATGAACAAAACAATATGAAAAATATTTCAGATTTCATTACTTTGAGCATTTTTTACATTAAAAAGCTCTCTATTGGCTTTTAGTAAAAGTAACTTTTCAAAGTTGCTATCTGAAAGCGATCCACGACGCGGAGAATTTAGCAAGGTTGCAAATGAAAATAACCTTTCTACTGCAGCTGATGATGGTAATGGTGCGTTGAATCTCATAAATGTGGATTTCAAAGTCGGATACCGATCAAGCATTTCAAACGATGTGTCCGTATCTGTAAGATACGAATGAAAGCTTGTATGAGTGGGATTCTGTTGTGTTTCCGATAAATTAACAGGATTATCTAAAAGAAAAAATATATTATTTTTTTAATAGATTATTTTGATATAATTGTATTATACCTTCAAGGCAAAAATCGAAGTATTTGCTGGATGCATTTAAATTCACTTCGGGCGATGGCAATGGAGTCTCATTGGGAAGAGCATTTTTGACTAAAGCAATTACTTCGTGGATTTTTACTTGAGTAAATGACGAATTTAAAGCTGTTAGCCATTGCAACTTAATTTGTGGACAAAGGACGGAAGCTATGATAGCGTCATTGACTTCTTGTGTCAAATCAAAATAGTTTTGGAACCGAGCTTCCACTGCTTTTAAAACTAAACCGGACAAGAGCGATATATATTCGTTGTTGTGACTATTTGATATTTTAATGTATTGCACTCGAATTGTGGCCAAAGTTGGCAAAAGATATCCGTAGATCATTCCTTTGCTTCCCTGCAAAAAATCGATGGCTTCAGCTATTGGCTTTAATAACATCAAATAATCTTCAATGTAAATAAAATCGCTTTCTGAAAAACTTGGTTCCTTGAACATTCTGCACAACTCGTTGAGTTTACTCTTGCTCTTTATAACATCTTTCAGCGAGTCGTACATAGAGTTCCATCTTGTCGCCACGGGATATTTCAGTTGGCATCCTAATACTGTCCTTATATCTTCAGAAGTTTTTGGCTTATTCACTCTTCTCCAAAGACGTGAACATTTTTGCATTATCTGGACGTGAACGATTGAAACTTTAATCAAAGCTTCAGGATTTTTTATCAAAAGAATACTTACTGATTGGTGCTTTTCAAAATATTTTATGTTTTTTTTTTAATATATTTAAAAGATCAGTTGTCGCCACCAGATTCAAGGTATGGGTTGCACAACGTATATGTCTTGGCAACCAAGAATTGAAAATATTGCTTGAAATTTCCGTAGGCTCTCCAAATAGATTTTCCTGATCATCATCGTCACCATCATTATCATCATCATCATCATCATTTATTTCTGCACCGATCTTTACACTATCAACTCCAAATTCTTTGAACGCTTTCACGAAGTTCGAACCATTGTCTGTAATTGTCGCCGTTACATTAGAGATACTTAGATCAAACTGCGCATGTATCTCTACCATCAAATCTCGGATACGGTCATGTGTATGTCGACCAGAAAAGCGTCTGCAAGCTAAAGCTCCGACTTTCTATTGAAATTTTTTTTTTTTTTTTTTTTTTTTTAATATATTTATTAGTATTCATAATACTCTTAATAACATTCATTTTACATAGATTTCCGTGACTACTGATAATTATTATTCTTAACAAATTGTACAATATGTTTTCTAAATATATATATATTACTTTCTGATTTTATATTGTTTGGCAATGTGTTGTACAGTTGTAGTCCTTTATAGAATAATGATCGCTTTGATGCAGTTGTTGATGCCTTTTGAATTCTAAAATTTTCATTGTTCCTTAGATGATAGGGCTGAGCATCTCTTACGTATAATATTTGTTCAGTTAAATATTCTGGTGCCATTCCAATTTTAATTTTTTGTATAAAGTTTATGGTGTTTAGCTGAAGCCTCTGCTTTATATTTAACCATCTTAGTGTTTCCAACATAAAATTTATTGGAGTGTATCGATTGAATTTCAGTATGGCGCGCATTGCCTTATTTTGTAACTTTTGCAGTCTTTCAATTTGGTTTGCTGTGCAGCATGAGAAAATTATTGTTGATCCGAACTCGAAGTGTGGTTTAATCATGGTGTTGTATATATTAATTGCTGTTAGTATTGATATTTGTTTTCTTAATCTTTTGAAGAAACTAATTTTTTTGCCGATTTTTTTACAAATATATTCAATGTGGTTTTTAAAGTTTAAGTTGTTGTCAATTACAAAGCCCAAATATTTTATATTATCTACTTTTTCAATTATTTCGTCATTTATTTTAAAAATTGTGTTACTATTCGCGTTTATTTCCATTATTTTCGTTTTATTTTCGTTTAATTTAAGTTTGTTCATTTTTAACCATTTACTAACATTTTTTATGTCTTCATTTAATTTGTCATAACATTGACCTTCAAAATCACCCTCAGTAAAAATCAATGTATCATCTGCATATAGTATTATTTCACAATTATCCACTATGTTTGGCATATCATTAATGTATATACTAAAAAGTAAAGCTCCTAAAATTGATCCTTGTGGCACTCCGTATTCATTATTAATTATATTGGATCTTACATTGTTTACTTTTGTTGTTTGCCTTCTGTTCGTTAAATATGATTTAAACCATTCTAACTCTACATCCTGGATGCCATATTTATATAACTTTTGCAGTAGTATTGATCTGTCTATCGTTTCGAATGCTCGTTTAAAATCTAGAAATATTGCCACAATTTTCTTATTCTTTTCTATTTTTTTCCACCTGTTTACTAGGTAATTTACTGATGTTTCACATGAAAAATTTTTTCTAAATCCTGATTGATATTTTGATATTAGTTTGTTAGTTTCCATATATTTTTCCAATTGATCCTTTACAACTTTTTCGATTATTTTTTCACACGTCTTTAATGAATTTATAGGGCGAAACTCCTCACATTTTCTTGTTTTGGCAATCTTTTCAATTGGCGTTACCATAGACTCTTTCCAATTATCAGGAAACAACCCTGTCATCAGTGATTTATTTATTATGTCCAACAATGTACTTCCTATTATATTCCAACCATTTAGTATCATTTTACTGGATATTTTATTGTAGTCATGTTTGTCTTTTAAATTTTTACATATAATTCTTAACTCATTTAAGGTTATTACAAGAAATTTGAATTTGGTGTTTATCACAGGTATTTTATTTATATACTGCACATAGTCTATATTATCCCTTATAGACTTAATGCTATTTACAAAATAATCGTTAAATTTATTGGCTATTTCAAAATTATCCTTACATTCTATATTGTCAAATATCACAGTTTGAATTTCATTTTTACTTTTCTTAAGTATAAATTGTTTTATCTCCTTCCACATTTCTTTTTGATCTTTGGCATCGTTAATCTTATTATCTATATATTTATGTTTTTCATTCTCAATTTTTACTTTATATGTATTTCTAATTGTTTTATAGGCTGCCCATGCTTCGTCAGTATTTTCCATTATAGCTATTTGATATTTATCCGTTTTTTCTCTTTTTAATTGTCTTATTTCGTTATTGAACCAATTACTTTTGTTATCGTTCCTTATTATTTTTTTAAGCGTTAATTTTTTAACTGCGTTTTCCAAACATTTATCGAAAAGATATACATTGTTGTTCATATCATTATTTTTATTTATTTGCTGAATGTCCTTTATTTCACTATTATATTGTTGTCTGTTGTATTTAAATGTCTTTATTTCTTTGTTTATCTTTTCCTTAGGATTTTTGTAACTGTTATATATTATGTCGATTGCTTCATGGTCTGCTATTTTATTTTCTACATTAATCTTCGCCGATATATTTTCATTATTTGTTATTATATAATCTATGATAGTTCTTGAGTTTGATGTTATTCGCGTAAATTCTGTCATTATTTGCATAAGGCCATTATCATTTATTATACATTCTATTTTGCTTTTATAAAATCCATCTCTATGCCAGTCTATGTTAAAATCTCCCGCTATTACTATATCACAATTATAATCATTTATCACTTCTAATATTTCTTCAAAGGCATCAATAAACTCCATTTCGGTACTACTTGGAGATCTATATACCGCAGTAATAATTAATTCTATTTTTTCATATTTTGCTATAAATGCAGATATCCATATTTTATAATCAACCGTTTTTTCGGCAATTTGCCACACATTCCATTTCTTTTTAAAATATACTATAACCCCGCCTGTTCTTGTTGAGTTCGATAAAGTTTTATGGTGATTGTATTCTTTTATAAGTATTTCTTCATCTTCCACATTTTCTGTTAAATGGGTTTCTGACAGTATAATAAAATCAGGTTTTTTTATATCTGAGATAATTTCCAATTGGTTGAAATTATTTAATAATCCTTGTATATTTGTATATACGCCATTTATCTGCCATGGTTGTTAGGCTGTTAAACCTATTCTCCTCTTTTTTGCATTCAGCTTATTAAGATAAACTGGACATTCTTTATTATTTGTAATGTGATTTTCATCCAATCCTAGGTTTAACCTATTATTCATCCTTACACAATTAATACATTTATTTATAATTTCATTGTTACATTCCTTTGATGTGTGATTTCCATGACATTTAAAGCATACTTCTTGGTTTTTGCACTGAGTTGATTTGTGATTGTAGCCATAGCATTTGAAACATAGTATTATATCTGTGCCATCGAAAATTTTGCATTTCTCCCACCCAATATTTAATTTTTGTGCATCCATTACCCTTGTGTATGAGTTATTATCAATTTTTATTTTTGCGTTATAAATTGTTCGAGAATTTCTTTTATATTCATATATTTTAATTACTTCTAACTCACTTTCCTTTAATACATCATTTTGCCTTTTTAATTTCTCAATTATTTCATTTTCTGTTAGTTTAAACGTCATACCTGTGACTGTTATTTTCATTTCTGTTTGGTTTGGTACTTTGATTTCGTATGCATCGCTCATTTTATTCTGAATTGCCTCTTTTATTTTTTCTCTTTCTTCGTTGCTTTCACTTTGTATAACAACAGATCCATTTTTACGCTGTTCAACATTAATAATTTTCAAATTAGATGGATTCACTTTAGCATTAAGGTCTTCTTTAGTTTTTTTAACATCCTGTTTTTCCTTGGGTTTGATAACCAGGGGATTTTGTTTACTTTTATCTGGCAACGCTGTTTTGTTTTTTAATGCATCTGCGAATGATAACTTATTTGTTTTGGTATTTGCTTCTGTTATTGCTTTCTTTATTTCATTGCACATCTTAGCATTCTTTTCTTCAATTGTGTTACACATTTCTTTATTTTTATTTTCATGTTGGTTTATAATTCCGTATAATTTTTTTATTTCTTTAACGTTCATATCAAAAGATTTTTGAGCCTCATCTAACCTTTTAAGCCTCTCATCATATCTTTTCTCAATTGCTTGGAGAAGTTGTTTAATTTCGTTTTCATTTTGTTTTAGTGCCGCTTTAAATTCGCCTTTGTATTCAGCCAAATTTTCTTTATTTTTGGTGACACCATCTTGAATCTCCACAAGTGCCAAGTCCACATTATGGATATATTGAAGACAATCATCACATATAAAACGGATATAGTTACTAGATTCAAGTACTCCCCGCGAGTATTGATCTATTCCTGAACATTTTTTTGCATTATGGTAAACCTTTTTGCATATTCCTTCACACATTATTCCCGACTCTCCACGTATTGCAGTTTTACATTGGTGGCAGTCAGCCATCGCTGCAAATTTAAAATTCTATTTTTTACTTGAATATATGTTTTCGGTTTTATATTTCTATTTGCACAAATGACAAAATATTTTATTTGTGGTTTTTTAATAGTCCTGTCTATTTTTACAACCAAATTATATTTTATTTTTAAAATTTTATTGACTTTCGTGTTTTTAACGTTATATTCGTGTTTCGTTCACAAAATATAATTTTCTATCCAATGACATGTAAAGCCTAGAAAGCTACGGTGCTTAGTTGACCACACGTCGGCTGTTGTGCATACAAATTTGTTTAATTTAATTTGTTCTTTAAGTTTATCAATCATTGAAGTATACATGTTGTCAATAGTTTTCACAGCTGTTGGTCTACTAATCAAGTTCAATTTTGGATTAGTAAACTTGGCAAACTCTTTAAAGGATTGAGATTCAACTATTGACATTGGTAACATGTTATCTATTATAACGCGACACGTCACTTCATTAAAGCGTTCCTTTGAATTGTTTTTGGCGACGTGATTCTTTTTCTGTTGATTGTATGCATTATATTCTTCCGTATGGCGTTGTCTTAAATGTCGAATAAAATTGGACGTTATTTGCGTTGATCCTTGTAAATATACATTGCATATTCTGCACTTAGCCTGAATGCCACTTTCGTTACGGCTGTAAGCACCATCTATCTGCATAATTGTATGATATTAGAAATAAATTTCGAAAACAACCAAATTTTGATACACACCTTTTTTACAATTTAAAAAAACTTTGTAAACAAAATTGACGTTTCTGGTAAATTCGAATTATCAGAGTCTGCTTCATTTCTACAAGAAGCAGTTTCATTCAAAGAGCGCGAAGTCTTTAACTCAATCTTTCTTCTTTTACTTGTTGTTGGTTTTTCGTCTGAAAAATTTTCACATTCATAACTTGGATCTTTTTCATAATCATCAGACGAAAAATCATCAAAAATTTCTGACATTCTGATCACAATTTCTTTTTTTACTTTTTCTCAGTTTTAACAATTTTAGCAATTTGACACCAAACGTTTAATAATATAGAAAACACGTATTTAATGAACAAATCAATAGCACAATTGACGATTTATGCACTATGAAAATATGTCTGAACATTTCAGTAAACTTTGACTTCTAAGTAAATAATATAAAAAAAACAACAACTGTATTTATAAAAAAAAAACAAAAGCAACAATTTATTTTGTTCCAGCCTACGTCGACTTCTAAGTAAATAATAAAAAAAACAACAACTATTTAAAAAAAAAAACAACAAAAGCAACAAATTATTTTATTCCATCTTACTTCGACTTCTTAGAAAATAATAAAAAAAAATAACTGTATTTATAAAAAAAACAACAAAAGCAACAAATTATTTGAATGCGTTGAAAAGAGAATTCTTTGCAATTTTGCAAAGTAGAGGATATTAGATAATAACAACTAAAACTTATCGGCTCCAAAATGACATGAAAAACGTTGGTTTGTTAGTCATTTCTTGCATTTTTTTTCTACGGAAGAACTGATTGCAATTAGAAATAATGTTTACCAATTTTACAAAACTTTGCAAATAAAAATTGCCATTTTTCATTTGAAAAGAACGAAGATTTTGATTCTGATTTAACTTTGATTGCAATTACTGGATTTGATTGCAATTAAAGTAATTGCAATCAAATCGATTGCAATCAAATTTGATTGCAATCAATTTATATATAAATTGATTTCAAAAAATTGATTCAATCGTTTTTATCATATTGATTTCATGATTTCAAATTGAAATCATGAAATCAATTTACGATTTTGAATGCAATCAAAAAATTAGCAATCATTAAAGCGAAATCATGTGATTGCAATTAAATCGATTGCAATCATTTACAGCTCTGGTATGTATGTGTGTTTATGAAGTTCTTGTAATTTGTATTGAAAAATTTTGTATATATACAACCAATTGAAATTTTTTGAATATTTTTTTTGACACAAATAAACCACAAGTTTCCGTTTTGTGGGTAATTTTTTATTAAATTTGAAACAAATGAAAAATATTAATGAAACTGAAAAAAATCGGTAAATGATAGTAAATTATTTCGAATAAATGTATAAAAAAGTTAATATAGATATTTCTTTGAAAAATAAATGTATTTTCCTTTATTTTTAAATGGAACGGAAAACTTTTTTATTAAACTACAAACAGTTAACTACATTATATTCTGAGTGTAGAAAAAGTCCTTAGAATCTAAGTATTTTTGGAATATATAAACTTTTATCTAATAAACAGTTTGGAGAATCTGAGAATTTTAGTTTAAGGAAAAGTCTATAGACTCTAAAAATCTTTTTATCAGATAAATTTAAAAAATATATATTATTTTGTGTAAGAAACCTTTTCGTACAAAAAAAAATCATGGGTTCTACAGGCATTTTCTCATAAAAAAATATTTTACTAATATTTTTAATTTTATTGTTTTTACTGAAAAGATTTAAAAAATATAAAATCTTTCAAAAGAATCTTTTTCACAATAAATTGATTAGTGTATATTATATTAATAAGGAATTTTTGAAAAACCCCTTTAAAAAAATCTTCTAATGCTAAAAAAAAACTGGATCTTAATGACTCTATTGATGAAATGTTTTATTGACATGTGAAAGGTATTTTCTACCCATCTGAAGTTTGTCCAGTTTTAGTAAACAGTATATAATTGTTTTTTTTTTAAGACATTTTGAAGTAAAAACAAACTGACTGAACTGATAAAATTTTGGCATTTATGAAAACAAGACAATATTATGACTGTAAATGTCAAAGTCATGTTTTACTTGATGTATAATTATTTATTGATTGTTGCCAGCACTTTATCGTTGCAAAATTATCATATTTTATTTTATTTGGTTAGATGTCTCTTCCAGTCTTTCGTTTTTGATTTTCGCGTTTTTTTATAAATGTTCGAAAAATAACATCATACCAGCTTCCAAGTTTTTGGACGGTTTTTTTTTATAAAAAAAATCGATTTTCTATAAGGGTTGTTGTTGCAATAAACTACAAAATTTTGATTTAAATTTTCAAATTAAAAACGTTGTCTTTTACACATTAGCACATTTTTGTACATTGAAAAAGTTCTTTCAACATGAAATGATGTAATGGGGGCGAATTTAAAAGCTAGTGCTTCTCTGTCATCATATACCAAAACTGATTTTATTGCAGATACAGTTAGCTGTTTGCTAATTCTTTCTATTACTTGCAGACTATCGTTTTTTGTTACAATCTGTTTAAGTTTGTTCTTAATATCTTTTTGGGTATAGCATTCTGGTACCTTGTCAATATTTTTGATTGTTTTTGTTACTAACCCATATTGCTCAACAAGTGGTTTGGGAGGGGGAGGGTGAGCGCTAACAAATATTAGTTTATTGTATATTAAAATAAAAAAAATTATGTATAAAGGAAGTCAAAATATGCCCTAAAAGATACAGTCGCGTATAGTCAGTTGAAGAGTACAGACGTGATTTATCTTCGCTCGCAACATCAGTTATGAAAAAGTTTTGTAATAGGTTTTGTTTTTAATAGGTTTATTATATTTTAGTTTTTAATAGGTTTATTATATGGGAGTAGTGTTCAGTCTTTTAAATAGGTTTAGTTTTTAATAGGTTTATTATATTTTAGTTTTTAATAGGTTTCTGTCTGTCTGTGTTCTGTCTTTTAAACTGTCAACACGCATTTTGTCCGCATATATCGTTTATGTTTTTAGTGTCGTTAAATCGAATTTAAACGCGCCGTTTTTTTGCCCAGTGTTGATATAATAATAATTACAATAAATCAATTAATAAAAAAATAAAAAAACTGAAAGGGGCAAAGGGCTTTAATGTCTCTATTTGCCTGTGTTATTGTTGCTAGATTTTTTTCCTTCAATTTCCTCTCCCTTTTTTAATTTTTTTTCTCTATTTTGCATGGTACAACCGCCTTGTATTCTTTTTTTTGTTGGGCCAATTAGTGATGAAGGCATAGCACTGATCACTGAGTAACCAATTCAGCAACAAAGTGTGTACCCGGTTGTTGTACTATTGCAGATATATTGCATATTGTCTGTACTCTTCATCACTACTCCCTCTTTTCTCCCTCTCATAACATATTTTCCTAATTCTAACACAATGCACTGCATTAGTAGGGGACATCCCCTGAGTGTTAGTCTAACGTAAAAAAAAAAAAAAAATATGCTCTAAAAATGTAGAAATATGCCCTAAAAATATGCTCTTAATGCTGAAATATGCAAAAATATGGTCTTGGCGATAAAATATGCTAAAATTTGCTGTAACAAATTGATGCCAGAATTCTTAAATTGTTCTGAATCAGATTAATAGTTTATCCATGGGTCCATAGGACGCACAGGAAAAAACATGATATTGCATATTTGCGGTTTCCCTGGTTATCATATTATGATAATAAAATAATCATAATTTTATCATACTATGGTCCCTACAGTTTTATTATAATTCGAAACTATGAAAAAATTCGTTAAGTTAAAAATATTTCTTTGTGAAATATTCTTCCCCAAGAAAAACTATTTTTATTAAGGATGTTTTCAAGAAAACCCTTTGGATTCTATGAACTTTGTTCAAGAAAAATACTTCAAAAATATTTCTTAATTCTAAAGATTTTGTTAATAAAAAAAATACAGATTCTATGGACTTTTTTTAATAGCAAAATTCTTAGCTTCTAATGACAGTTTTAATTGTTTTTTAAGATAGTCCTTTGAGTATCACAGTTTTAAATACTATTTTATTATTATTTTAATAATAATTTGAGTATCCTTTTCACAAGAAAGTCGTTATTTTACAAGAAATGAATTAAAATAAATATTTTTTTTTAATTATTATTCATAGCGATTCCTATTCTTGCTTTCACCATTCACCATCATTTTAGGACCATGTTTTTTTCCCGAGTAATTCAAAGGTTAAGATGTTTAATTGTTCGAACATCTTTGTAATAAACACATTTTGCAAAATCAAAAGCCAAATACCAAAAATTATTACCACACGGAATATAAGGAGATTTGAAAATTGAGGTGAGTAGTGAAAGTGAGAATAGGAATCAATATGCTTGTTTTTATTTATATTGAAAAATATAAAATCTTTATATAGAATCTTTTTGAGAATGAATTTATTATATTGTTTTATGTATAAGGTAATTTCGAAAATCAAACCCCCAAGTGAAAATGATCATATACTATCATTTCATCATGGTTGTAAATTTAATGTCAAAGTCATGTTTTATTTGAATTATTTATATATTGTTGTCAGCATTTTATAGTTCCATAATAATCACATTTTTTTAATAGTCAGATTGTTTGTTATCACAGTATGGTTACAGCCATACTGTATTCGGCGAAGTCGAATAAAACTCATCACAATTTATTAGATTTCGATTTGATTTAAGCGAAATTTAACTTTAAACAGTATTTAATTTTGTATGGGAAAACTGTTTGAAATCCCATTTTTTTTAGATTGTCGTTGAAATCTACTTCTAAGTTGATTTCGGGCATAATCTAAATTTACTATATGACAAATTTATTAAAAGAGAAATCTTTTTCAAAGAAAGGTATTAAAATAACCGATAATGAAGTATATAAATTTAAAAAAAGACAGATATTTGACTTAAGTTTTGTATGGCCAAATTGAAAAAAAAAATAAATAAATATATATATATATATATATATATATATATATATATATGTGCACAGCACATATTGCGGGGACGGGTTTTCGTTCCACAAGTTACTATGAAGACATTTTGTTACTTTGGGGACTGTCCTTAAACTTTTCGCTATTGTAGTGTTTACTCTGAAGACATTTTACTGGACACAGCGCATTTTATAGGGACTTTTTTGGCTGTATATACAGATGTCTTCAAAGTATTGGCAATGCATATATATATATATATATATATATATATATATATATGTGCACAGAGCATTTTGCGGGGACGGGTTTTCGTTCCACAAGTTACTATGAAGACATTTTGGTACTTTGGGGACCGTCCTCAAACTTTTAATTATTCTACTGTTTACACTGAAGACATTTTACTGGATACGGCGCATATTATAGGGACTTTTTTGGCTGTATATACAGATGTCTTCAAAGTATGCAAAATGAATATATATATATATATATATATATATATATATATATATTCATTTTGCATACTTTGAAGACATCTGTATATACAGCCAAAAAAGTCCCTATAATATGCGCTGTATCCAGTAAAATGTCTTCAGTGTAAACAGTAGAATAACGAAAAGTTTCAGGACAGTCTTCAAAGTAACAAAATGTCTTCACAGTAACTTGTGGAACGAAAAACCGTCCCCGCAACATGCGCCGTGCACATATATATATATATATATATATATATATATATATATATATATATATGTGCACAGAGCATTTTGCGGGGACGGGTTTTCGTTCCACAAGTTACTATGAAGACATTTTGGTACTTTGGGGACCGTCCGTATATATATATATATATATATATATATATATATGTGCACAGCACATGCTGCGGGGACGGGTTTTCGTTCCACAAGTTACTATGAAGACATTTCGTTAGTTTGGGGACTGTCCTTAAACTTTTCGTTATTCTACTGTTTACACTGAAGACATTTTAATGGACACAGTGCATTTTATAGGGACTTTTTTGGCTGTATATACAGATGTCTTCAAAGTATGGGCAATGTATATATATATATATATATATATATATATATATATATATATATATGTGCACAGCGCATGTTTCGGGGACGGGTTTTCGTTCCACAAGTTACTATGAAGACATTTTGGTACTTTGGGGACCGTCCTCAAACTTTCAATTATTCTACTGTTTACACTGAAGACATTTTACTATGTATATACGGTGCATATTATAGGGACTTTTTTGGCTGTATATACAGATGTCTTCAAAGTATGCGAAATGAATATATATATATATATATATATATATATATATATACAACATGCGCTGTGCACATATATATATATATATATATATATATATATATGTGCACAGCACATGTTGCGGGGACGGGTTTTCGTTCCACAAGTTACTATGAAGACATTTTGTTACTTTGGGGACTGTCCTTAAACTTTTCTTTATTCTACTGTTTACACTGAAGACATTTTACTGGACACAGCGCATTTTATAGGGACTTTTTTGGCTGTACATACAGATGTCTTCAAAGTATGTGCAATGAATATATATATATACGGGGACGGGTTTTCGTTCCACAAGTTACTATGAAGACATTTTGTTACTTTGGGGACTGTCCTCAAACTTTTCATTATTCTACTGTTTACACTGAAGACATTTTACAGGATACAGCTCATATTACGGGGACTTTTTTGGCTGTATATACAGATGTCTTCAAAGTATGAGCAATGAATATATATATATATATATATATATATATATATATATATGTGCACAGCACATGCTGCGGGGACGGTTTTTCGTTCCACAAGTTACTATGAAGACATTTTGTTACTTTGGGGACTGTCCTTAAACTTTTTGTTATTCTACTGTTTACATTGAAGACATTTTACTGGATTCAGCGCATATTATAGGGACTTTTTTGGCTGTATATACAGATGTCTTCAAAGTATGCGCAACGAATATATATATATATATATATATATATATATATATGCATTTCACATACTTTGAAGACATCTGTATATACAGCCAAAAAAGACCCCGTAATATGAGCTGTATCCAGTAAAATATTTTCAGTGTAAACAGTAGAATAACGAAAAGTTTAAGGACAGTCCCCAAAGTAACAAAATGTCTTCATACTAACTTGTGGAACGAAAACCCGTCCCCGCAACATGTGCTGTGCACATATATATATATATATATATATATATATATATATATATATATATATATATATATATATGTGCACGGCGCATGTTGCGGGGACGGTTTTTCGTTCCACTAGTCTACTGTTTACTCTGAAGACATTTTACTGGACACAGCGCATTTTATAGGGACTTTTTTGGCTGTATATACAGATGTCTTCAAAGTATGCGCAATGAATATATATATATATATATATATATATATATATATATGGGCAATGAATATATGGGCAATGAATATATATATATATATATATATATATATATATATATATATATATATATATATATATATATATATATATATATATATGCATTGCACATACTTTGAAGACATATAAAATGCGCTGTGTCCAGTAAAATGTCTTCAGAGTAAACACTAGAATAATGAAAAGTTTAAGGACAGTCCCCAAAGTAACAAAATGTCTTCATAGTAACTTGTGTAACGAAAACCCGTCCCCGCAATATGTGCTGTGCACACATATATATATATATATATATATATATATATATATATATATGTGCACAGCACATATTGCGGGGACGGGTTTTCGTTCCACAAGTTACTATGAAGACATTTTGTTACTTTGGAGACTGTCCTTAAACTTTTCGTTATTCCACTGTTTACACTGAAGACATTTTACTGGATACAGCGCATATTATAGGGACGTTTTTGGCTGTATATACAGATATATATATATTTTTTTTTGTAAATTCAAAAAATATCGAATATCTTTCCAGCAATACAGAAAGTATTTGCTTATAATTAATCATATAGAACTACAGCACGTATGATCAACATTATATTACTCATACGCTCTGTTGTTCCTTATACGTATTTGTACCAAAACTATTAAGTGTTGCTAAATATTTGCTATGTACATTATTAAACGAGCAAAATGCTGAAACTTTTTTTTTAATAATAATATATATATAACAAAGTACACCATTTTAAGAAAAAATTGATGCATCGGGGTTGCGAACCATAATTTCATAATTTCTAATTTCTCAAAACAGTTTTTGTAGGAAAATTCAATTTTTTATAAACTATTTGAAAAAAAAAAAAAAATACAATATCGAAAATTATAGATATATTTGTATTTTGAAATTTCACGTTTTCACAATTTTTTTAACAAATACTCTACAATGAAAATGCAATCCAAGACTTTAATTTGTACCTTTAATTAATTTATGCAAAAAATCCCAAAATTTCTGTTTAACTAAAATCAAAAAAAGTGTTTTTTTGCGACAAAAATGTAAAAATAAAATTTAGATGAAAAGTAATCAGTATGTATGTAAACTGAATATTTTCTAGTCAATACACTCAGAAAAAAAGTTTGTAGAAAAATTTGTTAACGGTTTTCAATCCCACTTTACTGATTTTTTTATTTTGCAAATCTTTTTGCTATTTACATTTTACATATTACAGAATTTTTACACAATATTTAAAAATTTTTGTTGCTAATTTCAGAAATCATTTTACAAATTTTTGAAAAATGATTTTCTAAAATTAGTAACAAAATATACTAATTTTTAAAAAATGCATATTGAAGGAAACTTTATTTCTAATTAAAACTTACACCTACAAAAAAAATGGATCGGAAGTGAAAAAAAAAATAAGTGGATGTCCTATTTTAAGACATGAGTCGGTATCTTCACTTTCGATCCCTTTTTTTAATCTATGTAACAATTTAAGGCAATTTAAGTTTGTAGGTGTAAGTTTTAATGAGAAATAACATTTCCTTCAATATGGACTTTTTTAAAATTAGTTAATTTTTTTTTTGCTAATTTTAGCAAATCGGTTCTCAAAAATTTGTAAAATGATTTCTGAAATTAGCAACAAAAATTTGTAAATATTCTGTAAAAATTCTGTAATTTGTAAAATGTAAATTGCTAAATTATAATTTTTTTAACTAAAAATCAGTACCAAAATAGTAAAGTGATATTGAAAACCGCTTACAAAATTTTCTACAAACTTTTTTCTGAGTGTATCAGTTTGTCATTCCGTTTGTAACATATCGAATTATAGGTTTAAGATCCCATAAAATATATATTCGTGATCCCTTTAAAATTTTAAGCCGATCTAGCGATGTCTGTCTGTTGAAATGACGATCATGGTGCGAAGACACAAGCGTACCTAGTACATCCTCTCGATCAGTTTGGTATTGAAAATTAGCAAAGTCGGTCCAGCGGTTCAAAAGTTATGAGTGGAATACAATTTCATATAAGCGACTGCCAAGTAAAATATATTCTCTTGTTTTTTAACCCGTCCCTTAGAATTGAATATTATTTTATATAAAATTTTTTTACCTCGAAGTTTTTTTCACTTCAAAAAAAAAAAACTTTTTCACTTCCTCCATAATTTCACTTGTGACGTTTTTTACATTATTTGTATCAAAAACTGTCGGTCTATAATGCCGATTATTTTATTTTTTTTTTTTGAAACAAAAAAAAAATCTATATAGGAAACGGAATTCTATACTGAAGTGCTTTTAAAAATAGTTAGCCCCCATTAATTAAAAATATTTTCATTGTTAATTTTTTTTATACCAAATACATTTTATTGCAAACAAAAACTCGGGCAATACAGGGTTAAATTTGGTTTTAAGTAAAATAACAATAAAATTAAATTATTGGGATTTTATTTTTTCAGTTTTTTAATAAATAAGTCATAGTGGAAATGTTCTTGATAATAAATTATTTTATTTTGACGAGCGCATACATACAAATATTTCTTAAGAATTAAAAAAAAAAAACAATAATAAAATAAAGTCATTTAGATGTTTGCAATCAGTGTTTTCTTCAATAACTATTTATTATAATTACATACATACATATATAACTTAATGGTTTCTCAAAAAAAAACTTAAATAATTATATTAATAGAATTTTTTTTTTAACAAAAACACAAAATTAAAAAAAAATAAACTGGAAAAAAAGTACAGAAATAAATAAATCATTTCATGCAATTTTGAATTTAAATGTCATGCATGTTTTAAATACCCTACAGTAAAGGGAAAAATATTGTAAAACACATGATATTTATCATAAATAATTTTCTATATTTTCAGCAATTAGCTGCTAAGCGAAATCGACCAGATATGATTTAAAATATAAAGAAACCTTAAGCCTTCTTTAGTTTACATTTTAAATTAAGTACTTTTTTTATGCCAACAAACAATTTAATTGTATTAACGAACTTTTGTTAATACAAAAAATCAATTTCTTAATTATTCATAATTTTCATTGAAAATACAAATTATATTTTTTCTAGGTATTAAAAGATTTGGAAAAATTGAAATTATAAATAAAAATAAATTTATGCAAGTTCATTTGATTTTCGTATACGGTTAGTTTAAGTCGTTATTGTCTTAGATTTTGATATAATTTTAAGATAATTAAGACAATTTATAAAATACAATTTTAGTTTGCAACAATGTTGCAAGTTTTTTTTTCTTTTTTATAACATGCAACTTATTGTATTATTTATAACATTGATTGCACTATGGGCAGAAAAGAAATTTTCGTAACGATAAAAGAACATAAATGGAATGAATAATTATTATATGAAAAGCTTTTTAAACTATGGATTTTTTTTTAATGTTTACCCGTTGGAATTATAACCAGGATGCAGCCTTGTGCTAAGAGACTAGTTTAAAACACGGAAAATAATTTTTTTTATAAAAACTGGGAAAACCTTTGCAAAATTTTATTGTCCTTTATGACTCAAATAAAAAATGGAACCTTTTTAATTTTTATTGTAAGTGGAGTAGGCGTGGTTAAATATTAATCAATTTCCTGAAACTGGATTACTTTTTGACCTTTGAAGCCAAAATTTTTTCACGTCCCTGGGGTAATTGTAAACATTATTTACACTTAAAAAAGTTTGTAAGTTAAAATAACTGAAAATATCATTTAAAAGAAATGATATTTCATTTAAAAACCGGTCTACTTAATTTTCATTTAAATTACATGCCATTTGTTATTTATTTTTAAATGTTGATTAATCAACTGACACATCCGTAAGAAACAAATGATATTATCAGTTAAATTAAATGTCAAAATTTTACCTACCAATCCTTAAAAAATAAATGTTTTTTTCATTTATTTGAAATTATTTCCGTTTTTGTATTTTTTTTTTTTTTTTTAATATGCTCGTACAATACAAAATGTATGTATGCATATGAAGCTATAAACACTTTTTGTGTGAATGTATTTGTATATGTATGTGTGTTTATGAAGTTTTTGTAATTTGTATTGAACATTTTTGTATATATACAACCAATTTAAATAAAAAAAACAAATTGAAATTTTTTGAATATTTTTTTTTTGAAACAGACAGCAAACACAATTTAAATTTGTAATAACTGTTACGGACACAAATAAACCACAAGTTTCCGTTTTGTGGGTAAATTTTTATTAAATTTCAAACAAATGAAAAAAATAAATGAAACTGAAAAAATCGGTAAATGATAGTAAATTATTTCGAATAAATGTATAAAAAAGTTAATATAGATATTTCTTTAAAAAATAAATGTATCTTCCTTTATTTTTAAATGGAACGGAAAACTTATTTATTTAACTACAAACAGTTAACTACATAATATTCTGAGTGTATCAATCAGTTAGCCCATACTAAAGGCAGGTTTTTACACTTTGAAAATAGATTCGTTGTAGTAACTGAGTTTGTTGCCAACCAAATTTTGGTAGTTACGTGTTCTATCACATTATTCGATTGCAGCTATAGACATTTTCAGTTATACCTATCATATTTTTGAAAATCAAAAAGTTGACCCAAACGAATTAATTTGGTGTTCTTTTCCACCACATTTATTTATCAATCAAGCTGTTTCTAATATTTTTTTTAAAATAAGGTTTTATTATTAATAATAAAAATATTTATCCAAAATAATAAAAAAGAATAATAAATAAATAATAAAAATATGCTCTGATTCTGAAAACTTTCTGCTGCAGAAAAGCATTCAGAGTCGAAGGACGTTCAGCTTTTAATAAATCCTAAATAATATTTCAAGGTACTTTTTCTCCAGAAAATTCCTCAGTTTTGGCGAACGTTTCCAAAAAATTCAAAATTACTTTACACGAAAAAAATCCAACAGGTGCAAAGAACAATTTTTCCTCATACTCTGAGGACCTTTTCCTTCAGAACAACAAGAACAATTTTTAGATTCTGAGGATTTTCTTAGAAGAATGTACTTAAATTCTTAGACATTTTGCATAGAAAAACTCCCCCATGCTCTTAGAATATTTTACTGGCGACATTTGAAACATTTAAAACATTCTGGCGACCTTTCTATGGAAAATTTTGAATTATTAGGACCTTTTTAATTGTTTTTCATTAGGCAAGTTCCTTGGAATTTTTGTATCATCAGATTTAGACTTTCTTTACTTTTTTTCATAAAACAGATTCTAAAGTAAAGGGTCCTTAGAATCGGAAGATTACCTATGTGAAACCTGAGGTTTTTTTTGCAGAAGAGTTCCTCAAAATTTAATGGTCAATGTAGGAAATAATCCTTTTCTGGAGGAGAACCTAATGGTGTTTTGTAGACTTTCTTTCTTTACTGTGTTGCATACGATATCGTGCTGTATTATCACCAGCTCAGATCTTTAAGCACACTAACTGTGCTAGCATCTAAAATTATGCAGGGGCTTCTACATAGACCTGCGCTCTTAAAATATCTAATTTTAAAATGTGGCTTGGTATTTAAATTTAAATTTTGTGAAAGATGCATACGAGAAGATTTATATCTTTACCTCGTTTTTTTCTTTTAGATGTTTATTAAAGCAAAAATTTATTCCAAAATATTAACCGCTTTTTAATGATTTCAAAAAGTTTATTTCTAATTTATTTTATTTTTTTATTTTGATAGTTTTTATAATGACTTTTATATTCAAACAATAATGCCGAAATTGTTTGAAACAGGTAGTAGTAAAAACGGAATAATAAAATTTTAAAGAATTTATATTGGAATAATTTTTGTTTTACTGCTGACATATCGTTGCTACAACCAATAAATTGGGAATAATATATAATTTATATTTTTTTTAAAAGATTGTGGTTTTGAAAAATATATTTTGTTTTTCGAAAAATATATTTTTCTATAATTGGTTAAGAAAAATAATTTAAAATTTGGAGAATAAATATTTATTATATCCGTAAATATTAAATCATTTAAAATATCATTTAGTGTCATTTAAAGAATAAATCTCTGTGTGTAGTTAAAGGGTTTTGCGTATGCCGTTAATGGCGAGACTTCCCCGTTTTACCCCAGCCGTAGGAATTTTAAAAAACACCGTCCCGGCGCATGTCTGTGCCGAAAGATGAATCTAAGTACCAAATTTCAACATCATAGCTCCAACGGCTTTGGCAGGCCGCCAAAGGGAAGACATTTGCCCTTTTTGCCACACTCCATAGGCTTTTTAAAAAATCTCGTCTTAGCTGATGTCTACACCGAAGAAGGAACCGTCATACCAAAATTCAACATCCTAGCTCCTGCCGATTGGGCAACCCGTTAAGGAGAAGACTATTCGCTCTTCGAACACGCATTTTTAGCATGAAATTGCCAAAAATTTTAAAATGTACTTTATCAAAGAGTTAGCCCAAACTCCAGGAAAAAATTTCAGATTTCTAGCTAAAGGAGTTTGGGTAGGCCGCTTTGCTCCTTCCGCTGGAATTTTTAAAGGTAACGTCACGGCAGATGACTCCGTCGGAGGTGGAATCTACACGCTAAACTTCAAAATCCTAATTCCAGCGGCTTTGACAAATTTTAGCTTCTTAGTTACAGCGGTTTAGGTTGGATGATATTGAATGAATGTGTGACAGTCAATAACGTTATTACTTTATATATAGAGATCATATTTTAATGGAATTTAGAAAATACTAAAAATTTGTCTATGTCTATAGAGATTTCCATACGAAACTTAAGAAAAAAAAATATAAATTCAGAACTAGTACCCAACAAACAATACGTACAGTTTACGTACCGGTTTCGGTCCGTCATAAACGGAATCCAACCCCGTTTACTTACCGTTTTCTTTATCCGTAAACGGACCAGAAAACTGATTTTAAGGAACATCGAAACTGATTCGAATCCGTTTAAAAACCGTCAATGACGGACCGTTTACGGACCGGATATATCGGATGAAAAACGGAGTTGTCCGTAAATAACGGACCGTTTACGGACCGGATATATCGGATGACGGATCGTTTACGAATCCGTATTCGGTCCGCATTAGTACCGTTTTTTCAACAAAAAACGGATTTGTGTAAAGGCATATTTTAATTTTTAATAACCAATTTCTATTTTATTTTTCTTTAAATTTATTTACAAAGATATTGAAAATAAATAACAAAACTTAAAAAAATAAATACAACAAATACCAAACAAATTATAAACAAATACCATATTTATCTCCAGCATAATTAGCATCCATCAATCACTGAGTTTGTGGCCCATCATGAAAAAAATAAAACAAAAATTTGATTTTGGTTTAAATGGTGGTAATTACGATATGATGAAGCAGACAATGCAACTTTGCAAATTTTTCCACAAAATCTATTTTAAACTGTCGAGCAATATTTTTACGTGCAAATCTACATAACTTTGCACACATCATCGTAAAACTTGTTTTCAACTTCATAAATATTTACCTGAGGGATACTTAAGTATTCGTATTTATAACTAAACAAATCCAAAAGCAACTGAAGAAAAACTGATGAAAAACAGTGGTCCGTATTTGACGGTACAGAAACGGATACACCAAAACGGAGTGAAAACGTATTGTTTTCGAAAATTCAATTATACGGTCCGATAATGTTCCAAGCTTTGACGGAAACGTATATTCGAACCGTAAACGTACAGTAGAAGCCGGATTCATGAATCCGTACGTATCGGAGAGTCCGTAAAAATGTTTCTTGGGTAGTTTTATATTTGTAATGTAATACTCGTATATAACTCAATTTATATAAAATTCATACAATTTTTTTATTATTTTTTTGTCTTTAAAAATTGCTAATGTTTTTTTATCGACTCAGATAGTTCTAGAGTAAAGTATTCATTAAAGATTGTCTGTCTCAAATATTCAATTAAAATTCGAACAGTTATTCTATAATTCATTAGAACAACACAACGCATGATAAATATATTACTCATACGTATGGTGTCCTAGCTGAGTATGAAAAATATGTTATAATTTGTATTTTCTCCAAAACACAGCCGAGTAACAAACTAAAACTTCCCGAATCGGTAGAAAAATATTTGAAGCTTTTTCCTTAATAAATACTGTGGGAGTAAAAACAAACTGTACAACTTGTGCAAAAATAATTATTATAAAGAATTTTAACGGAAAAAAAGATATTGAATTGTTTTTATATCACATTCTACATTATAATAAGTATTACCCTGCACTCAGAAAAAAAGTTAGTAGAACAATTTGTAAACGGTTTTCAATCCCACTTTACTATTTTTGCACTGATTTTTAGTAAAAAAAAATATTATTTAACAAATCCTTTTGCTATTTACATTTTACAAATTACAGAGTTCTTACAGAATATTAACAAACTATTGTTGCTTACTTCAGAAATCATTTTATAAATTTTTAAAACCGATTTACTAAAATTAGCAAAAAAAAATTACTTACTTACTTACTAAATTGAATATTAAAGAAAATGTTATTTCAAATTTAAACTTACACCTTGCCTTAAAATGTTACATAGATTAAAAAAGGGATCGGAAGTGAATATACCGACTCATGTCTAAAAATAGGACATCCACTTAAAATAGCACTTAAAAATTTTTTTAGTTCTTAAGATCAGCCCTAAAAACAATTAAAATTTAACATTAAAAGTAAAAAAATATTGGCCAAAATATTTTTCAAAACAGAAATTAACAAATAAAAACAAAATGATTAATTCGTGTATGTTTGAAGAATTTTTAAGATTTTTAAGCCTTTGATTTTGTTTTTAATTTTGTATAAAATATTTTTAAAAAAAAAAATATAAAATAAAAAAAAAATTGATGCTCGATAAAAAAAAATAAATGAAGTTTATATTTTATAATTGATCTTTCTAATACTTAAATGTATGCAAATGTATTTTTAGTTTGGTTCGAGATCATACAAAATTTTTTTTTTTTTCAAATTAAAAATTTTTCTTATTTTTTTATTTAGTAATCATGGAGTATACACAGAAAAAGTTATTAGACACAAGCTGAATGGAATGCATTTTCTGGCCCGCTACCAATTTCATCAAATAAAAATAAATTTAAAGTTTTGTACGAATATTTAGTAATGTTTTTGCTGATTTTAGCAAACAGATTTTAAATTCCATTTAACAAAAATTATACTAAAATTTAGTAGCGATTACTAATTTCATTGTACTACACGTCAGCAGACATGTGTTGCTAAGATAAGCAAAAAATACCGCTAGGCTCAAAGAAGCAAAATTTCCCGTAATAACAGCAAAATTTTCAGTTGCCATTACAGACTTTTTTAGTGAGTGTATTGGAAAATGCATTTATGACGGAAAAGCTGATTGGACCTCATTTTGTCAAAGTACAAAGCCATTCTGACTGGATTTTTCTTACTAGAAGTTGACAATCTGGATTTGCAGGATATGTTGAAATACGGCACGCGACACAACGCGTATTTTAAAAAAATGTAATAACGCGTTTCAGTGAATTCGCTCGGCCAGCGAGATCTTTAGATTTGACTGTCCTGAACTTCTTACTCTGGGTGATTATTAGAGTCGTCGGTATTCCCCAATAAGCCGTTCACTTTGGAAGACTTAAAGAACAACATTCGAGCCGAAATTGACAAAGTGACACTGTAAATGCTGCGCGCAGTTATGCAAAATGTTATCAAAACAGCATAAAATTTTAATAATTAATTGAAACAAAATTTACACCTAAAATAGTTTGTAAGCTAAAATAATAGAAAATATCATTCCAAAGAAATGAAATTTCATTTAAAAACCGACTACAGTGAAAGCTCCCATAACCGTAAACTCACCGTCACGCTATTTTTGACAGATGTCTGCTTATGAGAGAGGTACACATTTTTTTATTTATTTATTTTATTTATTAATCATATAATTACAAATTATATGTTAATACCCTAACCGAGCACTAGCAACAAAGGCCTTCGGCTCGTTGTAGCGAAAACAGACCAGAGCCTCTGGTGGGAATTGAACCCACGACCCCCGCACTGATAAGCTAGAACGCTACCAACTAGCCTACCGGGGCGCTCGATTTTAATTTTAAATGTTTCATTTTATTATGTATACATTTTATTAAAATAATGGAGATCTAGTCTACTTTGATTGAAAAAATGTATTACTATTAGACTTCTTCAACATGGATTGGTTAAACTTGAGCTATCGTTTCAAAATGACTCCTATGTTTTAGATGTATTGGAATGCTACAAATTTAGCCTTGGCCTTCACAATCGGACCAGAAAAAAACATGTGCTTTAACAAACATGCTCTTTTGATGAACATTTATTCCAGACTCCCATTTAGATCGAATGGCTACTTTATTATTATTCATTTCTGCGGCCTGCGTTTTACCAATAAAAAAATTATGAACAATTGTATTGTTTAAAGAACAAGAATCTTCACCTCTTCGCAATTTCGCGCACCGACAATTTCTCTTTTTCATCCTCATTAATTATTAAAATTTTTGATTTAGTAGACAACATATTTGTTCTTTGGTACCATTTTAATGCTCTGGAACTATAAATATGAGTTGGTAAAAAGGGGAACTACAGATTTAATACTATTGTTGTTTGTGAGTTTCATCGCTTCTGTCCGCTTATGAGAGATATTTTGAACAAAATTTTCTAAAATCTAGTGTCCGAGTCCGGTTATTCAAGCGTCCGTTTATGTGAATGAATTTTTTATAAAAATATTATTGAATTTTTTATAAAAATATTATAAAAGTTTAGGTCGACGAATTTTGTCCGGTTGTGGGAGCTGTACGTTAAGAGAGCTTTCATTGTACTTACTTTTCATTTAAATCAAATGGTTTTTGTTAGTTATTTTTAAATGTTGTTTAAACAACTGACACATCAGTAAGAAAGAAATGTTAAAATTTTGCCTACCGATTCCGTAAAAATAACTGATTTATTCATATTTTTGAGATTGTTTCCGTCTTTTGTATTTTTGTGTGTTTTCTAATCTACAATATTTATACTCATGCAGTCTATAGATACATTTTGTGTGAATGAGCATATATGTGCATGTTTACAAAGTTTTTGTAATTTTAAATTAAAATTTGAAACAACGGAAAAAAATAAATCACGAATTTCCGTTTTGTGGGTAAATTGTGATTAAATTTCAAACATATGAAACAAATAAATGTAATTGAAAGAAATCGGAAAATGATAATAAATCATTTTGAACAAAAGTAAAAAAAAAGTTATTTATTTAAAAAATAAATGTATGTTCCTTTATTTTTAACTGCAATGCAAACGTTTTTAACGTTTTAAATTTGGAGATGAAAAAATTTAAAATTTGCCGAACTAAATTTAATATCCGAAAGCAAGCATTGTGGTCATAATATTTGTGTCCAGTGGAAGGGGAGGGGGGGGGGGGAGAGTATGTGGTGTGAGTAATTTGGCTTTGTGAATAAGCCCGACTACCATTTGAAAAACTCATTTGCTTCCGCAGTGTCGAAAAATTGGCCTTGAATCAAACTTTAGTCTTGCAACAGCAAAATGATACCAAGCACACTGCAAAGAAGTAAATGGAATACCTGCTTCAAAAACAAAATATCCCTCCCGAAGTAACCAAAAATTTAGTGGTATCGATGCCCAGATGATTGCAAGCTTTAATCAAAGCAAATTAAAAGTACACAAAATAATGAATTCTTTAAAAATTCTTTCGTTATTCCTACTGTACAACTTCTTTTGAAGCTAAAAATCTGAAGTATTTTTCGTTTTTGTTGTATAGTATTTAATATTGTAAGAGTTTTGTTATTGTTTTTTTTTTTTTTATAAAATCAGAGAAGAGAAAATGTGTTTAAAAAAAAAACATAAAATGTTGAAATTGCTTACAGTCTTTTTCCGGATCCCCGATACTCTCCGATATTGGAAAAATCGGGATTCTGAACTTTTTAAACGTCTATTTACAGAAAAATGCCCCACGTTAATTGGTATAGGTAATGGTGACCAACTGTTTTTGATAAAAGGGATTAAACGATTAATATGCGGAAAGCTGAAAAGCGGAAAATTTTAATATTGTTTGTGGATTCTTCTGGATTTCACGAAATTTTCAAGTATTTTTTTTAGTTTAAGTCACTTGAAACAGCATTTAAGACAATCATGTACTTAAGAATGAACTACAATTTGCTTTAAGAACAAATGCATTAAAAATCAAAATAATCATAGTGTAAAAAAATCAAATTCGCACATATTTTTCCAACTTAATCAAATTAATTCTATAGATATTTTTGTAGATATTTACCTTGTAGTTCTAGGAATTTTTTCCTATCGATTTACTTTTGAATTTTAAGAAAATGTTTTCAAAAGAAAAATCTCAAATTCAGAGAAACTACAGTTTTTATAGGAGAATTGTAAAATTTGCAACAATATTTGTTGTAGAAAACTCACAGATTTCTGTGAAAAAGTTAACAAAAACCCTTTCACTACTCTTAAAATAGTTTGTAAGTTAAAATAACAGAAAATATCATTTATAAGAAAGGATATTTCATTTAAACCAAATAAAAAAGGATATTTCATTTAAACCAAATGGCTTTTGTTATTAATTTTTAAATATTGTTTAAACAACTGACACATCCGTAAGAGATAAATGATAAATCGTTAAAAATAAATGTTAAAATTTTACCTACCAATTCCTTAAGAAATAAATGATTTTATTATTTGTTTGAAATTGTTTCTGTTTTTGTATTTTTTAAATCTTCAAAATGTATGAATGCATTGCTGCAGACACTTTTTGTGTGAATGTGTGTCTATGAAGTTCTTGTAATTTGAATTGAAATAATTTTTATATATCACAAGAAACATTATTACGGACTCTCAAATACGTACGGATTCATGAATCCGGCTTCTACTGTACGTTTGTGGTCCGAAGCTTGTACGCAAACGGAACATTAACGGACCGTATAATTGAATTTTCGAAAACAATACGTTTTGACTCCGTTTTGGTGTATCCGTTCCTGTACCGTCAAATACAGACCACTATTTTTCATCAGTTTTTCTTCCGTTGCTTTTGGATTCATTTAGTTTAGTTATAAAAAACGAATACTTAAATATCCCTCAGGTAAATATTTATGAAATTAAAAACCAGTTTTACGATGATGTGTGCAAAATTATGTAGATTTATCGATTCATCCGGACTTTTAACGGATTCGAATCAGTTTTGATGTTCCTTAAAATCTGTTTCCTGGTCCGTTTACGCATAAAGAAAACGGTACGTAAACGGAGTTGGATTCCGCTTATGACGGACCGAAACCGGTACGTATACTGTACGTATTGTTTGTTGGGATAATTTATGTATAAAAGCAACCAATTTATATAAAAAACAAATTGGAATTTTTTAAAATTCTTTTTTGAAACAGGCAGCAAACAAAATTAAAATTTAAAACAACGGACAAAAATAAACAACAAATTTCCATTTTGTGGGTAATATTTTATTCAATTTCAAACAAATAAAACTAAATAAAAATTGGTGAATGAGATTTACTATCATTCGAATAAATGTAGAAAAAAAGGTAAAATAGATATTTCTTTTAAAATAAATGTATGTTCCTTTATTTTTAAATGGAACGGAAAACTTTTTTATTTCAACTACAAACAATAAACTACATAATATTCGGAGTGTATAAAATGTACGAAAATTCTATTAAAAATAGTGTTTTTTGGCAAATAGTGTTTAGTTAGTCAAAAGATCAACATTGAACATTTTTATAACGTTATAAATACTATTGTTTATAAAAAATGTGCTTCGAAAACCAAAGATATGAAAAAGGGGAATATTTGTTTAGAAAACAAATTCGTAAAAATATAATAAAATTTGAACTACTTCTCTCTAATTGAACAATAAATTATTTTCTCTGCGTCAGAGGTAAAACAAAAAATTATGGTACATATCTTTGAAATATAATTCGATCGAACTTTATTGACTTTAGATTCGAATTTTAGTACAAGTTTGTGCAAAAAAACAGGTTTTTGTTAAGTAGTGTAATTGAATTCGATTTATTGCCTATTAATTAAAAAATAATTAATTCTTCAAGGATTATAGTATCAGTAAAAAGACATCCAAATAAGACTTCAATTTTGTTGACAGTGTTTTTAATCGGTGTAGTAGATTTAGTGCTATAGAAAAAAAATATATATAACAACAATATAAAATAAATCGAAATTTGCCAAAACGGACAGTTTTTAAATTTTGAAAAAAAAATCGTAAAAATTTCAGACTTGCAAATCAATGTATGTATGAATCTTATGTATAAAGAAAATGCATGAATTACATTATTCCGAAGTTATGGTAAATTTTATTGAATAATATAACAAACTTTTTATTAAATTATAGTGTTTTCAATTCGATTAACCGATTACTCGATTAATCGCCTCTATTTTGGTTAATGTCAAAACAAATTATTTAAAACTCAAATAATTATTCGACCCGAAGAATTGATTTAGATAAGTCGATTGACCGGTTAAATTTTTAATATGAATTTTTCTGTTATTTTTCTTAAAACTCCTTAATTTTCTTAATTTGGGAAAAAACATCAACTAAAATGCAATCAGATTATTTTCAAATTAACTGAATCAAAGCAAATGTTATAAAGGCTTGAGGAAATATGATAGACAATTTTTATTTTTGTTTCAATTCTTTTAAAAAATAAATTTGAAATAATATAAAATTATATTTTCATGTCTAAAAATTAAAGTAGAGCTTTCAACCTCCGGATACGTGTATTTCGGGTTGATAAAAGAGCTAGTCTCTTAGCAGAGCTTTAACAAAAAACTTATTAAAATATATTATTTTCTTCTTAGCAATGAAACACGTGACTACGTATATTCCTAATAAGCACTGTGACGTTACTTATGTTATAAAATAATAAAATTGCTTTCAATTTTTCAAACAGTGGCAAAAACTTTGATTGTGCATTACGCAAAAATTACATACAATATTTTTAAAAATTTGGTATTGAATTTTTTTGAAAGCAGCTCTTGTTTATTAAGGCATTTTTATTTTTTTATTCTGGGCAGTAAATAAAATAATATAAAGAAAATAAAAACCAACTATATCGACCAAATGTCCCGCTTCAGTAAAACACTATTTACACTGCGTTTTTAAGGGTTTACTTTCACTGAACACGTCTGACATTTGCTTTTTAAAGAGTCGTCAGATTTCTAGGCAAAAACCAAAGATTATAAGGTATGATCCATTAAAAAAACTCACAATGCTTTGAATTGTCCTAAACAAGCACTTCAGAATCCAATGCAAAACGCAGCTCTTTGTGTATTAATGAAAGTAATACATTTAGTTTGCATTAAACGATTAACCGATTAATCGCCAATTTTTCCGATAAATCGACCCGAATAACCGATTAATCTTTTTTTTTCATTTCGAATAATGACCTAACCGATTAACCGGCAGGGTCGAATAATTGGAAACACTATTAAATTAACATAACCACGAGCACCACATGGCGTATGAGTAATATTTTGATGAATACTTAAACATATTATTCATACGTCATGTGGTTTATGTAAATCTACTGCAGAGCCAGAAAAAAAAACACTACGCGGCGCATGTAGCGCATTTAACAAATATTAATCAGTCTCACTTGAAGTTTTCAACAAAGGGGTTTTGTCGACGTTTGTTGATTTACACTCAGCGAAACAATGATTAATGAAGAGTTCTAATGGGAATTCTTGTTTAGTGAAAATATTTTTCAGTGTTTTATAACAAGGGATTATTATACATATTTTTCATATTTGTATAATCACAAAAACTTATTTCAAGAAACTTTCAATCAAATTAATATATAAATTTAGTTTACTTCTGTATAAGAAACACATTTACAATTCCTGAAGTTTTTCTAAACTTTTATCCTTGAAATGCGTTATTAATATTTCAATTATTCTTATAAATTTCTAAACTTTTATTTATCAAATACATTATAATATTTTCACTATTTATTTTAATTTTTACTACAAGTTTTTCTAAGTGCATCAAGTTAAAAAGAACTCATACTAAGACAAAATAAAACGGTATGTGTTTGCCTGGCCCTGATCTAGTGATTATTTAGATTATTTAATAATCACTTAGATTATTTAATATTACTGGCCATAATTTCGGAATTCGTATTTCGGGTGTAATGAATTTATGCTGATGTTTGTTACTACCAAATATATTTGACACAAACGCACATTTTATTACATCTATTATTTTGCATTTCACTATATTTTTTTCAGCGATAGTTTAAGTATGACAAACATGGTACTGTGGTGTAGGGTAACATATAGACGAAATGACCGACAATTAATTTATTAAGTTTTTTTTTCTGTTATTTTTTAAGCTGTCAAAAAGGGTCAGATTTATTTTTATTTTGATTTACTGCAGAAATAATTAATATTGATTTTTTTTTTTCAATAACATGAAAATACAATAAATTTTTAAATATTTTATGACGCGTTTGTAGAAAAACAAATTGTCTTAATGCGTCCTGTGAAAACTTTATTAAGCTGTCAGTTATTTAAACAAGCAACAAAAAGTCACACTGCAATTTAATATGACAGCGGCGTGACTTGTTTATGAGTGATGAAATTTTGAAATTACAACTTATAAAATATTTTAATAGACATAATGCATAATGTTCGGTTATTTACTACTACAACGAGGGCGAACCCATAATTAGCTGGCTTAACAAAGATTCCCTGTTTATAGTAAGAACTGTCGAGCTGTCCGTAGACTCCATCTCTACGTTGATGACAAATATTTTACCATCGAGCCATTTTTTCAAGTTTAGAAATAGAAAACAATTCGAGGGAGATAAATCTAGCGAATAAGGTGCGTAATGAAGCAATTTGAACTATAATTCCATCGCAAGCGTGAATATTTGAAAAAACACTTTCTTTTTCGATAAATGCGGCATTTTTTTCTTAATATCATCACTTAAACACCTTCAGCCGACGATCATCCATTACCATTTTGTTGATTTTTTTCACCGTTTCTGGCATGAACCTCAGTTGGTCGACCACTACAAAGTTCATCTTGGCAGCTCGTACAAACTCGTTTAGAATTTGCTAGCCAATATTTTATAGTCGTAAACGAAGGAGCAGACTCCACCAGAGTAGAATCTAGATCGGCTTTAATATCGGTTGAACTGAGACTTTTTAAATAAAAGTATTGAAAGACATGGACTAATTTGCCCATATTTACAAGTTTATTGCAACTTAAAAGATATGCTTTATAAGGTTGCCACTTTTCACCAAAGTATTTTTTTTTTAACTACTATACGTCAGGTCGATTCATTTTATTACAGCCTTCAACATTAAACATACCTGGAAAACTATATTTACTTTAATTACTACAACAGTATACCCAGAGAACAACATGATTCCAACATGATCACTTCTACTACACTCACCAAAAAAAGTCTGTAATGGCAACTGAAAATTTTGCTAATTTGCGGTATTTTTTGCTAATCTTAGCAACACATGTCTGCTGACGTGTAGTACAATGAAATTAGTAGCCGCTACAAAATCTTAGTAGACTTTTTGTAAAGTGGAATTTAAAATCTGTTTGCTAAAATCAGCAAAAAAAAAATTACTAAATATTATTAATATTAGTAAAAAGCTTTGAATTTATTTTTCTTATCGAGCATCAAAAATTTTGATTATATTTTTTAAAAAACGAATTAATCATTTTGTTTTAATTTGATAAATTCTGTTTTGAAAAATATTTTGGTCAATTTTTTTTTACTTTTAAGGTTAAATTTTTATTGATTTTAGGGCGGATTTTTAGAACTAAAAAACCTTTTTAATGCTATTTTAAGAGGATGTCTTCTTTTAAGACATCAGTCGGTATCTTCACTTCTGATCCCTTTTTTAATATATGTAACATTTTAAGGAAATTTAAGTTTGTAGGTGCAAGTTTTAATTAGAAATAACATTTCCTTCAATATCCACTTTTTTAAAATTAGTAATATTTTTTGTAAAATGATTTCTGAAATAAGTAACAAAAATTTGTAAATATTCTGTAAAAATTCTGTAATTTGTAAAATGTAAATAGCAAAAATATTTGCTAAATAGTAATTTTTTACTAAAAATCAGTACAAAAATAGTAGAGTGCGATTGAAAACCGTTTACAAATTTTTCTACTAACTTTTTTTTGAGTGTATGTTATGCTTGTTACATACGGGTATGGTTCTAACCATCAATATGGTCGCAACCATCATTATTATACTAAATATTTTATTATTTTATGAATGCCATTTAATGGCATGAACAAGGTATGCAAATTCTAAAAATGAACTATCGACATTCGGAGTCGGTGACCGCAACTTTCAGAGCACAATCATCTTCCGTGACGAAGCTCATTTTTGACTCAATGGGTTCGTCAATAAGCAAAATATGCGTTATTGGTTTGGTGAGAATCCACATGTGTTCATGAATCACCACTTCGTCCACAAAAAATAACTGTTTGGTGCCATATTTTTTCGTAGACAATAACGATCTTTATCGCGCCATATTTACCCATTATTTTTGGCCCGAATTGGAAAACATGGACTTGGACGACATGTGGTTTCAACAGGACGGTGCCACAAACCATACAGCATACGTTACAATCGATTTATTGAAGAGTATGTTTGGTGAGTGTGTTATCTCAAGAAATGGACCAGTCAATTGGCCGCCTCGTTCGTGCGATTTAAAGCCTCTAGACTTTTTTCTTTAGGGTCACGTCAAATCATTGGTCTATGCCAACAAGCCGACGACGTTGGAGGAACTCAGAGCCAACATTGAACGCGTAATAGCGTTCGAAATGTGTGACCGAGTCATCGAAAATTGGGTCCAACGAATCGACCGCTGCCAAAGTGCCCGCGGTGGCCATATGCACCTATCTTTAAACCAATAACTTAATTGTGACAATCATATCCGAATATATTTTTTTCAGCGATAGTTTAAGTATGACAAACATGGTACTGTGGTGTAGGGTAACATATAGACGAAATGACCGACAATTAATTTATTAAGTTTTTTTTTCTGTTATTTTTTAAGCTGTCAAAAAGGGTCAGATTTATTTTTATTTTGATTTACTGCAGAAATAATTAATATTGATTTTTTTTTTTTCAATAACATGAAAATACAATAAATTTTTAAATATTTTATGACGCGTTTGTAGAAAAACAAATTGTCTTAATGCGTCCTGTGAAAACTTTATTAAGCTGTCAGTTATTTAAACAAGCAACAAAAAGTCACACTGCAATTCAATATGACAGCGGCGTGACTTGTTTATGAGTGATGAAATTTTGAAATTACAACTTATAAAATATTTTAATAGACATAATGCATAATGTTCGGTTATTTACTACTACAACGAGGGCGAACCCATAATTAGCTGGCTTAACAAAGATTCCCTGTTTATAGTAAGAACTGTCGAGCTGTCCGTAGACTCCATCTCTACGTTGATGACAAATATTTTACCATCGAGCCATTTTTTCAAGTTTAGAAATAGAAAACAATTCGAGGGAGATAAATCTAGCGAATAAGGTGCGTAATGAAGCAATTTGAACTATAATTCCATCGCAAGCGTGAATATTTGAAAAAACACTTTCTTTTTCGATAAATGCGGCATTTTTTTCTTAATATCATCACTTAAACACCTTCAGCCGACGATCATCCATTACCATTTTGTTGATTTTTTTCACCGTTTCTGGCATGAACCTCAGTTGGTCGACCACTACAAAGTTCATCTTGGCAGCTCGTACAAACTCGTTTAGAATTTGCTAGCCAATATTTTATAGTCGTAAACGAAGGAGCAGACTCCACCAGAGTAGAATCTAGATCGGCTTTAATATCGGTTGAACTGAGACTTTTTAAATAAAAGTATTGAAAGACATGGACTAATTTGCCCATATTTACAAGTTTATTGCAACTTAAAAGATATGCTTTATAAGGTTGCCACTTTTCACCAAAGTATTTTTTTTTTAACTACTATACGTCAGGTCGATTCATTTTATTACAGCCTTCAACATTAAACATACCTGGAAAACTATATTTACTTTAATTACTACAACAGTATACCCAGAGAACAACATGATTCCAACATGATCACTTCTACTACACTCACCAAAAAAAGTCTGTAATGGCAACTGAAAATTTTGCTAATTTGCGGTATTTTTTGCTAATCTTAGGAACACATGTCTGCTGACGTGTAGTACAATGAAATTAGTAGCCGCTACAAAATCTTAGTAGACTTTTTGTAAAGTGGAATTTAAAATCTGTTTGCTAAAATCAGCAAAAAAAAAATTACTAAATATTATTAATATTAGTAAAAAGCTTTGAATTTATTTTTCTTATCGAGCATCAAAAATTTTGATTATATTTTTTAAAAAACGAATTAATCATTTTGTTTTAATTTGATAAATTCTGTTTTGAAAAATATTTTGGTCAATTTTTTTTTACTTTTAAGGTTAAATTTTTATTGATTTTAGGGCGGATTTTTAGAACTAAAAAACCTTTTTAATGCTATTTTAAGAGGATGTCTTCTTTTAAGACATCAGTCGGTATCTTCACTTCCGATCCCTTTTTTAATATATGTAACATTTTAAGGAAATTTAAGTTTGTAGGTGCAAGTTTTAATTAGAAATAACATTTCCTTCAATATCCACTTTTTTAAAATTAGTAATATTTTTTGTAAAATGATTTCTGAAATAAGTAACAAAAATTTGTAAATATTCTGTAAAAATTCTGTAATTTGTAAAATGTAAATAGCAAAAATATTTGCTAAATAGTAATTTTTTACTAAAAATCAGTACAAAAATAGTAGAGTGCGATTGAAAACCGTTTACAAATTTTTCTACTAACTTTTTTTTGAGTGTATGTTATGCTTGTTACATACGGGTATGGTTCTAACCATCAATATGGTCGCAACCATCATTATTATACTAAATATTTTATTATTTTATGAATGCCATTTAATGGCATGAACAAGGTATGCAAATTCTAAAAATGAACTATCGACATTCGGAGTCGGTGACCGCAACTTTCAGAGCACAATCATCTTCCGTGACGAAGCTCATTTTTGACTCAATGGGTTCGTCAATAAGCAAAATATGCGTTATTGGTTTGGTGAGAATCCACATGTGTTCATGAATCACCACTTCGTCCACAAAAAATAACTGTTTGGTGCCATATTTTTTCGTAGACAATAACGATCTTTATCGCGCCATATTTACCCATTATTTTTGGCCCGAATTGGAAAACATGGACTTGGACGACATGTGGTTTCAACAGGACGGTGCCACAAACCATACAGCATACGTTACAATCGATTTATTGAAGAGTATGTTTGGTGAGTGTGTTATCTCAAGAAATGGACCAGTCAATTGGCCGCCTCGTTCGTGCGATTTAAAGCCTCTAGACTTTTTTCTTTAGGGTCACGTCAAATCATTGGTCTATGCCAACAAGCCGACGACGTTGGAGGAACTCAGAGCCAACATTGAACGCGTAATAGCGTTCGAAATGTGTGACCGAGTCATCGAAAATTGGGTCCAACGAATCGACCGCTGCCAAAGTGCCCGCGGTGGCCATATGCACCTATCTTTAAACCAATAACTTAATTGTGACAATCATATCCGAATACAGCAAGCATAATATAGTACCAGTGATAATGTTGCAACCATGGTTATTTTCTGCGTGTTCAGAGTATTTTTAATGACTTTGCCCGGAAAGCTGTGTTTAATGGGTCAGCAGAACTTATTACTACTTTTATTTTTAAACACCCCCCTCCATGTGTACAGTATGGCAGAAATTTGAAAAAATTTACTTACATATTTCCTTTTGAAAATTTTCCCTACTGCTTGTTATTTTGCTTAAATGTTTTTCTCTATGTAAGGGGAGTTAAGAACACCTTTTATAATAATACCTAAAAAAAGGTCTTTCATATGAATAGTTTTCGATTTTACATCATGTAATAAAAATTATAATGAGTTTTACTCATTATGACAAACTTCTACAACAGACACATTTGTCAAATTTTATTACTATGAAATACAAAGAAAGTCAAAAAGTACTCTGTGCACATTATGTTGTAAAAAATGTGTATGAAGTTAATACTGAAGTGATTTGCCGCATAGTCATAATTATGAATTATTGCATGTAAAATAAGAGTAGATGAATGTCAGTGATAATGTGTAGTGATGATGATAGTATGAAGCATATTGCTTATGTTACATGTAATACAGCGTTTAGATTGTTACCAGTTTGCGACAAGAAAATGTAATCATAACAGTTTATGGGTAAAAAAATTAAATCAGAATCTTTATACATTTAAGGCCCATTCCCAACTCTACAGATTGGATTTTGTTCCCTTCTCTTTTACACTTACAAATTTTCTGCATCATGCCATCTCTATTTTAGTACACTCCACTCAATAGCGTGGATCTCGTTTTAAGCATTACAGTTTTGTATGTTAAAATCGATTTTATGTTAATTTGTTGTATTGTTAATGGTTTTATTTATAGCAACTAAAATATTAATAAATATCCCTTGTGTTCCATGTAATGGTTTCCAATAGTTGTAGAAACACAAACCCCGCTTGAATCCATATTTATTGTCAACAGTTACTGAAGTAATTATAAATTATCATAAAGTATAATTTATAGTCACAAACAAGAACAAACGTTTTGTATCACGAGAGTTAATAAATTGTTTAAAGTCATAAGTTATTATACAAAAATAAGGGTGTTTATTAGCTGTAGTAGCCTGTCTTTTCGAACTTTTGAAATATAAGATTTCTAAAGTTTTGTTCTAGTTTAAGATAATTTTAGTTGGAAAAGATATTTATTCATTTGCACTTTTAAAATTTTTAATTACTAAAAAAATAATGTAAGACCGGCATTAAGTAGGGTATAAAACATGGGGGGGGGGGGCGGCGGGGAGAGAGGTTCAATTGAAATAAAATGCAGCTTTAGGGGATGAATAGGTTTAATGTTTTTCTTTTTTTAAAAATTAATATCCTGTTCCTCTATTTCGAAAGAACACGTTCGTTCGGTTTCTAGTCGAAAGAAAACGGATTTGGGTTTCAATAACTCTATTTCTTTGCGAACGATGACTCGAACGACAAGTCGAATGAAAATGTAACTGTTTCTCTATTTCTTATTAATGAAAGTAATACATTTAGTTTGCATTAAACGATTAACCGATTAATCGCCAATTTTTCCGATAAATCGACCCGAATAACCGATTAATCTTTTTTTTTCATTTCGAATAATGACCTAACCGATTAACCGGCAGGGTCGAATAATTGGAAACACTATTAAATTAACATAACCACGAGCACCACATGGCGTATGAGTAATATTTTGATGAATACTTAAACATATTATTCATACGTCATGTGGTTTATGTAAATCTACTGCAGAGCCAGAAAAAAACACTACGCGGCGCATGTAGCGCATTTAACAAATATTAATCAGTCTCACTTGAAGTTTTCAACAAAGGGGTTTTGTCGACGTTTGTTGATTTACACTCAGCGAAACAATGATTAATGAAGAGTTCTAATGGGAATTCTTGTTTAGTGAAAATATTTTTCAGTGTTTTATAACAAGGGATTATTATACATATTTTTCATATTTGTATAATCACAAAAACTTATTTCAATAAACTTTCAAGCAAATTAATATATAAATTTAGTTTACTTCTGTATAAGAAACACATTTACAATTCCTGAAGTTTTTCTAAACTTTTATCCTTGAAATGCGTTATTAATATTTCAATTATTCTTATAAATTTCTAAACTTTTATTTATCAAATACATTATAATATTTTCACTATTTATTTTAATTTTTACTACAAGTTTTTCTAAGTGCATCAAGTTAAAAAGAACTCATACTAAGACAAAATAAAACGGTATGTGTTTGCCTGGCCCTGATCTAGTGATTATTTAGATTATTTAATAATCACTTAGATTATTTAATATTACTGGCCATAATTTCGGAATTCGTATTTCGGGTGTAATGAATTTATGCTGATGTTTGTTACTACCAAATATATTTGACACAAACGCACATTTTATTACATCTATTATTTTGCATTTCACTATATTTTTTTCAGCGATAGTTTAAGTATGACAAACATGGTACTGTGGTGTAGGGTAACATATAGACGAAATGACCGACAATTAATTTATTAAGTTTTTTTTTCTGTTATTTTTTAAGCTGTCAAAAAGGGTCAGATTTATTTTTATTTTGATTTACTGCAGAAATAATTAATATTGATTTTTTTTTTTCAATAACATGAAAATACAATAAATTTTTAAATATTTTATGACGCGTTTGTAGAAAAACAAATTGTCTTAATGCGTCCTGTGAAAACTTTATTAAGCTGTCAGTTATTTAAACAAGCAACAAAAAGTCACACTGCAATTTAATATGACAGCGGCGTGACTTGTTTATGAGTGATGAAATTTTGAAATTACAACTTATAAAATATTTTAATAGACATAATGCATAATGTTCGGTTATTTACTACTACAACGAGGGCGAACCCATAATTAGCTGGCTTAACAAAGATTCCCTGTTTATAGTAAGAACTGTCGAGCTGTCCGTAGACTCCATCTCTACGTTGATGACAAATATTTTACCATCGAGCCATTTTTTCAAGTTTAGAAATAGAAAACAATTCGAGGGAGATAAATCTAGCGAATAAGGTGCGTAATGAAGCAATTTGAACTATAATTCCATCGCAAGCGTGAATATTTGAAAAAACACTTTCTTTTTCGATAAATGCGGCATTTTTTTCTTAATATCATCACTTAAACACCTTCAGCCGACGATCATCCATTACCATTTTGTTGATTTTTTTCACCGTTTCTGGCATGAACCTCAGTTGGTCGACCACTACAAAGTTCATCTTGGCAGCTCGTACAAACTCGTTTAGAATTTGCTAGCCAATATTTTATAGTCGTAAACGAAGGAGCAGACTCCACCAGAGTAGAATCTAGATCGGCTTTAATATCGGTTGAACTGAGACTTTTTAAATAAAAGTATTGAAAGACATGGACTAATTTGCCCATATTTACAAGTTTATTGCAACTTAAAAGATATGCTTTATAAGGTTGCCACTTTTCACCAAAGTATTTTTTTTTTAACTACTATACGTCAGGTCGATTCATTTTATTACAGCCTTCAACATTAAACATACCTGGAAAACTATATTTACTTTAATTACTACAACAGTATACCCAGAGAACAACATGATTCCAACATGATCACTTCTACTACACTCACCAAAAAAAGTCTGTAATGGCAACTGAAAATTTTGCTAATTTGCGGTATTTTTTGCTAATCTTAGCAACACATGTCTGCTGACGTGTAGTACAATGAAATTAGTAGCCGCTACAAAATCTTAGTAGACTTTTTGTAAAGTGGAATTTAAAATCTGTTTGCTAAAATCAGCAAAAAAAAAATTACTAAATATTATTAATATTAGTAAAAAGCTTTGAATTTATTTTTCTTATCGAGCATCAAAAATTTTGATTATATTTTTTAAAAAACGAATTAATCATTTTGTTTTAATTTGATAAATTCTGTTTTGAAAAATATTTTGGTCAATTTTTTTTTACTTTTAAGGTTAAATTTTTATTGATTTTAGGGCGGATTTTTAGAACTAAAAAACCTTTTTAATGCTATTTTAAGAGGATGTCTTCTTTTAAGACATCAGTCGGTATCTTCACTTCCGATCCCTTTTTTAATATATGTAACATTTTAAGGAAATTTAAGTTTGTAGGTGCAAGTTTTAATTAGAAATAACATTTCCTTCAATATCCACTTTTTTAAAATTAGTAATATTTTTTGTAAAATGATTTCTGAAATAAGTAACAAAAATTTGTAAATATTCTGTAAAAATTCTGTAATTTGTAAAATGTAAATAGCAAAAATATTTGCTAAATAGTAATTTTTTACTAAAAATCAGTACAAAAATAGTAGAGTGCGATTGAAAACCGTTTACAAATTTTTCTACTAACTTTTTTTTGAGTGTATGTTATGCTTGTTACATACGGGTATGGTTCTAACCATCAATATGGTCGCAACCATCATTATTATACTAAATATTTTATTATTTTATGAATGCCATTTAATGGCATGAACAAGGTATGCAAATTCTAAAAATGAACTATCGACATTCGGAGTCGGTGACCGCAACTTTCAGAGCACAATCATCTTCCGTGACGAAGCTCATTTTTGACTCAATGGGTTCGTCAATAAGCAAAATATGCGTTATTGGTTTGGTGAGAATCCACATGTGTTCATGAATCACCACTTCGTCCACAAAAAATAACTGTTTGGTGCCATATTTTTTCGTAGACAATAACGATCTTTATCGCGCCATATTTACCCATTATTTTTGGCCCGAATTGGAAAACATGGACTTGGACGACATGTGGTTTCAACAGGACGGTGCCACAAACCATACAGCATACGTTACAATCGATTTATTGAAGAGTATGTTTGGTGAGTGTGTTATCTCAAGAAATGGACCAGTCAATTGGCCGCCTCGTTCGTGCGATTTAAAGCCTCTAGACTTTTTTCTTTAGGGTCACGTCAAATCATTGGTCTATGCCAACAAGCCGACGACGTTGGAGGAACTCAGAGCCAACATTGAACGCGTAATAGCGTTCGAAATGTGTGACCGAGTCATCGAAAATTGGGTCCAACGAATCGACCGCTGCCAAAGTGCCCGCGGTGGCCATATGCACCTATCTTTAAACCAATAACTTAATTGTGACAATCATATCCGAATACAGCAAGCATAATATAGTACCAGTGATAATGTTGCAACCATGGTTATTTTCTGCGTGTTCAGAGTATTTTTAATGACTTTGCCCGGAAAGCTGTGTTTAATGGGTCAGCAGAACTTATTACTACTTTTATTTTTAAACACCCCCCTCCATGTGTACAGTATGGCAGAAATTTGAAAAAATTTACTTACATATTTCCTTTTGAAAATTTTCCCTACTGCTTGTTATTTTGCTTAAATGTTTTTCTCTATGTAAGGGGAGTTAAGAACACCTTTTATAATAATACCTAAAAAAAGGTCTTTCATATGAATAGTTTTCGATTTTACATCATGTAATAAAAATTATAATGAGTTTTACTCATTATGACAAACTTCTACAACAGACACATTTGTCAAATTTTATTACTATGAAATACAAAGAAAGTCAAAAAGTACTCTGTGCACATTATGTTGTAAAAAATGTGTATGAAGTTAATACTGAAGTGATTTGCCGCATAGTCATAATTATGAATTATTGCATGTAAAATAAGAGTAGATGAATGTCAGTGATAATGTGTAGTGATGATGATAGTATGAAGCATATTGCTTATGTTACATGTAATACAGCGTTTAGATTGTTACCAGTTTGCGACAAGAAAATGTAATCATAACAGTTTATGGGTAAAAAAATTAAATCAGAATCTTTATACATTTAAGGCCCATTCCCAACTCTACAGATTGGATTTTGTTCCCTTCTCTTTTACACTTACAAATTTTCTGCATCATGCCATCTCTATTTTAGTACACTCCACTCAATAGCGTGGATCTCGTTTTAAGCATTACAGTTTTGTATGTTAAAATCGATTTTATGTTAATTTGTTGTATTGTTAATGGTTTTATTTATAGCAACTAAAATATTAATAAATATCCCTTGTGTTCCATGTAATGGTTTCCAATAGTTGTAGAAACACAAACCCCGCTTGAATCCATATTTATTGTCAACAGTTACTGAAGTAATTATAAATTATCATAAAGTATAATTTATAGTCACAAACAAGAACAAACGTTTTGTATCACGAGAGTTAATAAATTGTTTAAAGTCATAAGTTATTATACAAAAATAAGGGTGTTTATTAGCTGTAGTAGCCTGTCTTTTCGAACTTTTGAAATATAAGATTTCTAAAGTTTTGTTCTAGTTTAAGATAATTTTAGTTGGAAAAGATATTTATTCATTTGCACTTTTAAAATTTTTAATTACTAAAAAAATAATGTAAGACCGGCATTAAGTAGGGTATAAAACATGGGGGGGGGGCGGCGGGGAGAGAGGTTCAATTGAAATAAAATGCAGCTTTAGGGGATGAATAGGTTTAATGTTTTTCTTTTTTTAAAAATTAATATCCTGTTCCTCTATTTCGAAAGAACACGTTCGTTCGGTTTCTAGTCGAAAGAAAACGGATTTGGGTTTCAATAACTCTATTTCTTTGCGAACGATGACTCGAACGACAAGTCGAATGAAAATGTAACTGTTTCTCTATTTCGAACAGCTCGAACGCAAATGTCAAAATCAGTCACTTGCTGAGTAAATATATATTTAATATTTTTAAAAGCAAAATGAAGTAAAAAAAGCAATGGATAACAAAAGGTAAGTACATAATAATACAATTATTTATAGTTTATTACGAATTTTAAATTTTAGTTAAAAAAAATCAACAATGGACCAGCCGAAGACGCATGTGTTATATATAAAAAAAAGGCCTGATTTTGCCAGAGGGACTATGGTGTTCGGAGCAAACAAATTTTCTGCAGAGGAGGAAAATTTGACCAGAAAACTAAACTCCGTTTCACCCCCTATTATGCTGTTGCTGAGTGGTAAAAGGTAAGTGTGTATTGTTTGTGACTTACGTTTGCTCCAAGCAGCTCATATTTACATTTTTTATTTTACATCTTTTATTTTACAAGAGCTAACAGCACTGTAGCAGTGACCGCACCGAACAGACAACAGCAACAGGCAGCAGAAAAGCTTTCCGGTTAACAATCTCACCCACAACCAATCGTTAACAAAAATGTTTACAAATAAACACATTCTCAAATAAAAATTGATTTCTTTATTGTTATTTTTTTATTTTATTTGTCATATACACCTGATCACTCTTAAGCAGGGTTGTTTTTGTCTTTAAGCAGTTTTTAAAGAAAATTGTAACAAATGCTTAAAATATATGATCTGGCATCTCTGTGATTTGTAAATGCATAAGAAACAAAAATTGACACACGTAAGTCAAGTCGATCGAAGGCTTTCGAAATAGAGAAACCCAAATTGATTCGAATTCGAGTGACTTACTTTCGTTCGACTAGTTTTTCGTTCGAGATCGAGGAACAGGCTATAATACCCATGTAAAAATCGAAATATATTTGGACATACATGGTCTTGTGAATGATCATACATGAGCACACATGATCATATCCGTCCGTTTAATGTATGACCACAAATGATAGATATATGACCGAATATCGTCGTATCTAAAATTGGAGGATGTATGCCCATATATGATAATATGACAGAATAACCATTTCTTATGGTGAAGGGTTGCCATTTAACTGTTAGGTCAGGGCTAACAAATAGGGGTGTGTATTTCTACGATTAAATGAAAATAGATGAATCGAATTTCTGTAACAATATGACCATATTGTTCTGATATAAAGATATAATGTCACAAATAAGATCATGAATTAATAAACATGGACGTTTAAGACCATGTATTGTTGATATACAAGATCATGCATGTTCATAACTATTTCGACACATCCATGTAAAATTTGGTGATAAACGAATAAGGGAGAGTTGTGCTGAAAATGTAATATTAATATTTTAGTAAATTTTTACTAAAAATTCATAAATTTTAAAATCTATCTTTTGACCCCGATCGAATATGGGTAAGGGTCAGAGAACTGTAACTGCTGATTGCAAAACGTTCATACGCAATCAACACAAGAATAAATATGTGTCTGCGTTCAAACGTTGAATATACTCCAACACCCATATTTGTTGATGATTTTAAATCAATCAAACGACGTGCAAATTCTTGTCACTGATTTAAAATCACCGGTTGTTTTCATACCATTGATTTTATTCTGTTCGTTCGAGACAACAATAATTACTTTGATGTAAAATAAATCAGAAAAAACAATAAACAACGCGTATGTCTGTATTTATAATTAAACAAAATAGTTTCTTATCTATAAAAAGGGGGTGGTTTTGTAGAAACACATTTCACAAATAATATAATGTACATTAGGGTGGGTCTAAAATCAGTTTTTTTGAATTTTTATTAGTAATACCAAAAATATTGTTCTTTGTGATTTTTTTTTTTTTTTTTAATTTAGATCCATATCTCCGGCTCCCCCAATCCGGTTAAAGTTAAATACTGCCTAATTTTCCAATCAAAATAGATGAAAAAAAAATTACAATATTAAAATTCTTCTGGATTAGGCAAGCCTGAGATATTGACCTAAATTTTTTTTCCAAAAAAAATATTTTTATTTCACAAAGAAGAATATTTTTAGTATTGTTATGTGTTTCTATTTTGTTTTAATTATGAATACACACATACGCGTTGTTTGTTGTGTTCTCTGACTTATTCAACGCTGACTTTTTGTTGAGTGATTACATTTGCATAAAACATAATTGACAAATGATTCAAGCTGATCCGAATTACGCGTTCAGTAACATGATGATGATTTTATTCAACAGTGAATTTTATTGAGTTATTAAATGTGAACAAGAATTTTTGTGTATGATTAAATCAAGATAAAAGTTAATTTTGCAGTTCTCTGGTAAGGTTCAGTAACGAAGAGAAAACAGTAGAAAATTGAGCAAATTTCCCTAATTTCACAGCAAATTTTAGCCTGATTATGAAATCTTTTTTTAAACACAACTGGAAAATATGCTAAAGTCCAAGAGGACTTGCAAAAAAAAAAACAATCAAATATACCAATCGACTCAGAATCACTTGCTGATTCGATGTCAGTACATCCTTGTGTCCATATAAATATTTTAATACAACTGCAGGTAACGAAATATAAATTATTTTGATAGGATTTGGCACATAAGTCATTATTGGCCCAGGGATGAACCCTATTGAATTTGGTAAGAATCGGTCCGAATCCAATCCTACCACTTTTAGAGGGGTTCCTTCTGAATTAGACTTAAACGGTATGTAGACACACATAACAGTAGATATCTGGCTAAAATTTGGGTTGTAAATGACAAAAGAAGACTCAGGAATTTGAACCGCATTTGTAAAACATATTATCAAGTAATTAAGGGAGTAAATAGCACACAAACGGTTTAAATAATTGTCCCAAAATTCATGGGAGGTCGTTACTCTCGCGTGAGAATAACGAATTAGCAGCATGGTTACTTATAGTGAAGAAATAAGTGGTTACTTACAATCGTAAAGTAAGGAGTTACTCTTAGAAAACAATATACCTTTTCAAGTATTTTTTAAACTATTAAAAGAAATAGATAAAAATCTTTATTTTTTAATTGATTAAAAAATCTCTGAAATACCACTTTGTACATTCAAAAATTTAAGTTTATATAGATGAATCTTAAAATTTTTACAGCAGATAATCTTTTATTTTGTTATAAGTTTAAAAAAAAATATATTTAAAAACAGAAATACAAATTCGGAACTTATTTAAAAAACTACAAGTAAATCATTATTTTGCATGCACTTATAAGTACTTTTACCACTCATTATCAGTAGGATATTATTTTGTACTTTAAAGTAATGCAAAGGGTAACGACCTATCATTACATGGTAATCGACACGGTATTGAACTGTCATTAACATGTTTTTGCTGGGCAGATATAACTTTGTGTATACAAAAGAAAAAAAAGTTAGTTAAAAAATTTGTAAACGGTTTTCAATCCGACTCATGTCCAAAATTAGGACATCTACTTAATTAAAATTTGACCTAAAAATCCAAAACATTTAGTAAAAATATTTTTCAAACAAAACTTAGCAAATTAAAACAAAATGATACATTCTTTTATGTTTTAACTATTTTTTAAGCCTTTGATTTTTTTAATTTTGTCTAAATTTTTTTTTTTGGAAAAAATTAATAAAAACAAAAATATGTTGCTCGATAAAAAAAATATAAATTTGTGTATTCGAATTCGTAAGGCAATTTCAAAAAAAATTAGCAGCTTTAAAGTGTTATAAGTGTATGTAAAAGTAATTGAGTTAATTTGGACATTTTTATAATTTTTTTTATTAATTAAAACTTTGCTATATTTTATACTCATTGAGTTTATAGCAACTTACCAAAATTTAGTAGCGCTTACAAATTTGTTATACTAATTTGGTTGTACTAATATTTATAATATTTAATAATTTTTTTTCCTGAAATCGATTTTTAATTTCACTGTACAAAAAGTTTACTAAATTTTAGTAGCTGCTACTAGGTTTTCTACTAATTTCATTGTACTACACATCAGCAGACATGTCTCTTAGGTCTCTTCGGATGAATTACTCTTCTTTGAATATGCTCCTGATTGATAACTGTTTGTAGTTGTTGTTGTTTTTTTTTGTAATTTACCGATTGTTCGTGTTTCATAATTATAACGTTATCAACAAATGATAAGACTTCGGTTAAATTAGATCGATTTAAAAATATTTCTTTATCTGTCATCATATGCCCCGTGGAAAAATACTGTCCGACCTTGAAAAAGGTTAAATTTTGGCTTTCAAAGCCGAAAATGTGAGTTTTCGAGAAACTGCTCGAAGATTGGGTCGCAATCTAAGGGTAGTTCAAATTTTTTTAAAGGATCCCACAAATAATGGAAAATCAAAACGTGCAGGGCGAAAAAAAAATTCTATCGCAAGGCGAAATAGCTCATATTAACTGACTGGCAAGCAACTCCTCATCTAGTAAACCCTAGTATTGCGAAAATTCGAGCCCAATTTGGAGTCATTGCATCAAATGGAGATAAAAACATAGTTCGTTCTAAAATGGCCATAGTTCAGAGGTTACTACCACGTCACATCGTTGCTAGAATGCAGTTTGCTCATGACAACATAGGTACGGATTGGAAAAAGGTAAATCGTATAATTATAAAAAAATAGAATTGAAATGAAACTTAAAATGGGTACAAACATCAAAAATTTCACACTAGGTCATATTCTCCGACGAAAAAAATGGAATTTAGATGGCCCAGACGGCAATCGAGGCTTCTGGAGAGACATAAGTAAGGAACCCCTAACTTTCACAAAGAGGAGCATCATTGATAGTGTGGGGAGCTTTTTGTGCCGATGGTACATTAGAAATTAAATTTGTTTCATATAGAATGAATAGTGCTGACTACATGAGAACGTTGGAAATGAGTTTAGTTTCATTTAAAAAAAAAATCCAAACAAAAGCTTCATTTTTCAAACAGGATAACGCGGCTATCCATGATAGTGCGGCAACTAAAAATTGGTTTTCCTCCAAACATATTTCTGTTTTGGAATGGCCTGCGTTTTCCCCAGATCTTAACCCAATGCAAAACGTATGGGGTATTTTGTAAAACAGGGTTAACTCCGAAAATCTCCAATACAGGTTGGTTGAAAAGTTCCTGCGCTCACCAAAAGATGGCACTGCTAGCTCCAAACTTTTTTTTTCTCAAGTTGGTATAACTGTTCTGAGAACACATGCAAAGTTGCAGGTCATTCTGTCAATTCTTTCTTTCTTTACCAGCCATTTGAAGTTGACGTGTCATTGATTTTTTTTAATATGGAAAAAATTGAATATCGTGCAGTCATTAGATTCTTTGTTTTGAAGGGTTCAAAAGCAAAGGAAATTTATGAACAATTGTAAGATGTGTATAAGGAGTCCTCACCTTCAAAACGCACCGTTGAATTTTGGGCTGGTGAATTTTAACGTGGTCGTACCAGCCTTGAAGACGATCCACGCGAAGGACGACCAAAAACTGCAACCACAGCAGAAATCATTGAGCAGGTACATAATATGGTAATTGAAGTTCCAAGTTTGACTAAGCGTGAAATTGCTAATGCCATAGGCATCTCAGACGAATGAGTACTCCATATTTTACATGAAGAATAACGTATGAAAAAACTGTTTGGAAAGTTAGTGCCGCACACATTAACAATTCAACAAAAACTGGATCGAAAACCAAGTTTCTCAGCGAAATTTGGGGCGTTTTATGCCGAATAAAACCAACTTCTTGCGTCGTTTTATAACTATGGATGAGACTGCCCCCATGATCCTAAATTGAAACAAGAACATTTACAGTGGACTGAAGCTGGTTGTTCAGCTCCAAAGCAGGTGAAGTCACAACGATCAGCAAAGAAGGTTATGGCATCAGTTTTTTGGGATGCAAAAGGAATTTTGTTGATTGATTATCTTCAGAAAGGTAAAACAATCAACTTTGAATATTATTGCTGCCTTTTGGATCAGCTGGATGAAAAAATTCGTGAGAAAAGACCTGATTTTAAGAAGAAAAAAAAAAATAATTTTTCATCAAGACAATGCACCTGCTCACAAAAGTGTTTTGACGATGGCTAAATTCAAAGAATTAAAGAACGAATTGCTTGAACATCCACCGTATTCACTAGATTTGGCTCCCAGTGACTACTATCTCTTCAGCAATCTCAAACAATTCCTTCGTGGAAAGCATTTTTCGTCGAATGAAGAGGCCATAGCAGCCGTAGACGGTTATTTTGCAGAGCTTCCGGAAAACCGTTATAAGGATGGGGTAAAATTATTGGAAGATCATTGGAACAAGTGTATTGAGCTTCTAGGAGATTATGTTGAAAAAAAAAATTAATTCGTAACAAAAACAGTATTCTTTCATTTCGAGCGCAGGAGCTTTTCAACCAACCTGTACGCTAATGTAGCTTCGTCAAAAACTTTCATATTGAAACAATGGGAGCGAAATTGAAATAAAAAATTTAGTAGAAAGTATGCACAATAGAGTTTTTACTTTAATTAAAAATAAAGGTGGAATAATTCCTTATTAATTTTATTACAATAGCGTTTTATTTAAGAAAAAGTATTAATGACCTTATAATTATGAAACACGAACAATCGGTTAATTACCAAATAAAAATACAACAACTACAACTACAAATATAAAACAGTTATCAATCAAAAGCATACGCAAAGAAGAGTAATTCATCCGAAGAGACCTTAGGGAATCAATATATATTGAAAGAGTTATATTAAAAAGAAAAGTGACGTTATAATTAAAAAATGGACCTTATGAGAACTCAAAGTTTAAAAGAGCCTCTTGAATATGGAGAGCTTAAACACAAAACCATTGAAAAAATATTTTTAACTCCATTCTTGCCTACTCAGGGAGCCCTAACTTTTCCAGAATTTAGGTTGCTGATAAGATCTTTTACCGGATCGAATTACGTGCATTAGTCTAGTTTAACATAATTAAAAATGTACAGAGATTGAAAGCTCGTTATAAATAAACAAAAATATTATTATATATTTGTCCGATTTCGAGATATCGCGGATTCATACTGAAAGCTTTTTTTTATTTGATCAACTTACTTAATTTCATTATAATAAAAGAAAATTACAAAAAGTTGTCAAGAAATTCTTGCATTAACGGCTCAAGTCTATATTTTTTATGTACAAATGCTTGATATTAACTGACTGAGGATCCGAAATAAAGTTTTTTTTGTAAGATACTTAAGGCAAGTAAAATCATTAATTTCGGCTTTACCGAATCTTATTATACCAACCACAGTGTTTTTGTTACAAATAAAATAAAAAAATGTAAATTGAGAAAACATTTTGGTGGTGAAAAAATGTTTATGGTAAAAAAGGGGTAAAAAAAGCATTGTAGATGTAAAAGCAATTATTGTGGTAGAATAAATATTTTTAAGGTGAAAAAAAATTTTGGTATAAAAAAAATTATTAAAGAAAAAAAATTTAAAGTGAATATAAATAAATATTCACCGCTAGGCATATGGTGAATAAATATAAAAAAGAAATATTTCAAAATATTTTATTAATAAGACGCTAATGTAAAAAACAAAAATTTGTATTGAAAATTAAGAGGGATCTTTGCATTCAAGTTACATAAAATCAATTTTTCCTTATCTCTAACAACGCCAAATAAAACTGACAGATCCAAGCTTCCCGGTTCTGAGTTAGTTCGTGCAAGTTTTCCATAGTGAAAGAGCAACTTGATCGATTTTTTAGAAGTAGTATAAAACCCAATGAATAACTTTACTCAATATGATTGTCACACAGAGAAAACTAATTTAAATTTGATTGTAAAACTTAAAAAATGCACGAAAATATTTTAAAATAACTCAAATACTTAATTTTAACAACAACTATTAGTAGATATGTAAATCTCAACTATGTAGTTAAATGAAATACAACGTCATGTATTTTAGAAGTACCTAATACCTGCAGATTGTTGCTTCAACTGTTTTAAATTTAATTGAATCTTTTTTTTTCACTATTTTTGTGGGCAACGTGATTTTGCCCACGTACTTGTTGACACGCGCAATTGAAGTTGAAGAATGTTCATTGACGTCGTCGTTTAAGCTTTTTTAATGATGGTTGTGTTCGGCACGTATGAACCAAATTTGTCATAAATTTGTTGGACTTACAACCGGATATTAGAAACCCTATTGTTGACAATTATTAAAAAAATGCTTGGAATTTTTCGAAAATGTTGAAGTTATGAATGAAATTTATTTATAATTAAATATCAGTCATAAATAAAACAAAAATGTTTAACATGTGTAAGTCATTATTTATTACGACAATTGATAATATATAAGGTTATAAATGAAATTTATTGAAAAGAAAAAAAAAAAAACGAATTCATTCATAAATTAGACAATAGATAATTATATCAAATATTTTATAAGGTTGTAATTTATGTCAGCAAATTATATATCGGTCAAGAGTGACCATATTGGGATCTAATATAGATTGGGGTCTGATTACACAGTACAACACGAACAATTACGGAGCTCGGACAATGAATACGAAAAATCAGTCAAATTCAAGATTGCTTATTAAGGGTTAATTAAATTATTATTTAGAGTCAGTACAAAAAAAAATAAGCAATCTTAAATTGGACTGATTTCTTGTTTGTGTTAAGTTTTAGGTTTTGGGGTGTTTTGAAATATGTAGTAAAATTTTATAATCATATTTGTAGGACATTTCATACCAGTAATCCCCCTTTTTAGGGTGTATTTGACGATTTGTTAGAATGTTAATATGTTTCACAAAAATATTTGCGTTAATATTTTCTACAAAGTTGCGAACATACCCTACACCTCAGATATAAACAACACATAGTTTCATATGTATAACGATATGCTGCACGAACAGTTTTGTTAGAAAAATGTATGCTTTACGCACATAGTTTGTAAATATACTAACACATATTCATATATGTAAACATACCAAATTTGTATCTAAAATTACACAAATTATGTGTAAAATTGATTTTTGAAAGGAAATTTATGAAAGGACACTGTTTTCTTTCAAAAAATTTTATGAATTTAATGAAAATAAATTAGAATGCACCCACGAAGCAATAGTGCCAACTAAAATTCATTTGTATTAACCAAACTTTGAGACCAGTTGTGTAACCGAATTTCAGTTAGAAACTGATGAAATTTAATTCTGTGTATGCATTTTAGTAGTTTTTTTTTGTGGGCAGGGGGTTCCTCTAAAGTTCAGTTAAATTTGAATATAATATAGCGGTCACAAGAAATCAGAATTTGGTAACAGTGGCCTAGTCTCATGTTTATGAGTAGAAATGGATTTGAAAGTTTTTCAAAAATTTCCCAAACTTTAAAAACACTAAACCAAAAAAGGTAAATTAGGGTAACTTTATTCTAAAAGTTAACAAAAATCCAGCAATTCCCAAAAAATTAGTAGGAAGTTCTAAAAATCAGAAATTTTATAATTTTTACTTTTTAAAGCATAGATCCCAAAATAAATTTGTGTATTTTTTTTTTCTACCATTGACAGAACTACGTAATTTTGAAAAAAAAAAAAAAATAAAATTGTTGCACAGTGTTGCAAGTAATTTATATATTTTGTAAAAATAAGAGTAAGCGGGTTGTAAAAATACGACGTTAACAGGCATATAAACAAGTAGTCAATTTTACACACAACTTATGCTATCAATACACACATCATACATATTTTTATACTTGCACCCAGAGAAAAAACATGAATGAGGCAATCATATTCGAAGAGCATCATATAGTTTTGGGTTTATGGTTGTGCCAACCATAGTGGTCCTATAATATAATTATCATATTATAATTATACAATGACCATATTTTTACCATAATATAGTCCCTACAGTTATAAAATGATTCAAAAATTACCATAAAATGGTTCTAAATAAACATGTTATGAAATTTATCATATTATGAGCGCACATAATGATAGTATGCTCAATATGTTATCATATATTATGGTCCCCCATAACTTTATTATGATTCCTGGATTACCATTATATAATCCCTACAATTATACATGATCCTTGTTATTATATTATGATTATTAATATACATAATATGACTATCTAATATTTCCAAGAAATGTGTTTCCTAAAAAAAAATTGATATTAAATACTTTTTGAAGAAAAATTGTTAAGGAAAAATCATAGATTCTAAGAACCTTTTTTTCAAGAAAACTTTGATTCTGTGAACTTTTTTTTATGAAAACTACTTATTTTTTTAATTCTAAGGACTTTTTTTTTAATAAAAACAAGTAATAAAAGGCTTAATTTCGGCTGTGCCGAATCTTTGAATACCCTCCACCTATGTTCTCTATTGTTTTTGATACAAATAATGTAAAAAACTTTTGAAGTAAAATTATGAAGGTGAAAAAAATTTTTTGAGGTGAAAAACTTATTTGGATGCGGAAACGAATTTTTTTACGTGAAAAAAATTTTGAGGTAAAAAAATTTTTTTAGGTGAAAAAACTTTTTTTGTGGTGAAAAAAATTTTTTGAGGTGAAAAATATTTGAGGTGTACAAAATATTATTAATTTCTAAGCGATTGGTGGGAAAAATATGAGAAAGTATATAATATACCACTCGCTACTATGAAATTGTACTAAAATACACCAATTTGTATGGAAAATTTAGAGGTGTCTTCACATTTTCACTCATAACTTTTTAACCGCTAGACCGATTTTGCTCATTTTCAATACCAAACTGCTCGGGAGGATGTACAATAATCTGAGTAAAAATAGGCACCCCGCTTGCGTCTTCGCGTCGTGATCGCCATTTCAACACACAGACAGACAGACGGACATCGCTAAATCGACTTAAAATTGCATAAGGATCACGAATATATATACTTTATGGGGTCTTAGACCTATATTTCGACATGTTACAAACGGAATGACAAACTGATATATACCCTCACCATGTATGGTGGAGGGTATAAAAATAGATACAGGAAAATTGTACAAATTTGTATGGAAAATTTAGAGGTACCTTCACATTTTCACTCATAACTTTTGAACCGCTGAACCGATTTTGCTCATTTTAAATACCAAACAGCTCGGGAGGATGTTTAATAATCTGGGTAAAAATAGGCACCCCCGCTTGCGTCTTCGCGTCGTTATCGCCATGTCAACAGACAGACAGACAGACGGACAGACAGACGGACATCGCTAAATCGACTTAAAATTGCATAAGGATCACGAATATATATACTTTATGGGGTCTTAAACCTATATTTCGACATATTACAAACGGAATGACAAACTGATATATACCTTCACCATATATGGTGGAGGGTATAAAAATCTTAGACTCTAACGTCATTTTTAAGATTTTTTTAAAAAGTTCTTAGAAAGTTATCTATTAGAAAAAGTCCTTAGAATCAAGTATTTTTTATGATAAAAAGGCCTTAGAATCTATGAATTTTTCTTTCAAAGAAAGACCATAGAATCTAAGATTTTTAGGAATATATGAATTTTTATCTAAGAAACAGTTTGCGGAAACTTGGAATTTTAGTTTAAGGAAAATTTCATGGAATCTAAAAATGTTTTTATCAGATAAATTTCTAAAAATCTTGTATTTTGTATAAGAAACCTTTTCGTACAAAAAAAAACTTTTTTAAATCTTATAAAAATATATTTTATTAATATTCCGAGAACTTTTTACAAAAAATGAATTAATAAATATATTTTATAAAAAAAATTATTTTTTATTGCAAAGAATTAAAGAAAAAATCCTTATACAGAATCTTATAAATTAAAAAAAAAAATTTCTAAAGTTAAAAAAAATTAACTGGATCTTAATGGGTCAATTAATGAAAGTTATTTTCTACCCATCTGATATTTGTCCAATTTTAGTAAAAATTTGAATGAATTGATAAAAATTTGGTTTTTATGAAAACATAATTATCATATTTTTTCATAATCAGAATTTTTGTTATCACAGTATGGTTACAGCCAGTCATGTTATAAAATAGGAGGTGACAATCATAAAATAGTAAAATATTTACTATAATAATGGTGGTAGCGGCCATGTTGATAGTTATAAAACCAAAAACTTGATTGTGACAACCATACACGATTGCAGCAAGCACAATATAGTAGCAGTGATCATGTTGCAACCATGTTTTTTCTCTGCGTGTGTAAGCCTATAAAATGATCCAATGGGTTAATAAATAGATTCTAACCATCAATATTATCATTAGTATAGAAAATACTTTATTATTTTATGATTGTCACCTTATTTTATAACATGATTGGCTGTAACCATAATAGAAAATATATGATAATTATGAAACTATAAAATGTTGACCACAATCAAATCAAATAAAACATGACTTTGACATTTACAGTTATTTACAGTCAATTAAATCCCCAAAGTGAAAATGATATTATCTATTATAATTTTTACATAAGTATTGTTACAATTTTTTTTATTAAAACGAGACAGAATTTGTTTATTTGTTTTCATAAAAAAAATATTAATTAATTTTTTGTAAAATAACGACTTTCTTGTGGTAAAAGTACACAGAGTATTTATAAAATAATTTTTTATAAGAAAAAGTCTGTAGAAACCAACAATTGTTTTTTACGAAAAGGTTTCTTATACAAAATACTAGATTTTAAAAAAATTTTCTGATAGAAACATTTATAGATTCTATGCACTTTTAATTGTTAGATAAAAACCCATATATTCTTAAAAAAAAACTAAGTTTCTAAAAAATTCTTTAATTCTGAAGATTTCTCATCATGAAAAAGTCCATGTTTTTTTTAATTAAAAAATTCCTTGGTTTAAAAATTTTTTTTAAGTATTTTTCTTTTAAAAAAAGTCCATAGCATTAAAGAATTTTTCTTGAAAAAGTTCTTAATATCAAATTTCTTCTTAAAGAAATATTTTTAAATTTAAAGAACTTTTCAATAGTTTCGAATAATAATATAATTGTAGGGACAATATTATGGTAAAATTGTGGTAATTTTTTTTTATATATGATAACTATTTTATAGTATCACTATGCTTGGCACAATCATAATTCCAAAAATATATGATGATATTCGAATATGATTATTCCAACCATGGTTTTTCTTTGCGTGTATTGTGACAGCACTAGTCTTCCATTAGTGTCGAATTGTATTAATCGTCCACATGCCGTTAATCAGCTACCAAGATGATCCAATGAACTGGTTAAAGCGTGACGAGAGAATTTTGCCGAGAACCTTTATAAGTCGTACACTCACCACGCTCGTCAATTGAACTATTTTCCAGCGCTTTTTGAAGGACTGTTGCACTTGTTTCCGTATAAAGTGCAATTGACTCAAAAAATTTTGCTGGCAGGTCGGCCACTTTGCTTGCAATACTGCAAAACAGTCGCTTGAAACATTGCGACTGAACCGGATTTTTGAAAATAAATTTTGATGCCCATTTCACACGGCGTTAACAAGAAAAATTTGCCGCATAAGTAAAACAGAAATCCACACGAGATCCATTAAATACTATTGTGTGCCGGCGTTTGCGACAAAAGCATCATTGGACCATTTTTTTACAGAGAACGCAAAACTGTCGATGGGGAACTGTCGACGAGAATACCTAAAATAGGTCTAGACCGCTAATGGGTCCTGCAATAAAAATTTTTCAGCCGCGCGATGTCAAAAAAGACTATGTTGACTGGCCACCTAGATGTTCAGATCTGAACCCTCCGAAATTCTTATTGTGGAGTTACTGGAAAAGAAAAATGTACTCCAACAAGCGTCAGACCACTGACGAACTCAAGGCAAATATTTGTGCCAAAATCATCGCTATACTGCCCAAGATACTCGAAATGGAAAATTCAGCAACAACTACACATTCGATAGATGTTGTATTCAAAAAGTAGTCCAAACTAATTGAAAAAGACCAAATTAAATAAGAATACCACACATATGGAAATCGGTTGTTTTTTAATTTATTCATACCGACATAAAAGGTGGCACACCCTATATACAATAAATTAAAATCGTTTTCCAACAAAAATAATGTAGTGTGAACTTAGGTAATAAATGCCGCAAAAAATTATGTTATATTCTTTGAAAATCGGTAAACGTTTGTGCCGGCCTAGAATAACAACGTGACGTAGAACGATTGTTGCTGTAAAAGAAAATACGCCCAAAATAATGACATACAATATTGATGGTAAAAACTGTCATTATTTTGGTGTAAAGTATACAGCAGAGATCTTTTTCTCCTCAATATCTTTTTCGCTGATTAAAAACAAAATATTTTTTTGTTTTATTATTATTCTTATAATTATTTAAATAAAAATCGATATTACACTGTACATTCGCTGGAGCACATAAGAGTCACATAGTATATTTGCAATATTTACTCGTCTTATGATGTTTGTTTACAAGAAATTTTTAGACAAAGGCAAGCGAACCCTTAGAGAATGCGAAACAAACAATGAGAAATTGGTTCTATCTCACAACTGAAACGCTTATCATGTTTTAGCGGCCAGGAAAATACGTCATATGCATTACATTTGTTTCTTCATGTTTTATGCCGAGATTTGGCAAAAAAAGTTTGATGACACCTATGGATTAAAAATACCTCCTAGAAAAGAACAAGTTTTTTAATAAATTTTTAAAATTTTTGTTCTTTAAATATTTGTTGCCATCAGGCTTGTTTTTAATTTTATGGCCAAACCTACAAAACATTCTACTAAAATACAGTAATAAAAATGTTTTACAACTAAAAAAATCATAACTTTTTTCAATATCCAATAACCTTTTTTATTATCCTTGTTAATTTTTTTTTGTTCTCATCAAAGCGCCGCGGCAGAAAACAAACATTAAAATTCTTAGAAGTTTCCAATAAAAAGAACACTGACCACCAACAACTAAACACACTATGAACCAACAACCATCATTCTAATCACAATTAAGAGGGATCATCGTCCTAGTGCAAGGTGAAATTCCTAAAGGCCATAAAAAGTGCCATAAAACACATACTAAATTCATCAGAAAAACAGCAGCACTATTTATTAAGGGATTAATAACTTGACCGGATGCCGACATATGATCGCAAATAAACTATTGTTTTTTAAATTTCATTGGAAAACAGTTCCTTTCTAACTATATGTAAGAAAAAAAAACACACACACAAAGAAAAAATATTTTAGTTTAAGATAAAAATAGAAGACCAAAAATTGGATTTGTTTTTGTGCAAATGAATGAACATTTCTAAAGAAGCTGGGCCATGCAACAGATAGAATGCTGATGCTGTTGTGACGACGTATTAAGAGTGCATACACATGTGCAGAGTTCTTAAAGAATTTAATCAATAGAAGGATGTACACAGTCTAAACATATATCTTGAAATTGCGATAAATACGGCTTTGTTTGAACTTCTCACATATTTTGAGACATAAATTACAGAAGATCAAGATCGACCATATGATACCCTACTTCAGTCACAAAAATAATTAATAAATCTCATCAAGGGTCAAAAAATTTAAATGCTTTGCAAGATCATGTTATTTGCTATTTTTAGCTTGTAGAGAAATTCTCTAAATTTTTAACGACAAAATTCGGTAGATGTACACAGAGAAATAACATGTTTGAATCATGATTACTGCTAATATGTTATACTTTCTGCATTCGGGTATGGTTGTCACAATCAAGATATTGTTTGTGATATTAGGTTCTAACCATCAAATATGGTCGCTACCATCATTTTTGTAATAAATATTTTATTATTTCATGATAGCAACTTTCTATTTTAAAACATGGTTGGCTGTTACCATACTGCGATAACAAAAATTCTGACTATGAAAAATATGATAATTATAGAACTGTGTATAAAATGCTGACAGCAATCAAGAAGTAATTATAAATAATAAAAATTTTATCAGTTCAGTCACTCATGTAAAAATGATAATATATGATCATTTTCACCTGGGGGGTTTTATTTTCGAAAATTCCTTATTTATATAATATTATAATTAACACTAATGCATTGTTGCAGAAAATTATTGTCAAAAAGATTCTATATATAGATTTTATATTTTAAAATTCTTTTCAAATTAATCAATTAAAAAAAATATGTTTAATAATTCCCTTCTTGAAAAATTACGACTTTTTTTGGAAAAAGTACTTAGAATATTAATAAAATAATTTTTTTTAAGAAAAAATCTGTAGAACCCAAGAGTTGTTTTGTACTAAAAGGTTTCTTATGCAAAATACCAATTTTTAGAAATTTTTTAAAACATTTTAAAATTCCATGGAATTTTCCTTAACAGAAAACTCTCAGATTCTGCAAACTGTCTAATAAAGGGTGTCCCAAGAAGAACGCAATTTTTAAATCTGGCAACATTCGAAGTGTCATTGTTTGACATTTGAACAATTGTTATTGTTTGCTAGTAGAAGGTACGAGGTTAGTAAAAATGGAGCGCTACACGAATGAACAACGCATTCTCATTGTGAAATTGTTTTACCAAAATGGTGAAAGTTTTGCGGCTACAGTTCGCAAATTGCGATCAATTTGGGGTCACAATAATGCTCCAAAAGAGTCAACTGTAAAGAGATTAATGGATAAATTTGCCGAAACTGGGTCTGTTAGTGATGTAAAGACAACAACCCGCCATCGACCAGGTCGATCGACCGAAAATGTCGCAGCTGTACGTGATGATGTCGCTCAAACTCCATCCACCTCAATTCGACACCGAGCTCAGCAAATTGGTGTCTCCAAATCCACTTTGCAGCGAATTTTGACGAAAGATTTGCATCTTCATGCATACAAAGTTCAATTGAGTCAGGAACTGAAGCCAGCTGACCATGGACAGCGAAGGGAGTTCGTTAATTGGGTATTGGAGAGACAACATGAAAATGCTGATTTTGCCGATAAAATCATCTTCAGTGACGAGGCCCATTTTCATCTTGATGGCTTCGTCAATAGGCAGAATTGTCGCATTTGGGGTGAGGAAAATCCTCCAGTGATTCACGAGAAGCAAATGCATCCTCAACGTGTCACTGTGTGGTGTGGTTTTTGGGCTGGAGGAATCATTGAACCTTTTTTTATGAAAATGAGGCAGGTCAAGCGCAAACAGTCAATGGTGTTCGGTATCGTGAAATGATAACCAGTTTTTTCTTGCCTAGAATTGAAGAAATGAATGTGGAGGGCATGTGGTTCCAACAAGACGGCGCCACATGTCATACAGCCAGAGAAACAATTCAATTGCTGCATCAGTCATTCCCCGGTCGTGTTATTTCGCGTTTTGGAGATCAGAATTGGCCGCCTAGATCGTGCGATTTAACACCATTCGATTTTTTTCTTTGGGGTTTTTTGAAGTCGATGGTTTACGCGAATAAGCCGACGACGACTCAAGCCTTAAAAGAGGAAATTGGACGCTGCATTAATGAAATGCCGCAGCATTCATGCAAAACGGTCATTGAAAATTTCATTAAAAGATCGCGTGCATGCCAGCAAAGCCGCGGCGGCCATCTGCACGATATATTGTTCCATACATAACCTCATTCTGTCTACTTTATGATATAATAAAGTTTCACGATTTTTTTTTAAATATCTGTGTGTTTATTTAAAATTTAAAAATTGCGTTCTTCTTGGGACAACCTTTATAAAAATTTACATTTTACTAAAAGAAAACTTAGATTCGAAGGCCCTTCTGTGAATAAAAATATTCGAGGCAGCGAGGCTAAACTTGAAGCTAAAAATTTGCCATTTAGTACATCCTGAGTTTTATACCGTCCTTGCTCTTAAGACTATCTAAAAAAAATATTGTAAATGTCCTTAGAATCTAAGAATTTTTCAATTAGAAAAATTACATAAAATCTAAATTTTTTATTAAAAAAAAGTACTTAGAATTCAAAATTTTTTTTAAAGTATTTTTCTTAAAAAAAAAAAAAAATCCATAGAATCAAAGAAGTCTTCTTGAAAAGGTACTTAATATCAAATTTTTTCTTTAGGAAAAACATTTCTTAACATAAATAAAGAAATGTACTGAAATTTAAAGAACTTTTTCATAGTTTCGAATCATAAAATAACTGTAGGGACAATATTATGGTAAAATTATGGTTATTTTATTATCATAAAGTTATAACTATATTATAATATGACTATAGTTGGCACAATTATAACACCAAAAATACATGATGATCTTGGAATATGATTGCTCCAAACATGTATACATGAAGTTAATAGGGGAGCCAAATCAATAAGTCTTCACAAAGACTTAGAAAAACACATTACACTCAAAGGCCGATATAACGATACTCGTCATAACGAAAACGCGATATAACCTACAACCTAATTGTTTGCATTACCTACCACATATGTGACCTTCTCCGAGAAAAGGGACCTAGTGTGTGAAAATAAAGTTTTGAGAAAAACGCATTTAAAGTTTCATAACGCATTATCACTGTGAACACACCTTCAGTTGGGAGTTGCGATTTGTTATGGTTAGTTATGATTGGGTGCCGACTTTGGTGAAGTCGTGCCTATGTTGCGAGACAATACCTTTGTGACAATACCTTTGCTATTGTTGCTACTCTGTTCGTTCTAAGCTATCTGTTCGCTCTCAGCAAAGGAATGATGTGCGTATACTAATAAATACATTTTAATCAGAAATCTAACTCATTTCATCTTATTCTTAAGTCCAAACCCGTTTTTTGACACACCAGATCCCTTTTATCGGAGAAGGTCACATAAAACGAATATTTCTGAAAATTAGTACTCGATATAACGAAAAATATGTAAAAAATTTAGAAAAAATTAAAAAAAATCTAAATTAAAAAATAAATTTAGAATTTTTTCTTTCTGAACCTTCTAGTGTAAGCATGAAGTATTATTTTTTTTTAAATTTGTAGTTGTTTAAAAAATTTTAAAAATGCTAAGGATGAAGTAAAATCCATACAAAAATGTGATGCGATATAACAAATGTTTCGGTATTACGAATATATCATTCGTAATACCGGGGTTGATTCTTTTTTTCTTTTCTAACTTGTTCAAGTGCTCCACAAAGTAAGATTTCGGAAGGTCATCAAAATTTGCTTTTGTTACGTATATAATAGAATACGTTTTACGGGAAACCTGATGGTGTTTCTTTCGGAGCGTTTGAGTCAATCCATTCGCCGATTTGGTAAACTAAAGTTGTTGCCCTTGTTATTTCCAAGGCATTTGAATGTGTGTGGCATAAAGCACTTTTGATGTCGTGATAACTTCATATTTCTCAGGGATCCCAATGTTAGAATTGTTGTAAAGGCGGTTTTAGTTGAATTCAGGGGTACCGCAAATTTTCCGTTCATTCTTCCTCACTTTTTCTTAGCTTTATAAATGATCTATTAAATCAAACTTCAAATCTTTGTGTTTTTTTTCCGAAAAATTCAAAATCTCTTTTAAAAAAAAAAAAAAAAAAAAAAAAAATTTCCGTTCATTCTTCCTCACTTTTTCTTAGCTTTATAAATGATCTATTAAATCAAACTTCAAATGCTTTGTGTTTTTTTTTTTCGATGCCAGCAACAGTTTATATTCATATTCCTTTGTTCATGGACCAAGCCCTTTGGAGGTTGGGGGCATGAAATAAAATATCAATGGCATACTCAATAGAACCTTTCGACAAACACTGAACAGTCGATTTTAATGTTGGCTGTGACGGATAATGGGGTCACAAATGTGATCTGCACACATAAGGGGTATCGATATTGAGCAATCGCATTGGCGATCTATAGAAATCGTATTTGCGATCGTCTCAAAAAGTGATAAAGGCTGGATCGGTATACTAAAAGGTGGATCTATGTCCGATATTTTTGTTTGTTACAAAAATCAGCACAAACTCATATACTCATGAGGGTATAAATATGCAGACGTGTCTTTATAAATTTAATGCATTTTTGCATAAAATCTATAAAATTTTGTTTGAATTTTACCAATGCAACAACTTATCACTCAATTAATGCAATTTTTCATAAAGTCTTATGATGTGTTCTTTCCTTTTTTTTAATATTGAATTATAAAAATTACGAAGATTTTCACTATTTTGTCAAGAAACGTTTCTTTAACTTTTGCTGGACCGAAGTTAAATAGCTGAAAGTATTTGAACCACAACTTTGAGAAACAGAGATGTGTTCAAAAATTAATTTAAAAATTAGGTTATTAAATACCCTATTCGTTATTCTTCAAAGAATTTATTACTTTAGTCTCTTTCATATATTCATTTCCAGTCACTTATCCAGTGATTTTGGCAGCCATTGAATACAAGCCAAACAAACAGGATAAAGATCAACAACATCATTTTCAAAAACACTCTCTGGCCTATTCACACATACACACACCCACACACATTCAGACACTGGGCCAAAATACTCATTTAAGGTGATTTACCTTTTAAGATATTTCATTTAATCTTGTTTTTGTCGTTTTGAGTTTTTTCTTTTTTTGAAATTTGCCGCTTATTTTAATTTTTGTTGGTCAACATGTGATAACATTGAATGACTGTTGCTCTTCACACTTAACAAAAAAATCCAAACAAAATATCAAACTATAACGACAAATTTATATCGCTACAGTGAATATTTTCAACTGGGGTCGACCTTAAATTGTAACGCTATTGTATTACCATACATGTTAAATTTTAAGTTCCTATATACAGCGGTTTAGGCTAAACGATGAGCAACACATTTTTCTCTTTTTTGGAACATATTTTTTAAATGCCGATGGTATTTATGCAGGATGTTAAGACGAGATTTTCCCCTTATTTCTCTTCTTAAGAAAAATTTCTAAAAAAAGGCCCGTTTTGGATAATGCTTACGCTGAAGGAGAAAACTACATGCCAAATTTCAATTCCATAGCTCCATCGACTTGTGATGGGGACCATTTTTTCCGTGTTGAATCCTGTTTTTATCAGGTTCATATTGAAGTTTCCACAAAATATTTTTTGGTTGTGTTATCCTACACTCCAGAGAAAACATATTGAATCCACATATTAAATTTCAAGCTTCTATATCCTGCACTATAGTCTGGCCGATGTTGAGTCCTTGAAACAAACAGGGGAAAATTGAGCAAATTTCCCTGATTTAGGCAAAAATTTGAGTAAAATCCCTGTTTTTAAATCCAATTGGGAAATCTGCTAAAAACTAATTGGATTTGTAAAGAAAATCAATTGGAATCGCAAAAAACCCAATTTGAAAAAATGCTGAACCTTTGAAATCTGCACATATAACAACAAGAGAACGTTTTTTGCGACGTGAGAGACATCGTCATGGTGTGCCTTGAATCAGTCAGTCACGTGACTGACTGATAAAATTAATACCTAAGATATCCGTGTCAAATTATAGTACAACGTATCACTGTCGTGCGTAGGGTATAGGAATTCATTCGAATTTAAACTTTTGTTTCACACATTATCAGCCACTCAGTTTTGTTTTTATTTTTAATACGACAAAATGGTCACAAGGATAATAACACAATATTTGTAAAGAAAACAACAATATACTAACCGAATTGTGTGGGAAAGCATTAACTCAAAATATGTATTTCCAGGAAAACTCTTTATCAATGATTATGTGTTCACATGACTGAATGATTTAAAGGAACGTGTTTTTTTGGAATATTCTTAATGGATTTTGAAAAACCAATTACTTTCATTGCTGTGGAAAGTCATAGTTAAGAGATAAAGTAAATGAATCTAGAAAAAAGTACTTACTGCGGAGATTTGAAAAATGAATTCTTATTTACTATTATTTTTTCAACAACGGTAAGTTACTCATACGTGGTTCAAGATTAATTTTTTTGTTTACAGCTGATTGATACTCAAGCGAATGTTTCCTATAAATGCAAAGGTTTATTGGAATATGACTAGGAAGAAGGAAATAGTGAGTAGCGTCTGTGGATGTTTGCATTTTCAAATATAATAATATAATAATTTAATTTTGAAAAGCGTGCATTTCCCCCTGAATAAGAACACTTCACGTAAAATAATTGATAACCTAGACTCTGATTAATTTCTGTTGAAATTTACCCAACTTTAGTAGAAAAATGTACTCCTACTATAAGTTGGGTAAATTTACTCTGTGTGCGTATATGAAAAAAAGTACACACATTATGCGTAAATTGATGAACACAAAATGGGTGAAATTGTATTAAAAATGCCTAAAATTTAAATCAAATTTTAAAATTGAAGAGTGAATTTACCAAATTTGTGCGTAAAGATACACGATATTCCTGTAAATGTACACATATAATTGAAAATTAAACAGCCCAAAAATGTTTGTTTTGTAATAAAAACAATAAATTTATTGCTTGGTAAATCACAATAAAAACAATCAATTTATTGTTTAGAAACTAACAAAAAGAATAATTTTTTTGTTTAGCAATTCCAAATAACACTATGGAACATTTTTGGGATTATTGTCTGGGGGGTGAGAAATTCCAAGTCAGGGTGATGGTACTAGGTAAGTATAGTAAAACCCTCAAAGGGTTTGGCGTTCGTATGTGTCAGTTTTTTTATGACCTTTTAAATTTTTTCCTTATCTTGATGTTTTTTCGCTTAGTTGTAACATTTTGGCAAAAACGTAGTTTAACATAACTCGAGAACCACTTGTCCGATTTTTCTAAAACAAACTCAAAAAAATTTAGAATTAAAATTTCTTTAATCCGTTCATATAACGTTTTTCTTTATAATAAACAGTTTTGCCGGTAAAAATTAATTTGTGGAGAAAAAAAAACATTTTTTTGCCTAAAAATTAAATTTTTTTTTTTTAAATTCATAAAAAATCCAAAACGGAAAAAAGGATCAAGTGTTATTAATTTCATGGAAAGTCACATAACCTATAAACAAAATAGAAATCGATTAACGCGTTCTGATTTTTTTTACAATTAAGTGAAGGTTTTTATTCAAAAAAGTGTCATTTATCGCCTTTTTTATAAATTTTCCCCAATAACTCCAGACTTCTGGCCATAAACTACTAACAAAATTAAGTAAACATTTTTATAATTTTTTATTTTTATTTTATTTATTTATTTTTATTTATTTTAATAAATATTGCCTAGACTTTTTCGATGGTGGTTGTTCGGGACTAGTGGCATCGCATTCATCGCTATCATCAGTTTCTGAACCACACATAATGTCAATGTGTGACTCCACTGTTGGCCCTTCTGCATCTCCTGAAAATTCTTTATCATCAAGATCATCCTTGTCTTGCCACACAAGCTTACTCCACCAGCAAATTTCCGCAATTATTGCACTCGGCGACTTTTTGCCTCTATATCTGTAAGTTTTTGTTTTATTAAAATGAGTTTGAAAAAATAAAAAAAACAGTATTACCTCATTTCAAATGGCATAGCAACTTGATGATAGCGTTCACCTTGTTCATCAGATTCGGTAGCCAATTGTTTGCTGAAGTAGTCCAGATGATGATGTAAATAATGGATTTTCAAGGACATGTGGACACCAATTTCTGGGAATGCTCTTAACATCCTTGCGACAGAAACATCGTAGTTGTTAGAACGATGCTTTCCCAACAAGCCTTCTACTACTTCTTTGATTGCCTGCCATGCATTGAATTCAGCGTCAATCAAAATATTGTTGAATGCGTCACTTTTAATCAGCTTTCGTATATCTGGACCATTTACAACGCCTGATTGGAAAAAATTAATTTGTTAAGATGGAAAATCATAGGAAATGAATGTTATATTATAATATTGGCCGTTTGTAACCTGCTGTGCTCTCTGAGTTTCCATCCGTGGCATGCATATTGGTCACCGGAAAATCGTGTGTCCCAATCGCACAAAAAGCACATATATTTTATATAGCCGCTTTGAAGACCGCAAAGCATTGCTACAACTTTTAAATCGCAGCATATGCGCCACATATGTTTGGCGTAGTTAACCATTTTTAAAATATTTTCCAGTGCATCATATGTTTCTTTCGTTTCTGTACTATAGGCGATTGGAACTGAAGGTTTTTTTCAAGCTGAGTTTTGAACTGTAAATAAATAATCTCCAGTCATCTGCTTCATATTTTATTTCCATTGCGTCCATCAATTTTCCTACATCCGGGCAATATGCAGAAGTTTTTTCATCATTCACAAGGAATAAACTTTGGAGTGTTGCCTGACGACTTCGATAAGCTGTGACTTTCACACCGGGTGCCAACAAATTGTTTGATTTCAAAATGGAAGCCAGCTCTTCCGATTTATGCTGTGTTAATTCCAACTTGGCAACAATTGAATCAAGCTTATTTTGATTTATTAAAATTGGCTCATTGGATCTGGGCTAGAAGCTTTTGGCACAGGAATGTGGTCCGAATGAGGCAATGGTGTTGCGGCACTTGCAACACCAACGTAATTATACGATTTTCTTATCCTTTTTGCGGCTCCTTTATTCGCACATGCATAGCAAATCAATGGATTGTGACCTTCGCCAGGATTAGTCCAAGTCATTGGGATACCGAATGGCATACTTTCACGTCTTCTATTTCTCCAATCCATTAGACGGTTGTAGCAGCTTTTACACACTATATTTGGTACCCAATTTTCGTTCACTATAACATTTTGGTTGAAGTACATCTCGTATGTTTGAACAAAATCACTACTGAAATTTCCCCTTTTTTTATGTGTTGAGACATATTGACCACAGCAGTAGCAAAAGCTATTTATATCTGGCTTGCACAGTTCCATATTCTGTTCAGTTTTGTTCACTTTTAAAAAACTGGAGAAAAATCACTTTTACTGTTCGCGTTCGTCGGCACTTGTTGAATGACAAAAATCACAGAACCAGTGTGAGAAAGAGAAGAAGTATAATGACAATGCATGTTTTATGTGAACATTACAGAACCAGTGTTGCCACATCAATATTTCTCTTTTAGTACAGTAGAAAAATATGAGAGAGTTCGGCTTGTGAGTGTCAATGTTTTCTCCAAATAATGTTGTGCATATCTGGAGCAAATTTTTGAAATTCATACATTTACCTAATTGTGAATAAATGAGAAACGCGTGCATCAATTTTCATGATCTATGCCTTTTTTTGCTCATGAGTTATGTGGCTTTACGCGAAAGTAATTAGTTTTGGCACTTTTTTCCATTTTGGATTTTTTATGAATTTAAAAAAAAAATATTTAAATTTTTAGGCAAAAAATACTTTTTTCCCTTCATACATTCATTTTTAACTTCGAAAGTGTTGCACATATAGGAAAACGGTATAGAAACAGATTAGAGAAATTGTAAATCTTAATTTTTCTAAATTTGTTTCATCAAAATCGGACAAGTGGTTCTCGAGTTATGTTAAACTACGTTTTTGCCAAAATGTTACAACTAAGCGAAAAAACATCGAGATAAGGAAAAAATTTAAAAGGTCATAAAAAAAACTGACACATACGAACGCCAAACCCTTTGAGGGTTTTACTATACTGACCTAGTACCATCACCCTGACTTGGAATTTCTCACCCCCCAGATTGGCTGTTGTACTGTGTAATTGATAAATTAAAAAAAAAAACTAAAAGTTTTCTTTTAAAATTTTGAAAATGTTGTAGAATTTTTTTTTTTTTAATTTCAATTTCAATATGTCACAATTTTTTTACCATTATAAGTTAGTATATTTACAAACTGTGTGCGTAAAATTGCTATTCAACAAAATAATACCAATTATAGGCTAATGTGTTTAATTGTAAACACATAGTGTCTAAAAATACTTCGTGTGTGTATTATTGTATATGAAAGTGTGCGCATAAAAGTTTTACGCATTTGGTGCTTATATTTATCGAATTTTCATAATATTACATACAACTTTACCCATTTTATAGTAGTAAATTTACAAGCGCTTTTAGAGTGTATGTTTCCATACAAGCGATGCACTGCAGAATTGATTGAGAAAGATATTCTTTCGGTCGCCCTCCGCAGTACTCGATTCAAAGGAGTCTTAGGAGCTTCCCCCCATACATTGGAGTAGTGTTCCATTTACGCTCGAATGTAGGTCTTGTAAATAGAAAATAGATCGGATAAGGTGAAAATATATCGAATAAGGTGAAAATATATCATACACCGCTCCAAAAAATTATGTTTTCTAAACTTCGAATACCCGTTCACTACAACACCACCACGTGGTCAAGGTATAAAGTGTTAGTGCTGATGTTTATTACAACAAAAAATATAAAAACTAGACCCACGTTTTAGTGTACATATCTACTCAGAATCACATAATTAAAGTAACGTATAAAGCCGGTATTACTAATATGTAACGTGACAAAACAGGTGATATAATCTAAATCAGGGGTGCCCAAAAGTTCCTTATGGAAGAGCAAACACCAATACATTTAAAGAATAACTAATTTTTATTCAATATTTTTTATTGTAAAAACCAATACATACAAAGAAAAAAGAAAAAAAAAATATTTCATATCATACGTTAAACAAAAACAAAATCTACATTGATGATCGCTGTCACCTTCTACCGAAAACTGAATATTACTATGGAGAGAAATTGCTAAGACTTTTTTAATCCTCTGAGTCAAAAGCGAAATCGTTTGTAAGACCACACCACTTCTAGGGAACTAATATTCGGAGAGCTGGAGCCAACCCAAATCTGAAAATCATCGAACGGTGGTACATTATATGATCATCCAAAGTTGTATGTCGTATGTCCGGGCAATGTACATCATCCCAGTTAACCTATCAGTGAGTGACCGGCTAGCGCTGCCGTCAGTTTTAAAACATCTCTCCTACTCCTACTGAGATTTAGTGATCCCCAGATGGCCATCTGCCCCTTATTGATTCAAAACCAAGGAAATTGGGTGTCATACGAGCTGAAGCCGCGCGACGCCAAAAGGTGATTTTTCGCTTGTAAACAGTTCCTCTAATGCCATAAAAGAAAGGGTTGTTTGCATCTCACTGTGACTGGTGATGAAAAATGGGTCTGGTCTATTACGCATCCTTCGCAAAGCCGAGTATTATTGGCATGAAGCTTATGCTCTGAATTTAGTGGGACCAGCGTAATCTTCCACGAGCTGCTCAAACCAGATGAAAATAACAGATAAGAACACTATCGGAATTCAAATTATGCGCTTGGACCGCATACTAAAGCAACACGACAATTTGATTTTGGAGCATAACAACGCTCGAGCACATGCTGCAAGGCCCGAAACGATGAAATCAGAAGTTCTACCCAGTCCCCGTGCTGCCTAGACATCGCTCTCCGATTACTACCTCTTTTTGGACGATGACACTTGACCTGAAGTTCATTTCATATAAACAATGCAAAAAATAGGTCGATGATTGGTTTGCCAGAAAGATGGGAAAAACTTGTGGCTAGCAATAGACTCTACTTTGAATAATATATTTGTAACCATTTTTGCACAAAAAAACCGAAAAATTTCGAAACAAGCGCTCATTATTAATGCAAGGTCCTTATATTATTGTTATTTATTTTCCTGCTAATTTCATTTTATTAATATTTAGAATAAACTTGTTTCTGATTTTAGCAGATCGATTTTAAATTGCAGTTCACGGCAATTTACTAAATTTTAAGGTGAATCACACCCATGGCAAGTTTTTTGCCCAACTTAATTTAACATTTCTTTGTTTCAGTGTTTGACAAATTCTACCAAGGAGAGGTACACAATTGAACAGCGCTTTAAGATTATTGAAGCCTTTTACATAAATGGGCGTTTAAATCAAAATGCATTTCATGCACTTCGTGACTTTTTTGGTAAGCATAATCGACCAAATGTGTCCACAATCGGAAGAATTTTGCGCAAATTTCAGCAAACCGAGTCTGTAGGAAATGTGAAAACGCCTGTGCATGCTCGCCCAGTTCGTAATGCGGAAAACATTGCTGTTGTTTGCGATAGTGTGGCAGAAGAACCGTCAAGAACAATTCAAGAGCTAAAGGATGAGATCATTCGGCAAACTAACGCCAGTGAACCTCAATTATGTCTCAGAGTTATTGAAAATGTGAACCATCTGATAGAGGTATGCCATAGAAGCCGTGGAGAGCATTTGGGCGATATTTTTTTTCACACATAATTGTCATAGATCATTCTATCATAATAAAAAATATTAAGAGAATTCTCTGGAAACTTTTGACTTTTACAATTAACATCGTGCATTATGGTTGGACCATCCTTACTAATTTCATTTTACTAATATAAATTATAGTGAAGTTTTATTTTATAGCTGATCTTTTTAATACTTATATGTATGAAAATGTATTTTTAGTCATAGAACAATTTTTTCCTTGAACTATAGCTGAATTTACAATATTTTTTTTTTGCTAAATATCAGCTCGCTAATTTTCACAAACACGATTTTGCTGACATTAGCAATTTTTCTGCAAGCGCCCTCCTGACTAAAATTTTGCTGACTCAACAACATTTTTTTGTGCTGATGTTACAAACTTTTGTTTAAGTGTAAATTGTAAGCTTCAAACTATAGTTAATTTATCTTTCAACTATTAATTGCTTTTCCTCTTTTCAAAGTAAGATTCCATATTAAATCTCCTTGTTCTTTTTTGAATACAACAATTTTTTTTCTAAGTAAAGCTACGCAACTTTACGCACTACTAGACTGATTGTGTGTGTCGGCAAAATACAAACAACAATAATAATAAAAAGCTTTTTATATGCCAGACATTCCAAGAATACCTTCTCTTGTTAGGTATTGTTTTTTTTCTGTTGTATGAAAATTTTGCAATAATCTCCCTCTTGTCTATGCAAACCGCCAGACATTACCTCACCATCCATAAAAGTCTCGATTTACCACCCAGACGGTTTAAGTGTTTATTTTTTTATTTTTTTCTCGTAATTTTTTTTTGTATTTTGTCTTTTTTGCATACGCACACGTTTTTTAATACTTAAAGTACCCAGAACAAAATCAAATAAGAATGAAATTGAAATTTTGTACTTCTCATCAGCACTAGTAATTTTTATTGGACAAAGTCATTTTTATAGGCAGTTACACTTGAATGCGACTGGTTATTTAATTACAAATATAATATGATATTGATAACCAATTATTTTTTAATTACTAATAAGTATACCAGTAAGAATTGTTATTTACAAAATTGTAAGTACTTATTTTTTGAATTCGTATGAGCTTGGGAATAACTACTTATGCTGGTAACCACTTATTCTTTACATATTTATAATGCAGCGGTTAAGCATGCGTACAAATTTTGTGCTTTATTATTATGCAGTGTCCCAGCAAAACCATGGTATCAACTTTTTAACATCCTATTTACGCGCTTAATTACTTTTGATCGCGATGCCCAAAAAGTAATAGGTACTCATTATTTTTTGGGTGTTCATAAGCGAGAGGGTAATGACCACCAAAAAGTAATTAAGCGTGTAAATAGGCCGGTAAGTAGTTGATACCATGGTTTTGCTGGGTGTGTATATTTAGAATTTCTAAAAGTACTATTTATAATGAGTTTTAGTATTAAATTCTATAAAGTTGATCACAATGCTCCGGCTTATTATTTAGATATTAGTAATGAGATCCTAATACTGAAAATTTGCTGGGTATTTAACAATATTTTACTAACAATAAGTGAATAAGTAGATGAAAAAGAACTCATCTATCTTTGTTCGTGTGCGTTATAATATGTTTGTATCTGTGTACCTACATAATACAAACACAAAAGTTCAACAAACTTTTCATTGCTTCCTGCTTTTGATTCTAGTTTTCTTTTGCTATGATGTGTACCGACAATAATTTTTCAAGTTTTCATTATTTTTTCCTTTGATTATGTAACCAGAAAAGTCTCTTTTTCAATTCTCAACTGCGTTTTTTTTTATAGAATTGGAATTTTTCAAAATAAATCTTGGGAGTGGGTCACTTCGATTTTTATGAAAACTGTATATATTGGCAGCACAATCAACCAGATCGTATCAAATCAGCCAAATGTCATATTAAGTGAGTAAAACGATGGGGTCAAAAATAGGAAGATTTTTGTATGGAAGCATGTCTCAAATTTAATTAAAAAAAAAATGCTGAGATTCAGGTGATAAAGGCACTTTGGCACTTTGGGGAACGAATCTCGAGAAAAGCTGAGAAATCCATTCCCCGAATTACAACAAATATAGTTATATAAATGAGCTGGCTACAATAATCGGGCATGTTATGGATTCCACTTTTAGGTGAAAGTGAAAATTTAATAAATTTTTTTTCTCAATTTCTCTTAGCTTTTGTTAAAAATTTAAGTACAGTGACAAGTACAGTAAAAATCGAATAAAATAAAACTTTGTAATACATTGAAAAAGGTGCCATAAATTTCTATTTCACGCAGATTTAAATTCGCACTAATTCCAGAACATGCCGGAATACATATACTATATGCTCATACAAAACTACCAGAAATTGAATTGTTTTTAATTTAAAATTTTTTAATATCTGCTATTATATCTAGCTGATTTTAAATGATGCGAAAAATGGCAGATCAAATTATATACACACAGAAAAAACATGCTTGATCACATATTTTCGGGATTCTGATTGTGCCAATCATAATCGTTCTATAATATAGTTAACACATTATATATAACCATAATTCTACCATACTATTGTCACTACAGTTAAATTATGGTTCGAAAAAGTTCCTTAAATTTAAGAATATTTTTTTTAGAAATGTTTTTCCTAAAGGAAAAATTTAATTCTATGGACTTTTCAAAGAAAAATTCTCAATAAAATTTTTAAATTCTAAAGACTTTTTTAATAAAAAACATAGATCGTATAAACTTTTTTAAATAGAAAAATATTTAGATTTTAACGGCAATTTAATTTCTTTTTTAAATTGTCCTTAAAGTCTCAAAATTTATCAATTAGAAAAAATCCTTAGAATCTAAGAATATTTCTAATAAAAAAAAGTTCTTACAATCTAAGTAATTTTCATGATGAAAAGTCCTGAGAACCTAAGTATTTTTTATTCAAGAGTATCTAAGAAACAGTTTGCAGAATCTGAGAATTTTACCTTGAGGAAAAGTCTATAGGATCTAAAAATGTTTCTATGAGAAAAATATCCTAAAATCTGGTATATATATACATATATACAAAAAATTTTTGCAAGTGTGTTGTGACTATACCTCACGAACCGTCAAACCGAATTCGATAAAACTTTAAGGGTTCGTTTATATGGTCGGTCATGTTAATGGTTTATCTAAAGTTTGCACAAAATCGGTCGACGTGTTCGTAAGTTATGACTTTTCATGTCAACATGTGATTTTGTTCATATAAAAAAAAAACAACAAATACGTAGGCACCAATGTGTGCTGACTTCATATGAAGTAATTTCGGGTAAAGTCTGGTAAAATGAGAGTTAGCAAAAAATTCTCTCACAAAATCATAAAAATGCCCAAAATACTGCAAACGCACAAAACCACATTTTATACCCAAATATAAACGTCAAATTTATTCATATAAAAATACAGCTAAATTAATAAATATATTTTAAATGGCAAATATCTATTTACATTTTTAAATGTATTTTTCATTATTAAGAAGGAAAAGTTGTTTATAGTAAACTTTTAGTTAACTTTAATTTTTTTTCAAAAATGCAAAACCGTTAATTTATTAGCAGCAGCTGATGACTTGACAATTTTACCATTTTACCCAAACAAAAAGTACGGGTAAGTTCTGGTAAAAAGAGAAACACATTTACTCTCTCATGAACGCTCTCATTTACCCAATTTATGTTACAAGAAACGCTTTCTGGTAAGATTGGGTTCCCGCGGGCACCCGCGGTAACGTACGTCGAACACAACTATTGTAAATACACGTTGTAGCGTATACACGCATACACATTGACAGCTGTCAGTGAGTGATCATTTTAATGTTCTTTATACACTATTGTATTTAATGGATTTACTTTTTTTTTACAATATTTCCAAATAAAAAATAATTAAGAATCCAATAAATTTGATTCAATGTTGTATAAGAAACCTTTTTGTACAAAACAACTATTTGGTTCTACAGACTAATTTTAATAATATTTTGAGTATTTTTGCCACAAGATAGTCGTTATTTTACAAGAAATTAATTAATAAACATATTTACAAAAAAAAAAAATATTGCTTATATTGAAAAGAATTAAAAAATATAAAATCTTTTTATTTTTTTGACAATAATTTTTTTCGATACTGAATTTATTAGAGATTGATTCGAAAATAAAAGCCCCCACATATTATCATTTTTGCATGGGTGACTGAACTGATATAATTTTTTTATGAAAACAAAACAGTAATGTCATGTTTTATTTGATTTATAATTATTTATTGACTGTTGTTTGCATTTTATAGTTCCATAATAATCATATTTTTTCATAGTCAGAATTTTTGTTACCACAGTATGGTTACAGCCAATCATGCTATAAAATGAAATGTGTGAACCATGAAATAATAAAATATATGTGATGGTAGCGAGCATATTGATGATTTATTTATAAACCACTTACTTGATTGTGACAACCATACACATATGCAGCAAGCACAACATGGTAGCTGTGATCATGTTGCAACCATGTTTTTTCTCTACGTGTATCCAAAAAAACTTCTAAAAATTTATTTTTTATTACACACAGTGCAAATGTGTTCCCGACTGAGAACAATGGTACAAAAATTTTGGATATACCTTGACCCATTAAAAAGGTATTAACTAAACAAAATTTAAAAAAAAATGTTTTTAATAATAATGCAATTAAAAAAAATTTATTTATAATATATTATATTAACGGTTCCTTGTTAAGTATTATTGCTGTTTCTGAAACATGGCTTAAACCTTACATTTCTAATAAAACTATTTCTATTCCTGGTTATAAACTTATAAGAAATGATCGTTTAATATCGAGAGGTGGTAGTGTCTGTATTTATATATCGGAAGACATTAAATTTAGGATTATTGCCAAGGTAGTAGATTTTGGGTCATGTGAATCCCTTTTTATTGAAATTTTGTTTGGAGATATTATCTGGTTATTTGGTGTTGTTTATTTGCCTCATGGTGACTTATCATCTTTTGAAGCTTCTCATTATGATTTATTTCAGAGATATTCTAATATTATTGTTGTTGGAGACTTCAATAATAATTTGTTTGATATTTCCAAATCCCATTCATTTCGATCTTTAACTCTTCGGCTAAATTTATATATTTTTCATGGCTCTAAACCAACTCATTTTGATGTTGCACATAATTCTAATTCCTTACTTGATTACTGGTTGTTAAGTGATGTTTCTATGGTTTCTTTCTCCGGCCAGGTCCAATGCCCGTCTGTTTCACACCATGCCTTAGTTTTTGCATCTTTTAAAATAAATATTTCCTCTGTTACTAAGTTTATTGAGTACCGTGATTTAAAAATGATTAATTGGGATGGGGTTTTTGCTTTTTTGAATGAGTTTGATTTTTCCTCAGTTTTTCGTACTGCTGATACTGATCTTTTGTGCAATATCATAACTTGTCTTATAAATGACCTTTTTAATTATGTTCCAGCAGTCAGAAAGAAAATAAGTTTGTCTTGGCTAAGTCGTTGAGGGATCTTTCCTTTGTCTCTTGGCAGTCTGATAGAACTGATGTTAAATGGAAAACTTTCTGTAAATATCGTAATCGTGCTAAGTCTGTCATTCGAAAAGAGAGAAGAAGGTTCTTTTCGGGATTTTTTAGGGGATTAGACCCGTCAGGGCTTTGGAGGGTTCTTCGGGGAGCGGGATGTCTTGGAAATAGTGACATTGAGTTGGGTGGTGATGTGGAAAGTATCAATGAATTTTTTGTTGATAATGTTAATTCTAGTAACGTTGATGGTTTTGACTTTAGTAATTTTGCTGAAGTTGAAAACTCATTTTCTTTTCGCTGTGTTACTGAGTATGAGGTTTTGGATGCCCTGAATAGAATAAAATCTAGATCAGTCGGTGTGGATGGAATTTCTTTTCAATTTTTGAAACTTATTTATCCTTACATCTCTAATATTTTTGTGCATCTTGTAAATACAATTATGATGACTTCTACATTTCCAGAGGCCTGGAAGGTGGCTCGAGTTGTGCCTATTCCCAAATCGAGGGTTGTTAATGGTCCTGATGACTTAAGGCCCATATCTATCCTTCCTGTTCTTTCTAAAATAGTAGAGCACATTCTTAAAGATCAAGTTCTTTGCTTTACACGTTCAGCTATTTTTGAGTCTCAATATGCATTTCGTAACCGTCACAACACTACATCCTTGCTTATTAACTTGACAGATACAATAAGACGTGACTTAAATAATAATAAATTAAGTGTCATGGTTTCTTTGGATCTCTCTAAAGCATTTAATTCTATCTGCTACATTACTATGATTAAGAAGCTCAGGGATGTTTTTGATTTTTCTGTTTCAGCTTGTAAGCTTATTTTTTCATATTTATATGGTAGGTCTCAATTTGTAGACATGAATGGAAACCGTTCAAGCATTCGGTTTCTTTCGTCTGGTGTTCCTCAAGGGTCTGTTTTGGGACCCCTTTTATTTGTTTTATATATAAATGATCTTCCTGATTTTCTTGATCATAGCTTATGTAGCACATTTTTGTTTGCGGATGATGTATTTTTACTATTTAGTAGTAATTGTGATTTTCCGGACGTGCTTGAGCGCAAAATTAATTTCTGTCTTGAACGCATTATGCTTTGGACTTCAATGAATTCATTGGCTATTAATTCATCTAAATCTAAGGCTGTAATGTTTAGTACTTCATGTCGTTTTTTGCCTGAGTGTAAAATTTTTGCTGGTGGTTCTCGGATTGAATTCGTCAATCAACATAGATGTTTGGGAGTTTTTATTGATTACAAACTTACCTTTGAGGGGCATATTAATCACATGAGTTGTAAAGTATCGGCTGTCTTGCGTAAACTTTATTCAACAAACATATTTTTGCCTTTTAATGTGAAACGCAGATTGGCTCATGCTCTCTTGATGCCGCAAATTTTATACGGCCTAGAAATTTTTTCTGGTTCAAATTCCGTGAACCTTACTAAAGTAAACAGAATTGTTAATACCATTGCACGTTTTGTGTACAGTATTCGGAGACGTGAGCATATATCTGAGTATGTTAAGAATTTTCTAGGATGTTCCTTTAGGAATTTCGTTCAGTATCGCAATATTCTCTTTTTTTATAAAGTTATGAAGACATGTGTTCCTGCCCCTTTATATCGCATGTTTACTTTTACCCACTCAAGTAGGAATCCACAATTATTAATTCCCAGAATTATAATCTCATTGTTTGAACGATCATTTTTCGTCAGGGTTGCTCGCTGTTGGAATAGATTGCCACATTTTTTACGTATTTTCTCTCACTCTAATAACGTCTTTCGTTTAAAACTTTTAAAACATTTTTGTGATGTGGTTTGAAATTAAGTCTATATTGTTAAAAACCCTTAAATAGTGTGATTATTCTCTGAACATTTGAAATATTCTTGGAGAAATTTTTTATTTCATATTTATATATTTTGTTTTTCATTTAATATAAGCTGTTGTTAATGGGACTAGAAATCTACTTTTATTAAAACCGTAAAATTAACATTCATTACGGCTGGGGAGCCAATAAGTACATTATATATATATTCTGATATTAAAGTTAATATTTAATTTATTGTGTATATATATATATTAATTTTTTCTTTTTGAATTTAAGTTTTTTATTCAGGAATTTTGCTTTGTAATATGATTTATTGGCCTATGTGGCTTTATATTACATTATGTACAATAAATAAATAAGGCCGCTTATGATTAATGTAAAGTTATTGACTGACTGAGACTGCAAATTCCTACGGGAATTTTTGGAAATATCAACGGGTAGGGCCAAAAAAGGAAATCTTCTTTTTAACTCTACATCAGAGATAGATTTTGTACATTCAGAGATAGATCTTTCAAATTCCTTTTAATTAGCGTTGAAAAAATGCGATTTATCGCTTCAATCGATTATGGTTGAAACCAAGAAAATCTCAGCTGTTCTCAAATTGTAGCTATCAACAAACTGAAATATTCATTGCATGGATTGTTTAAAAAAAATAATCTGAGAATAGTTCTAGGTAAAAAAACTAATACAAGCCATCAAACTGTACAGTAAAATTTACCATTTAACTATAAAAAAATTGAACTTTCTTTCTGAATGTAAAATTCAATGAATTTTTAATGAAATATTGGTGCGAAATAAAGTCATAAAGTTCAAGTTACTAAAGCACATTTTGTGTAGACATTAACCACGTTTTTGGGACTATTTGTATGAGGGGGGGATAATAAATACTTCGGATCAAAAATATTTATGTGCTTCAGTGTAGGCTGATATTAAAATGTACTTGTGTGTTTTTTTGTTTTTTGTAATTTTAACGATTTATTTGATTTTGTTTTGTCTGCCGAGTTGTTAATATGATGATGCTGATGATGAAGATGATATAAAATAGACGCATTATTGCTACTACAACAAAACCACAAAGAAATAGCAGCACCAATGTTGACAGGAACAATAAAAACAAATCAACAACATTAAATAGAGTTATATAGGTGGCGTAAAGGATAAATTTCCTTAGAATATATTGGGGAATAAAAGGGAAATGGGGGATAAAAGGAAATTGAAAGCGGCTTAGTCAATTTGGTAAATGGAGCCCTAAACTCCTTTTAAAGGCTTGCAAAAACATCTGAAGTAAGGTACTTGAAAATTGGTATTTTGGTTCCAACTCTGTCGTATATATTTGCTCAGACGGTATTTCTGGAAATTCGTACAGGGAGGGGCAAAACGGGAGTCTCACACTTGACGGCCTGTCCAAATTCTTCTGGTTGGATATCTGAAATTTGAAATATGTGTTCCCTGGACATGGATACCAGGAGCAAGGCCGCCATATTAATGTTATAGGACCGATCAACAAGTATTATCACTTTTAGGCATCACGTGACCTACCCGCTGATCTAATATATCCCATTAGTAAAGTTCCCCATCCTAAGACAACACCATGGAGCCTTGTACATATGTAAAAAAGACTTTTTATTCAATGACATAACAAGAATTAGGTTAATAACTGGTGTAGGATAAAATCCATGGATCATTGTAATAACCAAAATTATGTGTCTTCAATAGGTGCAGTACAATATATATACACTCACCAAAAAAAGTCTGTTATGGCAACTGAAAATTTTGCTGTTATTACGGGAAATTCTGCTAATTTGAGTCCAGCGGTATTTTTTTGCTAATCTTAGCAACACATGTCTGCTGACGTGTAGTACATGAAATTAGTAGACAAATTAGTAGCCGCTACTAAATTTTAGTAGACTTTTTGTAAAGTGGAATTTAAAATCCGTTTGCTAAAATCAGCAAAAAAAAAATTACTAAATACTATTAATATTAGTACAAAGTTTTAGATTTATTTTTTTTATCGAGCATCAAAAATTTTAATTATATTTTTAAAAGATGTTTTATACAAAATGAAAAAAAATCAAAGGTTTAAAAATCTTAAAAATTCTTAAAACATAAAACGAATTTATCATTTTGTTTTAATTTAGTAATTTCTGTTTTGAAAAATATTTTAGTCAATTTTTTTTTTACTTTTAAGGTGAAATTTAAATTGTTGTTAGGGCTGATTTTTAGAAATAAAAAAACTTTAGTGCTATTTTAAGTGGATGTCCTATTTTTAGACATGAGTCGGTATCTTCACTTCCGATCCTTTTTTTAATATCCTATGTAACATTTTAGGGCAATTTAAGTTTGTATGTATAAGTTTAAATTATTAGAAATAACATTTCCATCAATATCCACTTTTTTAAAATTAGTAAATTTTTTTGCTAATTTTAACAAATCGGTTTTCAAAAATTTGTAAAATGATTTCTGAAATTAGCAACGAAAATTTGTAGATATTCTGTAAAAACTCTGTAATTTGTAAAATGTAAATAGCAAAAAGATTTGCTAAATAATAATTTTTTTACTAAAAATAAGTACAAAAATAGTAGTTTTCTGAGTGTAGAAGTAATCCGATTAGCGAATTTAAGAAAACATGACTTTGACATTTACAGTTATATAACATTATAATTTACACTCAACAATTTATTGTCGAAAAATAATCATTGTCAAAAAGATTATATGTAAAGATTTTATATTCTTAAGTTCTTTTTAATAAAACAAAATATATACATATTTTTTTTGAAATATGTTTATTAATTCATTTCTTGTAAAAAGTCATTATTTCTTGTGGAAAAAGTTCTCAGAATATTATTAAAGAAACTTTATATAAGAAAAAGTCTGTAGAACCCAAGAGTTCTTTTGTACAAAAAGGTTTCTTATACCAAATACAAAATTTTTAGCAATTTTTCTAATAGAAACATTTTTTGATTATATGGACTTATCCTTGATGAAAAAATCTCCGATTCTGGAAACTGTTTCTTAGAAAAAATTCATACTTCCTTAAAAAAAAAACTAAGTTTCTAAGAACTTTTTTTTATTTTATATTCATAAAGTGACAACTATATTATAATAAGACTATGATTGGAACAATCATAATCCCAAATTTATATAATGCTCTTAGAATATGATTGCCCCAACAATGTTTTTTCCCTGCATGTACATAGCTGTATACACAATTTTACACTTTTTTGGAGCTAAGCAGTGGAACTGCACCGTTTGTAATTCGTTTTTGGTTTGCCCCACGTATATCATTCAATGACCGCTCAAAATATCTTTATTCCCAAAATATTTTTCCTCGATTCTATCTTAATTTTGGTGTAGTCGTTTTTCTTCCTAGTCAAAATGGGAGTGAAGAAAATGTATCTTCAACGTCATTCGAACACGTATTTTGTGGTAATGAGATTTGAAACAATTTGATTGTAGTCGTTTCTCTCTTGAATGATTACCTAAATTAAGCAGACCATAATTTTGCAATTCTGCAGGCATTTTTATGAGTGTAGTTAAATGTAGAAAGTTTCGGCGTGACGACGAAAATCCCTAAATTCACTTAATCTACGGATTTTATAGTTTATAGATTAGAATTACAACCCTTGATTACTGTATACGCATTTCTTTCTGGTTAAATGCTACAGTTTATCAAATTTTTGCCACGACCTTTTTACCCTTTTTTATTGTGAACTTAACCAGATGGCGGGCCGCAGGAGAGGGGGCTCTAATGTTTAAAAGATGATTGCTTTAAGACCTCTGACTCTGTTTTGAGTAATTTTGTTTCTTTTAAGAAAATTAGTACAAATTATTTTTGCCAAAAAATACTTTTTTTCAATACTCTGCTTTTGGTTCCGTAGAATCAGTGGGATTCGTTAAACTGTGTGTGTTTAAGGAAAATACGTTTTATAATCATTTAATGCCTCTGTGCGTATACTTATTATATTAATTATTTATTTAGGTGTCCTTAACAGAAAAAAGACTAATTTGTACTGAATGACGGCGATGTAAAATATTTAATGATTTTTTTTTGAAAACGCATCCAAACAAAAACTAAATAAAAAGGATAAAAAAAATATCTGATGGTCTTTATAAATAAGAAAATAAAAAAATTAGTGAGTTTAAAATAAATTGAGTTATCTATTCTAAGCTAGCTCTCAAATTGTCTATTTAAAATTATATTGATATAGTCATCATTTTCTAAAATGTAAATAAATTATAATAAATACATAACATAAAAAATGTTCATGTTTCATGTTCTATTTGAATTATTTGTTACAAGCATTAACATTGACATAATTTTTCTTGCAGCGGGAGAGCTGGCATGAAATCCTCATATACTTATATACTCATATATTCTGGACGAAATAGGGTGCTCTGCATATTAAAGACACGACTGCGGTTTAATTTTCATCCAGGTCCCTGAGATATTCCCTTTTGCCGGCCTGTCTCATTTGACGACTCCCTGGCCAACCTGAAATTTAAAACATGCGTTACCTGGAGTATGGGACAAACTACTGACAAGCTATATTTTGGAATTTTTGGTAGGGACGTGGTTAAAATTAGGATTCAAAGGACGAAAAGTTTCCCCACGAGCGACCTGCCGAAAATGTTGGATCTAAGTAGTTGAATTTGAGTATGCAAGTTCCTTCTCCGGTATAAATATCAGCTAAGACTGGACTTTTGGAATTCTGCCTCTTATAGACTTTTTCCACTGAGCTACATCTTTTATCTTTCATCAATTTGCAAAGATGTTAACATCTTCCCATAAGAATTATACAGGCCAAAAATTCTACATCTTTCTACATCTACAAAAGATGATATTTTCTCATTTTGTTCCATCTTACATCTTTCGTTATTTTGAGTGTCATCACTAAAAAAATTACAAAAAAAAATCGATTTTCTTTGTGCCGTCACTAGCAAACCGACATTGCAGAAAATAAATAAACAAAAAAAAAATTATTCAACAAAGAAAAATGAGCGGCACATGTAAGAATTTCATTCTTATGTCTACCAAAAATATTTCTTCTTCATCATCTTCTTCCAGAATGACCTTTAATATTTCAATGTACTGCATTAAAATTCGGGTTTGCAAGAAAAGCAACAACTACTCCAATTATTTATGCTTTCTCTAAATCCAATTTTTATTTTTAACAAAAAATATGCGTCTTTTCCTTTTTTTTTGTCAGCTGAATAAATGGGGATGAAAGATGTTGCCAACGTAAATACTTGTTTCATATTTTCAACATCTTCCACGCGTTTCACAAAGATGTTGTTCAGTGTAAAAAGCCTATTATCGGCCTGTCGAAACCACTGGAAATAGGAGGTTGAAATTTGATATTTTGGTTTATCCTCTGACGCAGACACCCGCTCACACGGTATTTTGGAAAAGGGCTAAATTATCTTCCTTGACGGCATATAAAAGCTTCTGGAGCTAGCAAGTTGATATTTGCTATTTGGTATGAACGTTTCTTCTCCGGGAAATTTTTTCCCTTAAAGGCCTGCAAAAACATCTGAAGTTAGGTGGTTGAAAATTGGTATTTTGGTTCCAGCTCTGTCGTATATATTTGCTCAGATGATATTTTTTGGAAATTCGTACTGGAAGGGGCAAAACGGGTGTCTCACACTTGACGGGCTGCCCAATTCCTGTGGTTGGATATCTGAAATTTAAAATATGTCTTCCCTGGACATAAATACTAGGACACCAGGGACATGGTAAACATAAGGGTTCAAAGGGAGAAAAGTCTCCTCCTTAACGACCTACCTTAACCGCAGGAAGTTGAAATTTGTTATAAAAGTTCCAGCTCTGGTTTCGACATCAGCCTGGACATAAATACCAGAACACCAGGGACATGGTAAACATAAGGGTTCAAAGGGAGAAAAGTCTCCTCCTTAACGACCTACCTAAGCCGCAGGAAGTTGAAATTTCTTATAAAAGTTCCAGTTCTGGTGGCGACATCAGCCAAAACGGAATATGGAAAATCCTACGGGGAAAAAAGGAAAAGTTCTCCCTTTGACGCTCTGACAAAAACGCTGGAACACGAAAGTTAAAATTTCGCATATTAGTTCCTCCTCAGTAAACATCTGCTTAAAAGGAATTTTCGAAAATTTCTATGTGCTGGGGCAAAGAGTAGAAAAGCCTTACTTTGACGGCGTGCCAAACCCGTTTGACAGTAGAATCTTACAAATTAGAACCACTTTGTTCCTTGATTCGTTCTAATTTCTGAAAAGTTCTAACATAATTTATGGACATTTTTTTATTAAAAAATTATGAAAAATAATTTTCAGCATTATTTAAATACAAAACAATTTTTTTTATTAACAGTTAATTAACCTTAGTATCCAAATTTTTTTTTTTTTAATTTTTTAATAAACTCACCCGAAAAAACAACTTTCACTTTGACCTTCAGTCATCAAATGACCCAATTTTGTACAAGCGTATCAAATTTGACATGCAAATGACCGAATTGTACACACCACGAATAACTCGGTGATTCCCCGTTTTATTCTTGTGCAATTTCAGTGATGCCATATCTGAAGCTTTTCATATTTCACCACCTTTCAACTCTCTTCCATCCCCTTGCGGAAGAAAGTAATACATTAATTATAATTATAATAATAATTATTAGATGTAGCGTTGCTTCGCTAAAAAAAAAATATTATACCCTGCTCACACTAATCATTAAAGTGTGCCTGACGAGGGATATCTCATGAATTTTGTATGTGTTAATATCTTAAGAACCACCGTCCTATGCGAGACGTCCTGAATAAATAAAAAAGACGTTTCATTTCCTTCTTTGTCAATTGAGATAATGATTTTAAATTCTACTAACTCTGAATACGAATGATAAAGCTACTTAATCAAATAATAAATTTTATAATATTTTAAATCTCAATCTTTAAATAAAACCTGAGGTTAGAATTAATTAAAAATCTGCTAACGAAATGATTTGAATGACTCCAAGGCCGCTTTTACACTCCAGAAAGACTTTTCGAAACTAGGCACTGATTATGTGGAAGAAGGGTAGCTACAAACAAAAGAAGGATAATTCTGCCATTCTTTATGTAGACAAACCTTATTTTCCAAGAACTTGAACACTTTCATGATCTATCTAATCTGTTGAAAGTCGGAAATCCACTTCAACTCAAAAACTGATATAGTCCTCAAAATTTAATGATTCATGTTCTTAACTTTTTAATGACAAAATTTAATATATTCCTTTTTTCAAATCGACTTAATTGTCAATAGTATACCAGCAATAAAATGGATAGAATTATGAATTAAGCCACGTAAAAAGTTTACCCTCAATAACTATAAAATCGTATACGAGTTTTGTGTGTTTTGTGCCCAAAAAAAAAACCAAATCCCAGACATGCAAAAAATATAACTAAAGCAAAAGGGAGAAAAAGAACTCAGACATAACAGAAGCTTAAAGCACACACACACAATTACAATTTAACAGGGTATTTTTGTTTTGTTTAGCAAAGTTAACCTTCATGATGGTGGTAGTACATATCGCTGTTAGCTTGTCCATGGATCATTGTCCTTGGTAAAGTTCATTCACATTGAACGGAATTCGTTTATTTGCCCACAAAATTCGAATTGCCGATTTTTATTACACAAAAAAAAAAAAAAACAAAACACTTCCACATATACAAATACAAATAAACAATCTGCAGTTGGATGTATTTATGAACATAGAATGATTTTTATTATTGTTGGTAAAACATTCATACACCAACACACACATACATGCATCCATGCTGACTACTACTGCTGACGACTGACTGTAAACCAATAGATGGATGGATGAATAGTTTGGCTGGATGAATTGTTGCTTGGATATACGGGATGTATGGTTGGCTCGTTCATTGGTTGTTGCTTTTGTTGTTGTAGGTACATGTATTTTAAAATATTTTTTTAAATTCTCCCTGTGTCTGGTCTGGTTTTAGTTTGTTTTGTCTGGCTGTCTGTCTGTCCGTCCGTCTGTTGATCACTCTTTCCCTTTTTTTTGGTGTATCTACGTTTGTTTTATTTGCTGTTAAACTTCCCCTTGTTGTTTTGGGCTTTTTGATTTAATCATGCCAAGTTTAAAGCCACAAACATTCAGACACACACACACACACGCAAACATTGCAAGCTCACCCATGTTGTCTGGATGTTGTGCTTTCAGTGTAACCGACCTAGGACTTTTCACGTAATATTGTGTATTTTAAGCACGCTGTTATTATTTGGTTTTCGTTTTTTTTATATTGTTGTTGTTATTATTGCAGTCATTCCCTTACCTTCACTGTCTGGCAGAGGTTATTGTTTTGTTGCCTTTTGTTTGGCGGGAAAAAATGTTGTTTTTTTTTTCTTTTTTGCTGCAACGTGGTTTATACATATATATTTGTATACAAATATAACTGACCGGTGGAATGAAACCATCGAAATAAAAAAGCAATAAAATAAAACTTAATAATGACTAATAAATTATACATACTGCTGCGTATAATTTTGGTTAGTACTTACTAATACTCTGCTAACTTTTAGAGCCGGTCGTTGAACTTTTTCAAATTATCTTTTAAAGGAATGCTGATCATTTAGATGTTATAAAAGTATAGATTTGTTTCTTTCTTTATGCTTTATCCGCTCCAAGTTTAGAGATAATTTTATGAAGATTCGCCCGGGTATGTGCATACATATGGGCCACATGCTTGGGTGCCATTGTGCACATGATTTTATGCGTTTTCTTCTGAGTGTATGCATTACAACGGGTTCTTCTTTGGCACCATATTTTTGCAATTCTCTCAGTCTACTTTGATTCATCAAAATTAGTTGCATATTAGTAAATAAAACAAAGGGATTCTATCCAAATCCATTACAATTTATGCAGGATTTTTATATAACATTCGTATTCTGATTTTGTATTGCATAATTTTCTTATTTTCGTTTTGCTGAGCCAAAACGTGCATTGGATAAGTATATTTTAGAGAAGATAAAAATATATGCTGCCCATTCTCGACCGAAAGTCGAGTAAACAAAAACTGTTATCAGCAAAGGTTATGGGGTATAGGAGAAACCTCTATGGGGGCATTGTGGTGTAATGGCTACTCCGAAGGTTGCGGGTTCGATACCTTGCAAGGGCAACATCAGTGTAGATAAATAAAATGTACGACTTTTTTATCTCTCATACATATCGCAACGTCCTCCTTCAGTGTTCCCATAGAACTTAACCCCACCGAAGTAAAATAACATAACAGCAATCTGAACTAAAATGCTTTAACAATTTCGCCAACTTTCCATCAGATGACGAGAAACAACTGTTTTAGTATTTATTATCTCACGCAATAACAGTGTTGTCATATTTAAAGCCATTCATTTTTTACCAACTTTTATCTCTCCTCTATCTATCTCCTCTATTCTAAAGAAAGCCACACATTAATTAGCACAGCCAGAAAACAGATTCGTGCTGACAGCCGAATTTGTAGGCAATCGAATTTTTTGGTTGTGAATACCGAATTGTTATTGAGGCAATAGGAATGCCGTTATCAATTACTCATGTCTCAATTGGTTTTCAGTTGTTACCACAACCGAACCATACGATTGGCTACAAATTCGGTTGTCAGAACGAATCTGTTTTCTCTGTGTAGAAAGATTTTTTTACTATTTCATGATTGCCATTTTCTATTTTATTACATGATTGGCTGTAACCATACTGTGGTGAAAAAATTCTGACTATGAAAAAAAAAAACATGATAATTATGAAATTACAAAATGCTGACAATCAATGAATAAAACATGACTGACATTTACAGTCATAATACTGTCTTGGTTTAATAATCAATTTGTATCAGTTCAGTCATCAATGTAAAAATGTTAATAAATGATCATTTTCACCAGGGGGTTTTATTTTCGAAAATGCCTTATACTAATCAATGCATTGTAGAAAAAAATCATTGTCAAAAAGATTCTTTATAAAGATTTTATATTTTTTTTATACGTTTCAATAGAAACAATAATAATTTAAAAAAAAATATGTATTTTTAAAGTAATCAGAATATTAAAAATATATAAAAAAGTCTGTAGAACCCAAGATTTGTTTTGTGCGAAAATATTTCTTATACAAAATACCAGATTTTTAGAAATTCTTCTAATAGAAACATTTTTAGGTCCGACGGACTTTTTCTAAAAGTAAAATTCTCAAATTCTGAAAACTGTTTCTTAGAAAAAATTCATATATTCTTAAAAAAACTTTGATTCTAAAAAATTCTTTTATACGGAGTACTTTTAATCATAAAAAATACTTTGATTCTAAAAACTTTTTCTAGCACACTCTAAAAAATTATTGTAAATTTGCTACAATCAAATGGGTAAACTTTTATGTAGAATAACGCATAATGAGCAAATATAAACACTTAATGCGTAAAATAAATTTGTACATACTTTAATACACAAAAAGACGCATTCAATATAATAATAGGCACTATGTGTTTAAAATTGAACACTGTGTGCCTAAAATTAATATTTTGTTGGTAAATTGAAATTTTACGCACAAAATATGTGAATGTACTAATAAAAATATTGACATTTATACAATTAAAATAATTTGAGAAATAAAAATAAAAATTTAAAGAAAAATATAAAATAAAATGTATATTGAATCCAATAAAGACTGCCACATTTCCGGGTGAGTTATTAATAAGATCATACAATTGGAAAAATAAATTGGTATCCTAATGAAAAATGTTTTCTACCAATTATCTAGAAGGGACACCGATATTGGCGCCAACCTGTGAATTGTTTTTATCGCCATTTAACGGCAAATAGTTTCTAGCGTCTAAAGTTGCTGAAACTTTACTTGATTTAACTAATCTTTTTGATATACGATGGGTGGGCAGCACATCACCTAAGAGGAAAGCTATATCGAATTCTTTAAGTAAAGGCCATTTTCCTTGATGAAAGGAATTAATTAATTTGGTAATCAGATGGCGAAAATCTTCAAATATTTTGTTTACCCACTGTTTTTATAAGGCGAACGGCATAATTCCGTCGGAGGAATTGTGTGCCTTTTTTATTGTAACAAAAAAAAAAAAAAATGCCTACAATGCCTCCGGAGAAATAATTTCTTATAAAAACAGGGGGTATAAATCAATATCATTTTGTTACATTATTATAGGAACATACTTTTTTGAATTTTTTACTATGAATTTAAAAAAAATTAATAAGATGTAGAGTAAGATTTTTTATAATTTATTATATTTTATAAACTAATTGTTTAAAATATTGCTTGATTTTTTTAATTACATAACTTATTATTAATCAAACACATATTAAAAATAAATTTATTGTTTTTTTTGCAAACGCATTTTTGGGGGATTTTTACGTATTTACAATAGATTTTTACGCATTTTATGTGTACAGCTACATGCTAAACGTGTTTTTTTACCCACAAATTTGATAAAATTACTGTTCATTTTCAAAATTTGTTTTTATTTTTACGCATTTTCAATGTAATTTTACCGATTTTGTGTTTACCAACTAACGCATAATGTGTTTATTTTTTCATTTACGCACACAGAGTAAATTTACCCAACTTATAGTAGGAGTACAGTTTCCTACTATAAATTGGGTGAATTTCAACAGAAATTAATTAGAGTGTAGAAATACTCTTAGACTCTAAGACTTTTTCTAAAAAAGAAAATTATGAGACTCTAAGGACTATCTAAAAAAAATCTTATAGATGTCCTTATAATCTAAGAATTTTTCTATTAGAAAAAAAAAACATAGAATCTAAGGAATTTTTTTATTTAAAAAAGTCCTTAGAATTTAAAAGAAATTTTCTTGAAAAAAGTCCTTAATATCAAGATGTTTCTTTAGGAAAAACATTTCTTAAATTTAAAGAATTTGTTCATATGATTATAACTGTAGGGACCATATTATTGTAAAATTATGGTTATTTATTATCATATTATGATAATTATATTGTACTACAACTATGGCTGGTACAATCATAATCCCAAAAATGTTTTTTCTCTGCGTTTATGAAACATTTTCGGATATAATCCTAAACCAGCAAATGGGCCTATGCCTAACTATCTCGGATGGTTTAATATGGAATATTTGTCTTTAGCCTCTACAAATTAAGGCAAAATTCGTTGCTTGTTGTACACTAATTTTTAGATTTTTCTTTTAATGTTTATTTGCACCTTTAATTTTTTTGAATTAATGTTTAAAGGTTATAGCGATCACGTAAGCGCCGTTGGAGGTGATCACTTAGGCTGTTTTTACCGTGTTTTCCATCGTTCTGGAGAAAACTTCGGGTGATAAGTTTTGGCACTCTTGTTGGATATTCTCTTTGAGACTTCCAGAGTCTGTGGCTTGACGACATAGACCAGTTACTTCAAAAAACCCCAAAGAATAAATTCTGGTGCGGTTAAGTCGGACGATCTTGCTGAACAACTACAAATTGCCAAAACGATACATTGAGGCAATAAAAGGTCGATGTTCATGGTTCTGTATAGCTCATTAGTCACGGTAACCGTGGTACTCACGGCGTCATCGAAAAAAAAATAAGGCTCGAAAGCAACTCCGGTGTAAATGGCTCACTATGCAGTGAATTTAAGTGAATGTAAAGGCTCTTCGTGGATTCACAGTGCTCCAGAATTGCAAATATTGTTTGTTTACGTATCCGTTCAGATGGAAATGAGCCTCGTTGCTTCTAATAATTTTGGACAAAAAATCGTCCTTTAAAATATAGTTCCGAGTATTACGCATTCTTGAGTAAAGCCTTCCATGGCTGTTTACTTTACAAAAATATTCATTAATATAAAACTGACAGTTGCCGTCTCTTACAAACATATTCTGCTAGGCCACTTTGTACATACACTAAAAAAGATAAGTTAGTAGAAGGTAGAGGTTTTCCATCCCACTTTACAATTTTTGTACTGATTTTTAGTAAAAAAAAAATATTATTAAGCAAATCTTTATGCTATTTACATTTTACATATCACAGAATTTTTACAGAATATTTACAAATTTTTGTTGCTAATTTCCGAAATCATTTTACACATTTTTTAATACCGATTTGCTAACATTAGCATAAAAATTTACTAATTTTAAAAAAGTAGATATTGAAGGAAATGATATTTCTAATTAAAACTTACACCTACACACTTAAATTGCCTTAAAATGTTACATAGATTAAAAAAGGGATCGGAATGGAAAATACTGACTCATGTCTAAAAATAGGACATCCACTTAAAATATAACTAAAAAATTTTTTTCTAAAAATCAGCCCTAAAAACAATTAAAATTTGACCTTAAAAGTGAAAAAAATTACCTAAAATATTTTTCGAAACAGACACTACCAAATTAAAATAAAATGAAAAATTCGTTTATATTTTTACAATTTTTAAGCCTGTGATTTTTCGTTTTAAATTTGTCTAAAATATTTTTTGAAAAAATAAATAAAATAAAAAATTTTGATGCTCGGTAAAAAAAAATAAATTTGAAATTTTATACTAATATTAATAATATTTAGTAAATTTTATTGCTGATGTTAGCAAACAGATTTTAAATTCCACTTTACAAAAAGTTTACTAAAATTTTGTAGTGGCAGCTAATTTTTTCTACAAATTTCATTACACTACACGTCAGCAATTAATTGAAAAACAATTTTCAAAGTCTTTTTGTTAAAATATAATCAAAAAATTGTTTCAGTCAATACAAACTTAAAATCTAAATACCTTGTTAAAATGAAATGACAGGGTTCACCACTAAATTCTACGACCCAAAATTAAGTTAATGTGTCCCAGGGGTTTCGTGTGTCATTTTCACGTACTTACTGTATTATTAATATTACTATTCTAAAAATATAAAGAAGATTCTAACTGATTATATTATAATCACTGAGAATGACTTTATGATTATTTAGGATCATATTACTGTCAAATAATGATCATTTTGTATTCACAATCACACATGTTGCACTTAACTCATACTTTTCTAACAAGGTGGGACAAAAGGTATCACCCTATTGGAAAGTGCTGCTATTTTTGCAAATGGCATCGTATGTCTATCTGATTATGATATTCGTGAAATAGACAAGAGCGAAATTTATACTAGATAACAATACGCATAAGGCGTACACTCACCAAAAAAAGTCTGTAATGGCAACTGAAAATTTTGCTGTTATTACGGGAAATTCTGCTAATTTGAGCCCAGCGGTATTTTTTGCTAATCTTAGCAACACATGTCTGCTGAAGTGTATCACAATGAAATTAGTAGAAAAATTAGTAGCCGCTACTAAATTTTAGTAAACTTTTTGTAAAGTGGAATTTAAAATCCGTTTGCTAAAATCAGCAAAAAAAATTACTAAATTTTATTAATATTAGTAAAAACCTTTGAATTTATTTTTCTTATCGAGCATCAAAAATTTTGATTATATTTTTTAAAAAACGAATTAATAATTTTGTTTTAATTTGGTAATTTCCGTTTTGAAAAATATTTTGGTAATTTTTTTTTTTACTTTTAAGGTTTAATTTTAATTGTTTTTAAGGCGGCTTTTTAGAACTAAAAAACCTTTTTAGTGCTATTTTAAGTGGATGTCCTCTTTTTAGACATGAGTCGGTATCTTCACTTCCGATACCTTTTTAAATATATGTAACATTTTAAGGAAATTTAAGTTTGTAGGTGTAAGTGTTAATTAGAAATAACATTTCCTTCAATATCCACTTTTTTAAAATTAGTAAAATTTTTTGCTAATTTTAGCAAATCGGTTTTCAAAAATTTGTAAAATGATTTCTGAAATTAGCAACAAAAATTTGTAAATATTGTGTAAAATTTCTGTAATTTGTAAAATGTAAATAGCAAAAAGATTTGCTAAATAATAATTTTTTACTAAAAATCAGTACAAAAATAGTAGTGGGATTGAAAACCGTTTACAAATTTTTCTACTAACTTCTTTTTCTGAGTGTAAGATTTTTAAACTCAACGAGAAAGTAAATGATTTGCCATCAAAATTGGACGTCGCTCATGATCATTTCTAACTCAGCGGCCACGTCAACAAGCAAAATTCTCGACTCTGGTTGCCGGAAAATATACGCATAATTCATGAAGCCAAATGTGTTTTTACTTTAAACAAAAGTTGTAGCAAAAGAAAATCGGTTGATTGTTTTTGTTTCACCGTGTATTTATAGTAAAAACCGATGCCATTTTTATTTGTTTGATTCGCAAAGATATTTGTTTCACGTTTTTTACTCAAACATGTATTTACATGAATTTCCAAGTCCTACTTATTTGTTGTTTCAGAATAAGTAGTTTCCAATATTACGCTATGTTTGTGGTTAAATAAAGAGTAACGTATAAATTTATTGCATATAAAAGTGATTTATTTTGTCTAGCAAAAATAACTGAAGCTGAATTGTTAAAAGTACACAATTTTAATTTCATTATAAAACCACTTATTCGGTAATGGAAGTTTTTGTTATAAAAAAAACTTTCGAATTATAATTAATCAGTTTATAAATTGAAGTTTAGCTGTGTTTATGTGACAGCCCATCACGGTAATCTAGAAGGATTTTGAAAGTTTTTCAACATATTCCGGCAATCCGCTGTCAAAATTCTTCAAGATTAACATTAGCACAGATGACACACAAACACAGCTTTTGCTGTACAATGTTAATAAACCCTAAAATATTTCAACCCCAAAATGAACTCACAGTCAGTCAGTGACCTTCAGACATTTTGTTATTGAAACTTCTCCGAAATGCGTAACTTAATGACAATTGAATAAGACATTCCTACTCATACATTTACTATAGAAATCTTATGGCATGAGCTTTTTGTTATCGTTGTTGCTTTTAATTTTGTACGAATATTTTGTTCAGACAACCTTTTTCCTTTTTTTTTTGTATTTTTTGTTTTCTTTTGCACAATCAAATCAACCCAATCATTATACAGCTGTTGTATTCAGACGAACAAATATCAAACGCACACAACAAATGTTTCCTAAAGAAACAGAAAAACTGTCTAGAACATTTTTTTATTATTGTGTTGATTAAACAAAAGTTCAAAGTTCAGACGCACATTTTTGTTTTTATTTTTGGGAGCAGACAGACTGTTTTTGGGAATGAGTAAAGTGAGAGACTGGCCAACAATGCCTGCCTGCCTGACTGACTACTTACAACAACAACTTTTCTAATATATCTACCTTATAATAAACTGTATAAAATTGTATACTGATGGTCATACATTGATATAATATTTACAGCAACCAACTGAACTAACATCCCAGCAAAACTTTGGTAATGGGTGCGATATTCTCATCTACTAAAAGTCTACTAAAATTTAGTAGCGGCTACTAATTTTTCTACTAATTTCATTGTACTACACGTCAGCAGACATGTGTTGTTAAGATTAGCAAAAAAAATACCGCTGGGCTCAAATTAGCAGAATTTCCCGTAATAACAGCAAAATTTTCAGTTGCCATTACAGACTTTTTTTGGTGAGTGTTCCTTGTAATGACAGCTCGTTACCTTTTTCATTATTTCCAAGCATAAAGTAAAAAGTTGCTTACTATTGATTACGTAATATATGATTTATAAATGTAAAGTAATAATTGAAATATTTTTGAAAATCTATTTTTAGACACATTACTTAGTGTTTTTTTGTAATCAAATGTTTGTTTTGATAACACTAGCGAAAAAACGAAACGAATTAATTCATTTAAGTTTAAAGCAATCAAAGACTATATGCGTCGATAGCTCAGTAGGTAGAGTTCTTGGCTGGCAACCAGAGTCCCCTGGTTCGATTCCCATCATGACCACATTATTTTTAATTACAAAAATTTTAAAAAAATATTTGTAATAATTTTTTTTAATAAAAATTGCTCTTTTTTAAAAATCTATTTTTAGACACATTACTTTTTCCATTCTCGTAACCATATAAGTAACCCCTTACATTATCACCTCTAAAGTAAGGGGTATATACATTACTTTAAGGCTCATCGCCTATAAAATTCATCAATGAAGTAAGGTGTAAAGTTATCCATCAGCCCCTATGGCTATACATTACTTTACCCATTATTTGGTAATGTAATTTTTTGAAGCTCAAAAAATTGGATTTTTTGCTTAGATCGATTTAAACCAGAAATAATATAGAAGACTGAAAACACTGCTACTCACCAAAATCAATGCCGATATACTCGTTATAATATTTAAACTAGTCCTCCTAATTAAGTTGTATTTTTATACCCTCCACCATATATGCCGAGAGTATATATTTTAGTTTGACATTCTCTTTGTAACATGACAAAATATCACGCAGAGAAAAAACATGGTTGGGGCAATCATATTCGAAGAGCATCATATATTTTTGGGATTATAAATATGCCAACAATAGTCGTACTACTATATAGTTATCATATTATGATAATAAAATAAACATAATTTTACCAACCCTGCAATTATTATGATTCGAAAAGTTTTTTTTGAATTATAGAATATTTCTTTAAAAAATGTTTTTCCCAAAGAAAAAATTTGATATTAAAGATTTTTCAAGGATTGTGGGGTAAAACCCTCGTTGTGTCACTATTAAAAGTTGGTCTCCGAAAGATTCCGTGACTCTACTAATGAATCCTGGGGCTATTTGCCCAAAGTTGGACGCAAAAGCAACCAAAATACTAATTGGATTGCATAGGAGAAGTCTCAGGCATTTAGTAGGGGTAATAACAGGTCACTGCTCTTTTGGAGCCTTCATTGGTAAATGGGAAAGAGGCACACAGAACTTTTGTAGGTTGTGCGAGGATGTTGAAGAGCTAGAGACAATAGAGAACATTTTGTGCAACTGTCCTAGATTACAAGGTCTGAGACTGAGATGGCTGGGGAAAAGATTTCACGACGAACTGGGTGATGTGGCTAGATATTATGTAGGCAGTCTATTGGGTTTTGTCAGGGCGATTAGCTGGCTATTCTAGGTAGTAGTCTTGGGATCAGCCCGACCTATAATTGCTCTCTACTCTTTCAGGACGGGGACTCTCAATTCTTTATCTTTTACTGTCTTTTCTTTATTATTTTTCTTTTTCCAAAGGGTATCATATCACAATGGATCCTAAGGGTCTCCGAGTGGAAGTGTACTTCATTATGGTACATAACCCTTATAATCTAATCTAACACATCATAAAAAACTGCCAAATTTTTAATACAACATTTTTGAAACAACTGACAAAAATTAGTAAAAACTACTGTTGTTTCCTGCTACCTTTTGCAGTATATTAATTTTATAAACGAAAAACAAGTTTTTGCTAGCAATTACAAAAAAATGTGTAGTTATTTTATGCCACTTAAAAAATTAAAACTGGGCTTCAGTTAATTCAGTCTAATGCATTGGAGATAAAAGAAAATTTTTTAATTTCTATTTTCAACCTAAAAGTATATCAATTATAACATAAATAAATTAAAGAAGAAGTTTAAAAAACTCAAAAATAAATAACTCAATAACTTGCAAAAATTCACTGCAAAAATACTTCTTTTAGAGGCTCTAGCTTGTCTTAAACTTTGGATTTTGAAGAGATCTTTTGCCGAATCGAAATACATGTATCAAGCTAGCTTAAAATCGTTCATTTGCTTTGTTTTTGTAAATATATTTCAGAAATTGTCAATTGTATTTCACAATAGTCAATTGTATTTCAGAAATAGTCGATTGTATTTCAGAATAGTCAAATGTATTTCAGAAATAGTCAATTGTATTTTAGAATAGTCAATTGTATTTCACAAATAGCCAATTGTATTTCAGAATAGTCAATTTCAATTTCAGAAATAGTCAATTGTATTTCAGAATAGTCAATTTCAATTTCTGAAATAGTTAATTGTATTTCAGAATAGTCAATTGTATTTCAGAAATAGTCGATTGTATTTCAGAATAGTCAATTGTATTTCAGAAAAATCAATTGTATTTCAGAATAGTCAGAAATAGTCAATTGTATTTCAGAAATAAAACAATTTTAAGTTTAGTGTTTTAAGCGTAACTAAAATCTAAGTTTCAAATAGTGGCATCAAAAAATCCCAATTCCAAATTTCATCACATTTGATGCGGAATCTTTTTTAACGATCGCAAAAATTAACGATCAAATTTTTCCATTGCCAGGTACAAAGTTTTACAGTTTTGAAAATTATTATCGGAATCGAAGAAAAAAAACAAAACTATGTCTATGTCAAAATTTCCAGCAAATAAATTAACTAAGATATATTTTTCACAAAAAGTTTTTGAGTTATAATATTCAGCAAAAATTTTATTGGTTTTTGAGAAAATATTTTATTTACAATCGACTATTGATGATTAATTAACTTTTTACTAAAAATCAGCTCGCTAATTTTTATCCTAACAATTTAACTGAATTAGTAATTTTTCCACAATCACCCTGCTGACTATTTTTTTTTTTTTTGCTGACTTTAGTAACCTCTTTGTAAGTGATGAAGAAGTTATGAAACATGTTTCATACAACTTTAAGAAAAGTTTTGTAATATTTTTGAAAACTTCATATTTTTTCTTCCAATTTAGCTGTTTCATCAATATGATCAAGCTTTTTTCCTGGGTATATAAGCTTTTATAAGAGGTAAGATATGTAAAAATTCAATTTCAGCAGTGTAAATATGGGATATAAAGGGTGTCCCAAGAAGAACGCAATTTTTAAATTTTAAATAAAACACAGATATTTAAAAAAAAATCGTGAAACTTTATTATATCGTAAAGTAGACAGAATGAGGTTATGTATGGAACAATATATCGTGCAGATGGCCGCCGCGGCATTGCTGGCATGCACGCGATCTTTTAATGAAATTTTCAATGACCGTTTTGCATGAATGCTGCGGTATTTCATTAATGCAGCGTCCAATTTCCTCTTTTAAGGCTTGAGTCGTCGTCGGCTTATTCGTGTAAACCATCGACTTCAAAAAACCCCAAAGAAAAAAATCTAATGGTGTTAAATCGCACGATCTAGGCGGCCAATTCTGATCTCCAAAACGCGAAATAACACGACCGGGAAATGACTGATGCAGCAATTGAATTGTTTCTCTGGCTGTATGACATGTGGCGCCGTCTTGTTGGAACCACATGCCCTCCACATTCATTTCTTCAATTCTAGGCAAGAAAAAACTGGTTACCATTTCACGATACCGAACACCATGGACTGTTTGCGCTTGACCTGCCTCATTTTCATAAAAAAAAGGTCCAATGATTCCTCCAGCCCAAAAACCACACCACACAGTGACACGTTGAGGATGCATTTGCTTCTCGTGAATCACTCGAGGATTTTCCTCACCCCAAATGCGACAATTCTGCCTATTGACGAAGCCATCAAGATGAAAATGGCCTCGTCATTGAAGATGATTTTATCGGCAAAATCAGCATTTTCATGTTGTCTCTCCAATACCCAATTAACGAACTACCTTCGCTGTCCATGGTCAGCTGTCTTCAGTTCCTGAGTCAATTGAACTTTGTATGCATGAAGATGCAAATCTTTCGTCAAAATTCGCTGCAAAGTGGATTTGGAGACACCAATTTGCTGAGCTCGGTGTCGAATTGAGGTGGATGGAGTTTGAGCGATATCATCACGTACAGCTGCGACATTTTCGGTCGATCGACCTGGTCGATGGCGCGTTGTTGTCTTTACATCACTAACAGACCCAGTTTCGGCAAATTTATCCATTAATATCTTTACAGTTGACTCTTTTGGAGCATTATTGTGACCCCAAATTGATCGCAATTTGCGAACTGTAGCCGCAAAACTTTCACCATTTTGGTAAAACAATTTCACAATGAGAATGCGTTGTTCATTCGTGTAGCGCTCCATTTTTACTAACCTCGTACCTTCTACTAGCAAACAATAACAATTGTTCAAATGTCAAACAATGACACTTCGAATGTTGCCAGATTTAAAAATTGCGTTCGTTTGACTTTTGCTAAAAATATCGAAATTTTTTAAAAACCATAAAATATAAACTATATCATAGCAACGTTAAATATAAATGTGCTAATTTTAAATTATATCCACAGATCTACGTATATTTTCGAAGCCCGTGACGAAATTTTTTGCAATTACTCTACTATTACATATAACAAAGTTGCCCGTAAAATTCTATGAATGACTGAAATTACAATAGTACCTATTATTATTACATCTTGAATACCGTAAATGTCAGCAGCAATAATGAGCTGTTTGTTTTTTACATTAAATAACATCAAAAATAACATTTGTGTATCTGACACGTACATATTAAAAAGTATAAAATAATTAAATCGCACACAGATAATAGATTCTTATTGGCAATGGTTAGGTAATCTACACATAGAGAAAAAACCTTCACTCATAAAAAGAAAGTAGTAGAGTCACGGAATATTTCGGAGACCAACTTCGCTATTTACATTTTACAGATTACAGAATTTTTATAGAACATTAACAAATTTTTGTTCCTAATTTTAGAAATCATTTTACAAATTTTTGAAAACCGATTTGCTAAAAGTTTAAAAATTGGATTTTGAAGGAAATGTTATTTCTAATTAAAACTTACACCTACAAACTTAAATTGCCTTAAATAAAGGGATCGAAAGTGAATATACCGATTCATGTCTGAAAATAGGACATCCACTTAAAATAGCACTAAAAAGTTTTTTTTAGTTCTAAAAATCAGCCCTAAAAACAATTAAAATTTGACCTTAAAAGAAAAAAAAAAAGACTAAAATATTTTTCAAAAACAGAAATTAACAAATTAAAACAAAATTATTAATTCGTTTATATTTTAACAATTTTTCAAATTTTTAAGTCTTTGCTTTTTTGTTAATTTTGTCTGAAATATTAAAAAAAAAAAAATTAATAAAATAAAAATATTTCGATGAAAAAAAAATAAATTTAAAATTTTGTACAGATTTTAAATTCCACTTGAAAAAAAGTATTCTAATATTTAGTAGCGGCTACTAATCTTTTACTAATTTCATTGTACTACACGTCAGCAGACATGTGTTGCTAAGATTAGCAAAAAATACCGCTGGGTTCAAATTAGCAAAATTTCCCGTAAAACAGCAAAGTTTTCAGTTGGTTCTAACCATCAATATGGTTCGCTACCATCATAATTATAATAATTATTTTAATATTTCGTGATTGTCACTTTCTATTTTATAACATGATTGGCTGTAATTATACTGTGATAACAAAAATCCTGACTATGATAAAACTATGATAATTATGGAACTATAAAATGCTGATAACAATCAATGAATAATTATAATTCAAATGAAATATAACTTCGACGTTTACAGTCATAGAACTGTCTTCTTTCCATAATACAAATTGTATCAGTTCAGTTACCAATGTAAAAATAATTATATATGATCACTTTCACCTGGTGGAATTTATTTTCGAAAATGCCTTATACATATAACAATATAATTTACACTAATCTATATATTTTTGGAAAAAATTCACTGTCAAAAAGTTTCTTTATTTAAAGTTTTTTTATTTTTTAATTCTTATCAATAAAAAAAATTGGTTTAATTTTTTTGAGTTTTAAAAAAATATTACGTACAAATTTAAGTAGGACCTTCTAAGTAGTTAAAGATATAGCTACTTAAAAAATAAGAATATATGAAAATGCTGCCAAATCTTAGAAATTATTGGCTTTTCCCTTTTAAATGTAAACAAATATATTTGTCTTAAAAATTTTAAAAATTTATGTATTAAAAATAATAAAAGCAAACAAATGAATTATGTGTTTGTTAGTAAAGGTAGAGCAGGGCAAATAATATGTTCAAATTGTATTTGTTTACAAAAACTAAAGAACAGTCAGGTAAGCAGGGATAGTCGTTTTTTTACAAGTAGTTATAGATATAAATATAAAATTCGAACTAAACAAACATAATAATGAATTTTTGTTAAAAAAATATGTTTATTAATTAATTTTTTGTAAAATAAAGACTTTCTTGTGGAAAGCAATACTCAGAAAATTAATAAAATAATAATTTTTTATAAGAAAAACTTTGTAGAAAAACTCTGTAGAAATAACTAGATTTTTAAAATCTATTTTTAGATTCTATGGACTCAGATCTCAGATTTTGCAAACTGCTTCTTAGAACTCATATCATCTCTAAGGCCTTTCTTTGAATAAAAAATTCTTAGATTACTATTCATCATGAAAAATACTTAGATCCTAAGGACTTTTTCTAAAAGAAAAATTCTTAGACGCTAAGGACTATCTAAAAAAAAATTTAAAAATGTCCTTGGAATCTAAGAATTTATCTATTAGAAAAAATCCATAGAATCTATGTTATTTTTATTCAAAAAATCCTTAAAATTTAAAAATTTTTTTTGAAGAATTTTTTTTTAAAAAATCTTCAGAAATAAGTTTTCTTGAAAAAGTCCTTAATATAAAACTTTTTTTTTAGGAAAAAGATATCTTAATGAAATATTTTTAAATTTAAAAAACTTTTTATAGTTTCGAATCATAATATAACTGTAGGGATCATATTAGGATAAAATTTTGGGAACATACATACCTAGTCTTATTGCCCCAACCATGTTTTTTTTCTGTGTGTATGAAAACCAAGTACATACATACCAATATGATGAGGGTATCATCACTGTAATTGACTGGGGATATTTGCTTGGCATATTCTGAATTTTTAGCATCACGAAATTTTAGCTGGTTTTTTACCCTGTTGCTGTTGTTGGTAAAGGCCACACTGTTGCAGATTGTATTTTTTATTTGATAATTTTTTACATTACTGTTGATTGACTATCGGTATGTGCAGTTTTTTTCTTGGAACTTGATTTGTATGTAGTGCTCTACATATGTTATTGTGCTGGCGCTAACGTTAATACCTGAGCAATCTAAAATGTTCTTGAAGATTTTATCAGCACTTTCAGTTAGATTTAATATCACTTTTCCTACAGTATAACAGTTATTTTAGATTTGGCAGGATTTTGTAAATTTAAAATTTTTTTTCCAATCAATTATGTTTGTGTATTGTGGCTTCTTTCAATCATAAAAACCAATTTTTTTTTTGTGGTATGATTTTTGTTTATGTATTTATGTTATTTTTGTTTTTTATTTAAACTATTGTTGTTATTTATAAAACATAAAATGTTAAATAAATTATAATTTCAAAAGAGTGAAATGAAACCAACGTGTCACTTACAGTACCTACAAAGACCTGGATAAACATAAATAATAACAATTGTTTATTTTGATTTTATTTTATTTTTTAATTTGCCATTATGCGTAAAGTAAATTTCATTGAACTTTTTTCCTTGTTCTGGATTTTTATTGATGATATCGTTCATTAGACATACAACGTAAAACGACAATAATGACTAGGAAGTTCATGCATTGAAAATAGTGTTTTATATACACATAAAAAGAGAAAAATCACTAATTTTATTAAAAGTTTTCAATTAATTTAATACAATTTTATAATATTTTGAGTTAAAAAGTGGTTTAATCGTCGAAAAATACTGTTAGAAAGTTAGTTATTGTATTGTTTTTTTTTTTTTTGATATTTTTGTCTACGTGATAAGTAAATATATGTGCCCCACCCGAGTAAAAAAGTTAAGATATAATCATATGTCGCCTTATCCAATAATATATATTATCATATATAAATACATATGTTAATTTTTTTAAAAATACCTTATATTTTGTCATATATAATTATATCTGGTTATATATTGATCTTTATAAAATTATGTATGACTTATTGATAAGTATGGTATACATTATATTATATAAAATTGTATATAACGCTATATATAAGTAAATATGGGTTAAGTAAATATTGGTTATACTTATACAGAACCCTATATACTTATAAAGGGTGTCCCAAGAAGAACGCAATTTTTAAATCTGGCAACATTCGAAGTGTCATTGTTTGACATTTGAACAATTGTTATTGTTTGCTAGTAGAAGGTACGAGGTTAGTAAAAATGGAGCGCTACACGAATGAACAACGCATTCTCATTGTGAAATTGTTTTACCAAAATGGTGAAAGTTTTGCGGCTACAGTTCGCAAATTGCGATCAATTTGGGGTCACAATAATGCTCCAAAAGAGTCAACTGTACAGAGATTAATGGATAAATTTGCCGAAACTGGGTCTGTTAGTGATGTAAAGACAACAACGCGCCATCGACCAGGTCGATCGACCGAAAATGTCGCAGCTGTACGTGATGATGTCGCTCAAACTCCATCCACCTCAATTCGACACCGAGCTCAGCAAATTGGTGTCTCCAAATCCACTTTGCAGCGAATTTTGACAAAAGATTTGCATCTTCATGCATACAAAGTTCAATTGACTCAGGAACTGAAGCCAGCTGACCATGGACAGCGAAGGGGGTTCGTTAATTGGGTATTGGAGAGACAACATGAAAATGCTGATTTTGCCGATAAAATCATCTTCAGTGACGAGGCCCATTTTCATCTTGATGGCTTCGTCAATAGGCAGAATTGTCGCATTTGGGGTGAGGAAAATCCTCGAGTGATTCACGAGAAGCAAATGCATCCTCAACGTGTCACTGTGTGGTATGATTTTTGGGCTGGAGGAATCATTGTACCTTTTTTTTATGAAAATGAGGCAGGGCAATGGTGTTCGGTATCGTGAATGATACCAGTTTTTTCTTGCCTAGAATTGAAGAAATGACCGTGGAGGGGATGTGGTTCCAACAAGACGGCGCCACATGTCATACAGCCAGAGAAACAATTCAATTGCTGCATCAGTCATTTCCCGGTCGTGTTATTTCGCGTTTTGGAGATCAGAATTGGCCGCCTAGATCGTGCGATTTAACACCATTAGATTTTTTTCTTTGGGGTTTTTTGAAGTCGATGGTTTACGCGAATAAGCCGACGACAACTCAAGCCTTAAAAGAGGAAATTGGACGCTGCATTAATGAAATACCGCAGCATTCATGCAAAACGGTCATTGAAAATTTCATTAAAAGATCGCGTGCATGCCAGCAAAGCCGCGGCGGCCATCTGCACGATATATTGTTCGATACATAACCTCATTCTGTCTACTTTACGATATAATAAAGTTTCACGATTTTTTTTAAATATCTGTGTTTTATTTAAAATTTAAAAATTGCGTTCTTCTTGGGACACCCTTTATATGGCTTATACAGAACTATTTATAATTATATATGCTATCTTATACACCTAAAAAAGTTTGTAAGTTAAAATAACTGAAAATATCATTTTAAAGAAATGATATTTCATTTAAAAACCGGTCTACTTAATTTTCATTTAAATTAAATGTCATTTGTTATTTATTTTTAAATGTTGATTAATCAACTGACACATCCGTAAGAAACAACTGATATAATCAGTTAAAATAAATGTCAAAATTTTACCCACCAATCCTTAAAAAATAAATGTTTTTTTCATTTATTTGAAATTATTTCCGTTTTTGTATTTTTTTTTAATATACTCGTACAATACAAAATGTATGTACGCATATGAAGCTAAAAACACTTTTTGTGTGAATGTATTTGTATATGTATGTGTGTTTATGAAGTTCTTGTAAATTGTATTGAAAAATTTTGTATATATACAACCAATTTAAATAAAAAAACAAATTAAAATTTTTTGAATATTTTTTTTTGAAACAGACAGCAAACAAAATTTAAATTTGTAATAACTGTTACGGACACAAATAAACCACAAGTTTCCGTTTTGTGGGTAAATTTTTATTAAATTTCAAACAAATGAAAAAAATAAATGAAACTGAAAAAAATCGGTAAATGATAGTAAATTATTTCGAATAAATGTTTAAAAAAGTTAATATAGATGTTTCTTTGAAAAATAAATGTACCTTCGTTTATTTTTAAATGGAACGGAAAACTTTTTTATTAAACTACAAACAGTTAACTACATAATATTCTGAGTGTACTATCACATATTTAAGATATAATAACATATGGTCTTTTATCAAAAATACGTTTTAATATGGTGTGTGATATAATTATATATGATTTAATATATTGCTTTATATCAAAATATTATTTTTATATGATATAAGATATAATTAAATATGGTAAAATATTTGCAATCAAATTTGTGATATTGTAACATACGATTTTATATAAAAAGTATTTTTATTATGATATAAGATATAATTAGATATAAATAAATGCGGTTCCATTTCGATTTATTTTTATTTACTGATAAATATTTCTTTTTTTTTAATTATTCAGTTCAATTTCTTCGAGCTTTTTAATACAAATTCCAGGTAATAAGTACTCAAGCTCAAGGTCTATTTTATACAAAATTATTTATTTTTCATCCAATATTTCGCTATCTAAATGGATAGCATCTTCTGAAGTAGCTATCCATTGAGATAGCGAAATATTGGATGAATAATAAATAGTTTTGTATAAAATAGACCTTGAGCTTGAATACTTATTACCTGGAATTTTTTTTTGCAAAACTTTATAATTTTAATTCATTTCCTGACAAGACCTGGAAATTTTTTATATTCTATAAGACATAATTTGATATAATTATATATGGTACTATGATAATGGTTTTGAGTGCTAGCCAGACAGATAAAAAAGATATTTTTTTGTGTTTTTGTATTTATTTTTGAAATTCTTGATAGAATATAAGATATAATATGTTCAATATAATCTGTTATTATAACTATATACACTTAAATTAGAAACGTTGCATTTAACAACCAAGCAAAAAAAAAAATTATAGTCATTCTGTGGCTATAACTTCTTTCATTGCTTCCTAAACTTCAGTTAACATTCTTTTATGATATTTTGGTGTTATTCTAAGCACTTCCAAAAGAATTCATATGTTCATATTTCAAATGTAGTGATTTGGATATAAACCCGATGCATATCTTAAAAAATCACTCTTCATTACTTCTAAAGCATAAGTTATCGTATATTTTTTGAATCTAAAGCATTTATTCAAACTTAGAAAATAGTTCTGATGAATTTTTTTAATTTTTTTATTAAATCATTTTTTATATTTTAGTTTAAAATTTCATGAGGGGTTAGAAAATAATGGGTTACCAAAATAATTTTAAAATCGTATAAAAATTATTTCAAATTGTCCAAAAAGTTTTAAAAATTGTGCAAAAATTATTCAAAAATATTTTAAAATTGTCTAAAAATGTTTCAAAATTGCCCAACCAGTTTTTAAATTATCCAAAAATTCATTAAAATTTTTTAAAAATATGTTGCTAAGTTGCCCAAAAATACTTTTTCACTAATGCAGAATTATTTATTTGTTCTCATAAAGAGTATTTCTATATTAGTGCATAAAGGTCGCTTCTTTAAACTTATTTTTCTGCATTCTTATGAATTAAATTTTCATCAAGGTTAAATATTACAAAGTATATGAACATTTTCCACTCATGCATCAGAATATCTAATCATTGAATGATCATTACTTCCTTAGAGTAAAGTATGAGCAATGCTAGTAGCTACATTTGAATACTTTCATCCTATGACACGCTAATGTTAAATCCATCGATTAAACCATCAGAAAAGAAGTGATGCCTTTGCCATAGTAGTGATGCTTTTATTGCTTCTTTGGCAGCTTGATTTTTGCAGGGAACATTATCCGAGTGTATCTTAGTTTTTATCTCAGCTATATGGCCTTTCTTTGGATAATCTACTAAACATAAGAGTTTAAGTTTTTTACATAAAATAATATATACCCACAAACCTGTACAGTAAACTTTGTATTTCAGATATAAGCAAGGGTAAAATAATTAGATCATTTGGATACAAAAGTCTGATTTCTAAGTGGCATTTCTTCATATTCGCTGTATCTCTCTGGAATTCTATACCCCATAGCTGTCAACTTTTAAGTAACGCACGGAAATTTAGTGAAAATATTTCTAAACTAAAAGTTTGAAACGTAATTAGTGGATATTATAATACATATGATAAAATTATTTAAAAATTTTTAATTTTTTTAAATTGTTTAATTTGAATTGTTTAAATTATTTTGTTTCTTTTTTATAAAAATTGTTATTAGTTATTAATTAATTAATGATTTATAATTTGACTTTTTCTCAGTTTCATACTGCAAAATAAGACTTTTAGTCTTGTGCATTGAGCACTTCAAATAAATAAAATAAATAAAAAAATATAAAGTTAAAATAACAGAAAATGGCATTTATAAGAAATAATATTTCATTTAAAAACTGGTCTACTTACTTTTCATTCAAATCAAATGGCTTTTAGAAACTAATGATTAATTAGCTAAAATAAATGTTAAAATTTTACCTACCAATTTCTTAAAAAATTAATGATTTAATTATTAATTTGAAATTATTTCCATTTTTGTATTTTGTTTTTGTTTTTTAATCTACAAATTGTATGTATCGATGCCTATAGATACTTTTTGTGTGAATGTGTTTGTATGTTTATGAAGTTCTTGTAATTTGAATTGAAATAATTTTGTATATAAACAATCAAATTAAATAAAAAACAATTTGAATTTTTTTAAAATTTTTTTTTGAAACAGACAGCAAACAAAATTGAAATTTATTATCACTTCCGTTTATTATTAAATTTCAAACAAATGAAAAAAATAAAGAAAACTGAAAAAAATCGATAAATGATAGTAAAGCATTTCGAACAAATGTATTAAAAAGTTAATATAGATATTTCATTGAAAAATATATGTATGCTCCTTTATTTTAAAATATAATTAAAAACTTTTTCATGAAACTACAACTAGTAAACTACATTATATTCTGAGTGTATTATCATTGTTTTCAGTGTTTAAAATTTATATATATATATATTTATTATTTGTTAATATTACCTTTTTTTTCTCCACAGTGTCATTAAATTTTTAGCGGGTCAAAATTTTATCTTCTAACTTATTTTAGAACGAACATTTTTGTATATTATATATAAGACTCAATTATACGAACAAGTGTGTGCCTGAGGAGGTTAAGCGGTCGACTACAACTTTGGCAGCCCGACTTCAAATCCTTGAAAAGGAATTGTTTTTGTTTGTTGCTAGAATTTAAATATTTATATTTTAATTGTAATTATTTTTCTACTTTAGTTTGTTTTTATATGTTATTTAATAAACTAGATTCCGTATACTATATTGTTGGATCTAATTTGATACAATTTGATCTGTCATTTTTCAGATATTAGATTTTGCTTAATCCGAAAATATATTGCTGAATCTAATTTGATCTGCCATTTTTTGTATCAACTTAGATTTTACTAAATCCTCAAATATGTTGCTGGTTCTTTTTCGATCCACCATTTTTATGATTAAATAAGATCAGCTAGATTTAATAGTATATATTAAAGATCATTGTTTTTTAAATGACCGAGTAAAAAAATTAATCTGGCACAATATTTAATCATATCCAATTTTGTATTTCTTATAATCTTAATGGCAGATCAAATTAGATCTGGCAACATATTTGGGGATTTAGAAGGATCTGAATTGATCCGAAAAATGGCAGAGCAATTTAGACCCAGCAACATATTTGGGGATTTAGAAGGATCTGAAGATATATGTATATATATATGTATGTAATTGTATCTTCGGGATTTATATATTCGAAAATTTGGAATAAATGTCGTGGCTGAATTAATGATACATTATTGGTCCAGATTTAATATAATTATTATTATATTATATGTAATCATATCTTATGAAGTAACAAAAAATGTGGAGAAATAATTATACTTAAAGCAACAAAAACAAATATACACTCACAATATTATTTCGTTAAAAACAACTTAAAATACATATTAAATTAAGCGAAAATACAATCAAAAAGAGGACTACTGATTTTCCATTATTTTCAGCCCATTTTGTTGTTTATTTTTAATCGTTATTTAATAATCGACAAAAGTAAAAACAATAGAAAGTCGTTTAAAATAACCATCAAATTTTTACCGACAAATAGAAAAAACTACTTTTGTGGTTTGTTTTTCAAATTGAAAGTTCTTTTATTTGTATGTAATTACAAAACAGAACACAACACATGCATATGTATATATTTTTATTGGCTTTGTGTGTGTGTATATTTGAATAATTTCTTGTAATTTTTATTGAAATAATTTTGTATATATACAAACTATTTTGGTAAAAAAAACAAAAAGGAATTATATGAATTTTTATTTTTTGAGCAGAAAACATAAAATTTTACATTTAACTGAAAATATCAACTCCTACTGAATGTCTGTAAATTTGTATAAATTGTTTTTTGAATGACTGATTCAAATAGTTAAAAAATATATTTCTATGAATTTTAATTGATTCTTCATTTAAAAACAAACTGTTACGTATTACTTTTTAAATAAACTACAATCGGTAACGGAAAATATATTGTGAGTGTATATAAAAAATTTTACCACTTATATCCCATCAGAGCCCCCCGGTAGGCTAGTTGGTAGCGTGCTAGCTTATCAGTGCGGGGGTCGTAGGTTCAATTCCCACCAGAGTGCTCGGTTAGGGTATTAATATATAATTTGCAATTATATGATTAATAAATAAAATAAATAAATAAATATATCCCACCAAAAATTTCTAGTTTTTGTTGTCCCGAAATGGTTTAAAATTTGAAAGTTGTGTAAAAAAATATTAATAAGAAAATAAAAATAAATTAAAAGCACAAAAAAATGTATGACATGGGACTACATATAATTTTATCAAATTATATATTTTACGCTATCAAAAATACTCTAAATATGCAACTATAAATAACAATATGTCAAATCTGTTTGCACATATTGTATCATATATAATTATATCTTCCACCATATCAAAAAATATTTCTTATATTGGAACATATATTAAACCATATATAATAGATTATATCTCATGCCATATTAAAATATATTTTTGATAATGCCCCATATATTATTATATCTCAAATACACTCAAAATATTATGTAGTTAACTGTTTGTAGCTTAATAAAAAAGTTTTCCGTTCCATTTAAAAATAAACGAAGATACATTTATTTTTCAAAGAAACATCTATATTAACTTTTTTAAACATTTATTCGAAATAATTTACTATCATTTACCGATTTTTTTCAGTTTCATTTATTTTTTTCATTTGTTTGAAATTTAATAAAAATTTACCCACAAAACGGAAACTTGTGGTTTATTTGTGTCCGTAACAAATAAACCACAAATTTAAATTTTGTTTACTGTCTGTTTCAAAAAAAAAATATTCAAAAAATTTCAATTTGTTTTTTTATTTAAATTGGTTGTATATATACAAAATTTTTCAATACAATTTACAAGAACTTCATAAACACACATACATATACAAATACATTCACACAAAAAGTGTTTATAGCTTCATATGCATACATACATTTTGTATTGTACGAGTATATTAAAAAAAAATACAAAAACGGAAATAATTTCAAATAAATGAAAAAAACATTTATTTTTTAAGGATTGGTGGGTAAAATTTTGACATTTATTTTAACTGATTATATCAGTTGTTTCTTACGGATGTGTCAGTTGATTAATCAACATTTAAAAATAAATAACAAATGACATATAATTTAAATGAAAATTAAGTAGACCGGTTTTTAAATGAAATATCATTTCTTTTAAATGATATTTTTAGTTATTTTAACTTACAAACTTTTTTAAGTGTACATATAGATATATATATGGTTCTGTATAAACCATATATAAACATATATATAATATATTATAAGCCATATATGCTGTTTAAGTCATATATAATTATTTATATGTCTATATATAGTTTTATAAGGATCAATACATAACTAGATGTGGGCACTTATGATACAATATAAGATAATTTAAAAAAAAATGTAATATATGATTATATGTATATGGTAATGTATACCGACATATCGATGATTTGCTGCAGCAACCTCTAGCTAGTAATATTCTGGAGAGAAAAAAAGTTTTATAATAAACTTGTGCCATGTTTAAACAATTTTTTTTTTATTTAATAAATAATGATGAATTTTAAATTTCCAAAAAAAAAAAAAATTGTTAAAAAATGTCACAATTTTATTAAAAATCTAAATATAGCTAAAAATCTAAATATAGCTAAAGAAAACAAACATGTATTTACATGAATTTCCCAGCCCTAATTATTACACATTACAATAATCCCTGCTACTGCACAGACCTAAAACTGAACGACCCTTATTGCTTTTGATTTGAAAAATAAAAATTCTTTGTCTGAATGTGAGTACAATATATTAGAGTCAATAAAGTACGTTTGTTTGCCTTTGTATTCCTATATTCCTTAGTAGACACTATGCTAAATAATTATAGCGGAATTTGATAAGATGATAATGAGAAAAGTTTTTTTGTGAAAAATATTCCGTACGAAACCGTTTTTTTTATTAAAAAAAGATTATGCTTTACAATAAAACAAAAAATAACAAATACTTTAATATTTACTTTCAACTATGTACTTGAAATTGACCCTAAGGTCGGCTAACTTATCTAAAAGTATACTCAATATAAAAATATTCATAGATATTTTAAAAAACTTTGACTTTTTTTATAGAGATCCAGCTAAAATTAAGCTGCCAAAGAAGCAATAAAAGCATCACTACTATAGCAAAGGCATCACTTCCTTTCTGATGGCTTCATCGATGAATTTACCATATGCTTGTCATAGGATGAAAGTATTCAAATATAGCTTCTTCCATTACTCTTAGAGTAACTAAGGAAGCAATGGCAATGCAAGGATTAGATATTCTGATACATTAGTGGAAAATCTTCAAATACTTTGTATTATATAAGATTTTATGAAAATTTAATTCATAAGAATGCAGAAAAATAAGTTTAAAGAAGCCAACTTTATGCACTGATACACAAAAACTCTTTATTAAAACAAATACATATTTCTGCATTAATGAAAAAGCTTTTTTTAGGCAACTTTGAAATGTTTTTCAAAAATTTTAATTAATTTTTGGACAAATTTAAAATATTTTTGGATAATTTAAAAACTGGTTGGACAATTTTGAAACATTTTTAGACAATTTGAAAACATTTTTAAACAATTTTAAATAATATTTAGACAATTTTAAAACCTTTTTGGACAATTTGAAATAATTTTTACACAATTTTAAAATTATTTTTGATTAATTTAAAATTCTGAATAAAAGCTGGAAATGGTGTAGTGTTAAATAAAATACAAAATGCAAAAATGCATAGATTGTGTCGCCATAACTACTTAACCCTTATCCTGTACTTCAAAAATAAAACGCATATGACATTTGTGGGTCAGTTTTGCCCAATATTAAAAATTTTTACAGTTTTTATTTCTGATTAAGTTTTTTACACTCATGGCATTTAACACATGTTTTGGAATGATTCTTACAAATAAATTTTTTACAACCCGAACATTTGTTTGAATATTTCGTGCTATTTGACCTATCTGGACAAAAAAGCAACGAGCTCTTTTCAAATTTTATACGTTTGAATCGATAGCCAAACTGTTTTGAAGGCTGGTGACAATTGCTTTAGCAGGACTGCTATGTGGTAGATATGATCTACGTGATATTTTTCCGCTTATTAGGTCCATACCGTTTGTACTTTTTACACCGATTCCAGTCTGGATTAATCTTTAAAAAAATATTACATACGCATTGTAGGCCGATATATATATATAATGTTGTACAAAAGGACCTGTGGCCATCTATTAGATCTTCGTTTACAGGTATATGTTCTTTTTACTTGATCCAGTGTATCAACTCCTGATTTCGTCTCGTTGTAAAAGTGAACTATTTCAGGCTTTCTTGTACCAGCTCTGATTTCTTCGTTATGGTGTAATGTGCTTAGTAAAAACAGAGATCGGTTTTTCTTAGGTACATATCCAAGAATCGTAGTTTTATTTTTATTGCCAAAAAGAAAGTGAGAATAGATTTCTGGCTTATTTTTTTAGCTGCAAAATTTTAGGTGGTAAAAAAGTTTTGTTTTTTTCGCACAATACCAACCATCGTTATACTTCGTTTTAGCAACTCAATACCTAATTCGTGAGAGGTAAAAAATTCGTGAGAGGTAAAAGATATGCCACTTCAAATCTTTTACTAGATCCAAGACGACACGTCGCCCCTGATCTTTTTCTGGCTTACAATTTCTATCTTTGCCGGTATACACTTGTAATGATCATGCATAGCTGGTTTCCGCGTCGCATAATGTCCAAATTTTTATACCATATTTTCCTAGTCCTTGATACGTAACTAATTGTTCGCTTCCCAACGGTTCCAAAAATCTGTTATAGGAGCAAGCTTATCGCGAGAGTGTCTCATTTCTATCCGACTTCTTGTCAAATCGCATTATTCGCGATATATTTTGAAATCTTCGCAAACTGATTGTTGATTAGGCCAATGGCAGCCCTTTGTGATCATCCCATAAAGACTCCAAAGCTTCACCATGTAAACAATAAAAGAAGTCCAAAATATACTTCAATGGGAATATTGTCTAAAAGAATCCAGTTATTTTTTAATACGCAGTGACCTAAAAGAAGTGGTTAAAAAATGTAAACCTGGAAAATAATATGCAACTATTTCTAATTACTGTGCAGATACTTTCATTATTTGGCATAAAAAGCATAAAAGTTGCATTTTTACCGTCTGCTCTAGAAATAGCAAAACGCGTGGGACCAGGAACAAGATTTATAATGTTCTCTCTAGTACACCGTCCAACTTCATTTATAGTTAACTTTTCTGACCATATATATTTTACGTTTTTTGAAGTATATACTTCTAATTCAATTTCATTCAAAGTTTCGATGTCTTCTCTGTTTGTAGTTGAAGATGTATTGGGATTAAAAATAGATCCACCTTCAGAGATGATATTTTTTCATCTTCACTCGATGTGTTTTTTGGAGTTTCTTCTTCCAAATCAGATTGCATAAGCAGAGCTCCAATTTCTTCAGGATTCATTGTTTGAAAATAAGTAAAACGTATTATAAACAGCAAAACACACCGCCAATTGAACTTTTGATAATTTCAATCAGTAGCAATATTACAACGTATGCTGCCTTCAAAAAATTCAATAAAAATATACTACTACATGAAAAAAAAAAATCATTTGGTGGGGGTTGGGGCTATCGAGAATCCCCTTCCCCTTCGTTGCCTACGGCCATGTGCATGCATGTTTTATTTTACTTTTATCACTTTTTATGATCCCGTTATCAAAACCAAATTCTTTCACTATGCAGGTTTAACATTGTGCACATTGACTAAATTGTATTGGGCATTTTTGACCCACATATACCAAATACGTGATTTTTTTTTACACAGATATTGCCAAGCGGGCTAGGAGATTTTTAATTTTGTATTTAAATACTACTTACTAAATAAATAATTGTGCAGAATTTTCAAAAAAAAAATCATTGCATAGGTGTGAAAATACTTAGCTTTAAAAAGCGTTTGGGCAATTTTGAAAAAATGCATTAAACAAATATATAAAAATGATTTAATAAACAAATTATAAAAGGTCTTCAGAACTATTTTCACATTGAAATTTTTGACTTGAATATTCAAAAAATAATATTTTCAATAAATGTTTTAGATTCAGAAAATATACGATATATAATAACTTCAGAAGCAATGAAGAGTGATTTTTTAAGATATGCATCGGATTTATATCCAAATAACTACATTTGAAATACTCACAATATTATTTCGTTATAACTCACAATATTATTTCGTTAAAAATAATCTAAAATACATATTAAATTAATCGAAAATACAATCAAAAAGTAGACTGCTGATTTTTCATTATATTCAGTCCATTTCGTTGTTTATTTTCAATCATTGTTTAATAATCGACATAAGTAGTAAAAGCAATCAAAAGTAGTTAAAAAAAATAACCATAACTTTTTAACTGACAAAAAGTATAAAAAAAAAACGATTTTTGTGGTTTGTTTTTCAAATGATAATTTTTTTTATTTGCAAGTAATATTACAAAACACAAACATATATACAGACGTATATATTTTTTTTATTTTCTTGTGTGTATCTATATTTGAATAATTTCTTGTAATTTTTATTAAAATAATTTTCAATTTTATTTTGGTAAAAAAACAATAAGGAATTATATGAATTTAAATTTTTAAAAACAGAAAACATAAAATTTTACATTTAACAGAAAATATCAACTCCTACTGAATGTCTGTAAACTTTTATAGTTTGTTTTTTGAATGACTAATTCAAATAGTTAAAAAATATATTTCTATAAATTTCAATTGATTCTTCGTTTAAAAACGTATTAATTTTTTAATAAACTACATTCGGTTACGGAAAATATATTGTGAGTGTATGAATTCTTTTGAGAGTCCCTTAGAATAACACCAAAAAATCATAAAATAATGTTAACTGAAGTTTAGGAATCAATGAAAGAAGTTATATCCACAGAATGACTACCATTTTTTTTTTTTTGCTGGGGAAAGACTCATATACAAAAAAAAAATATTTATTTTTAACAAAAAATAAAAAACTTTAAGATTCTTAAATACAGAGAACATTTTCCTCAGATTCAGGGGGATTCTGGGGACTTTTGGGGATTTTTACTTTTACAAAAATAAAACTTAGATTCGGATGGATTTCGCTTACAGATATGCTTCCGAAGGCTCTATTCTTAATTCGGAGAAGATTTGCTTTAAAGAAAATGCCTAAAATTATAAAGACTTTTTCCAAAGAAAACCGTCTTACGGAAGTCCTTTAAATCTACAGACCATTTTAAAGGGCTTATTCCTATAGAAAAAAAATCACAGATTCTGATTATTTTACCTATAGAGAATCATTAAGGTTCTGATTCCTTGGGAAAAACCCTCAGATTTTGAAGACCTTTTTTTACGGAAAACCACTTAGATTCTATAGAAAAACCCCCAAAACATATAAACCTCGAGATTCTGATAACTTTCTCTATTTTTATTGCATTTGTTAGTTGTTTTTTAATAATAAAAAATAACTATATTTGTTTTAACTTTAATTTTCAATAGATTCCACCGACAAAATTTTTTAAGCGCTCCAGACCTTTTTAATTAAGAGAAGTCCTGGTTTAAAATATATTCGGTTCGGTATTATCGAAAGTGCAATGTCAGTTATATTTTGTTGATTCTTATAGCAGACTTAAAAGGAAAATTTGTTGTTCTTTTACATGTTAATTTGATTTATAAGTGCATATGGCAGCTAAACTGTTAGCTTAACTATCAATAATATTCAGAAGACAGATTTTTGCAAGTTCTTTGCATTCAGCAATGAAAAGTTTTTTCCAGATACTTTTGTTAACAAAGTGTTTTAATTTCGTATCTTTTTGTTGTTGTATGTGTGCTTACCCAGACATCCCTCCCCTTCCATTGTAATTTTGATATAGGAACTTTATTATTGTTTTGTTTTCATTTCTTTGTTTTCTTTAGTCTGCACAATCTGGATTTTGTTTTTCATTTATTATGTTTTATTTTCCGCAATTCAGACCGCTCAAAGTTTATTATTCTTTAAACGTAAACATAAATTATTGTCTTCAATTAAATTTTGCACAACATACCAAATGCAATTCGGTTCAAAAAAAATCTTATTTTAGAAAATTTGTAATTTTTTGTTATATAAGTGAGACAAAAATGCCGCCAGGAATTTGATGTTACATTAAAGAAAAAAAAAAATTAGTTTAATGTCTGAATTCCGAACGATATATTTAGTTAAATATTTGTATGTCGTGTGTCACACAAGAGTGTCTAAAAAAATTGAAATATCTGTTTTAAGAATGAGGAAAATAGGGTGATTTTTTTCTTTCAAATGTTACACAAAAATAAATATGTTTTTTAATTTAAAATAAATATTTTTAATTTTCGGCTTGGTAAAATTAACATTATATTGTGTTTAATTCAATCTGTGATTTTTTAAACACAAAATTACAGACTACTTTTGTTTTAAAAATTAAAAAATTACTGCTAATTTTTAAAACAAAATATTTTAAATTTTATTAAATTTAATTCTAAGCAAAAACCTAGAATGATTTTTGTAAAATTACAGACTTATTTTTTGAGTGTACTTTGATAGAAGATGCTTTCACATATTTTAGGAAAACTTTTATAAATTTCTGAAACGTTTTAGTATATTTATAAAATCTTCATAAAAATAAACCAAATTTGTTGGCCAATCAAATGTTACACTCAAAATAATATGTCAGTTAACAGAAAAATTTACTTTGCCTCAAATCAGATCTGTTTATTTTAAAGCCTTTTTTAGCTAAAAATTAATAAAAACAACAGACTTATTTGAAACTAGCTAAGAGACCGATAATTTGTTACCGATAGTTTTAAATATCGGAACATATTTAAAAGAAAGTCCACTTAAAATAATTTGTAAGTTAAAATAACAGAAAATATCATTTAAATCAAATGTTTTTTTTGTTTATTTTTAAATGTTGTTAAAACAACTGACACATCAGTTAAAAACAAAATATTTCTTAGTAAAAAAAATAAATGTTAAAATTTTATCTATCCAATCCATAAAAAATAAGTGATTATTTATTTATTTTAAATTGTTTCCGTTTATTTTTTTGTTTGTTTGTTTATTAATCTACAAAGTCTTTAGAAATATTTGGTGTTAATTACCATGTGTTTGTGTAATTATGAATTTCTTATGATTTGAATTGCAATAATTTTGGAATTTTTTGAATATATTTTGTTTTTTTTTTTTTTTTTTTTTTTTTTTTTTTTTTGTTGAAACAGAGCAAATTTTATTAAAATTTTTAATAACCGTAAGGGAAACAAATAAATCAAAAATTTCTGTAAAATTTATTAAATATCAAATGAAAAAAAAAACAAAAAAAAATTCGAAAAATAATATCAAATCATTTTGAACAAATGTATAACAAAGGTAAAAATAAATATTTCTGTGAAAACTAAATATATATGCTATTTCTAACTGAACTGTAAACTTTTTACACTACAAAGAGTCAACTACATAATATTCTGAGTGTATTGGAAAATTCAAAAAGTGATTCTTCAGTTAATTACCCTAATAATAATTTCCAGCCAAAGGTGCTATGCAGGACTTAACAGTGAGATCTTTCTCCACTTCGTACCTCATCGTTAAAATTTCCAAAAATCCCATTTTTAAATACCTGCGCTGGGGATGAATCTTATATGCAGTTTGAGCTGGATGATCAGGGGGCATCGTGTCCCATTTTAGACCCATTTTTTCGGAAATTCTTAAAAGTATTTTTTCAGTAAATCATTCGCACTTTAAATTTCAGATTTCTAGCAAAAAAGATTAGGGCAGGCTCACTCACAATATATTTCCCGTTAACGACTGTAGTTTATTTAAAAAGTAATACATAAAGTTTGTTTTTGAATGAAGAATCAACTGAAATTCATAGAAATATATTTTTTAACTATTTGAATCAGTCATTCAAAAAACAAACTATACAAATTTACAGACATTCAGTAGGAGTTGATATATTCAGTTAAATGTAAAATTTTATGTTTTCTGTTTCAAAAAATATAAATTCATATAATTCCCTTTTGTTTTTTTACAAAAATAGTCTGTTTATATACAAAATTATTTCAATAAAAATCACAAGAAATTATTCAAATATACATACACACAAAGCCAATAAAAATATATACACCTACATGTGTTGTTCTGTTTTGTAATTACACACAAATAAAAAAAACTTTCAATTTGAAAAACAAACCACAAAAGTAGTTTTTTCTCTAACTTTTTGTTAGTAAAAATTTGATGGTTATTTTAAACGACTTTCTATTGTTTTTAATTTTGTCGATTATCAAACAATGATTGAAAATAAACAACAAAATGGGTGGAATATAATGAAAAATCAGTAATCCTCTTTTTGATTGTATTTTCCATTAATTTAATATGTATTTTAAGTTGTTTTTAACGAAATAGTATTGTGAGTGCTGTTAAAGGAGAAGCTTTTCCCTTTTAGGCCCCCACCCCCCTTTTTACCTCGCTCCTAGCGAAAACTTCTAAAAATAATTCTTTAGGGAATTGGCCCATATTCCGAAGAACAGAACAGAAGTTTTTGGGCAGACCGCTAATGGATCTTCATTTTCTCCTTTTCCTCTCTTGAATCCCTGCTTTTACCACGTATCTGTCTAAAATTAAAAAAGTGCCTTACTAGCTTAGCCAGCGGATTAAAGGGAATGCTTTATCATTTTTATGTTAAGGCTCCATTTTTACCACATTGCCTATTAAAAATAACATAACATACATCAGCAAAACATATTATAAATTTTAAGTTTCAGCCAATTCAGCTGTGCAGGTCGTTAGAAGAGGTATGTACTTTTCCTTTTTGACTTCTATTTTTACCATGCCCCTGGCGAAAAGGTACCCTATCAGTATCAGTATCTATATCATATACTTTTAATTTCCCATTTTCAGCCCCAGGGGTTTGGAAGGGACATTAAGCCCCAAAAATTTTACAAAGCACAACACTAATAGTGGATGTCAAATTTACATGGAACTAATAAATTGCGTGGGACTAATTAATAGATGATATCATTAACATTTTAAAGGGTGTCTCAGTAACAGTGCACTTTTTAAATTTAGTGTAATTTTTCTAAAATTTGGCAGTTGTGCGTCAATGTATCGGTCGGTCTCTTGAAAAAATTGCTGCTGTAAACGAGAGTGTCGCCGAAACCCCCAATTCGGCAATGTTCTGAACAATTTCAATTTTTGACAAAAGATCTCCACAAAGAGTAATGGCCTGTCATCTGAGCCATTGGCGCTATTTGACAGATATTTTATTCCTTACTTATTTGAAACATGTCTTCCTTCTTTACAATCCAATAAAAAAAGTTACAACTCAAATCAAACTCAAAATATACGTGTTTTTATTTTAAAATGAAAAAGTGCATTCTTACTGAGACACCCTATATTTATAGCAATCGTAATGGTATTATTTTCATTACCATTTTAAATTAAAGATAATGACATATGACCTTGATTTCATTGATTATAGGCAATCGTTTAAAAAGACGATTTTCAAAGAGCGTTAAAATGTAAAAAAAATATCACTAAACTCCAAACACACAGAAAAATTGAGCGCCAATGGAACTGAAAAGTGTATTTTGGTTGCGAAAACCAATAAATTCGGTTAGCACAACAATTATCAAAAGTGACTGCTAAATATTTTTTGTCTTTTAACCAAAATTCACTTGTGCTAACCGAATTTTATTGTGGAAACTAATATTCAGTTGTATCAACCGATTTGTCTAGTCGTAGACACCGAATTTCAGTTAGAAATTGACAAACATTATCTCTGTTAGCAGGCCCGCCTAATTTCTTTTAATTCCCTGTGCCTCAATCCTACTCATTTCTCGCAACATTCCCATTGCCTACCCAGTTATATTCCATTTCGTTCCCCTTGTCTAGTGTTTCAATTGCAATCGTTTTTCTTTCGATTACATTTCATTTCCCTTTGTAGTGTTTCAATTTCATGACAATAAATTGTATAATATTCAACAAATAAGTTCATAAAATTTACTTATAATTAAATTTAAATATAACTAAAATCTATATTTAGATCAGTAGTTCAACAAAAACATTTGTAAAAGATTGGCCAAGGCAACACGTTTGACAGACTTTTTGCCGACCCGTGAAAAAAAGATCAGATCTCAAAATTGTGGACAAATTTGAGATCTAATTAGATCTGATCACATCTGAGTTAATTTGGCGCATCATATGTAAGCAGATCCAATTCCCTCTGTATAAATAATAGCCAATCAGATTTAATATATTCTTATAGTAAGTAAGTATCTTAAGTAATTAAATAATACCTCTATTTTAATATACATTTTTATTTTGGTTCCTTTAGAAACGGCTCAAATGGCTTAGATCTGGTACGAAATCTTGTATGGATATGAAAAAATCTGGCCACAAATATTACCCAATTTTCTTGATATGGTACTAGATCTGATCAGATCTGGCCACAAAGTGCATTGCGTATGCCATATCTTATCAAATATGATCTAGTCTGTTAACAAATCTACTAAGATCCAAAAAAATTTAATTAGTTCTAAGAATATCTGATCAGATTTGATCTTCTTTACACGGGAAAGTATTATTTATGGGAACTTTATTATTTTTAGTTGTAGCTGCATATATTTTGTGTTCGCAATGAAATCATAGTTATCTCAACTAATTTTCTGCTGTTTTGAAATATACGATCGGTTAAAACATCGGTAGTCAGCACGAATCTATATTTTATATGTAAAATGAAACATTTCAAAAAACACAATGCATACAAAATTGTTAATATTTAAAAAAAAAACATAATGAAGCATTTTCTTTCAGTGTATAATATTAACACAATACTCAACAAAAGCTCCATAAAATTTTGTTCAATGCACCAAATCATATACATTTTTTTGAATCTTTCATAATTAACGTTGGGTATGTATCAAATTAGACAAAATAACATGTGTACGTATTTCTTTAATTTTGGCCGAGGGGATACAATGAATTTATCATAAATATTTGTGGAATGTTTCATTTTTGAAACTTTTTATAAATATGATTAACATGGAAACTACATGGTGGTGGGTGGGTGACCCGCAGATCTTAATGAAAATGTTGGAATGTTTTAGGGCACAAAAAAAATGAATAGAGACTTATTGTTTTTAGCTGCGCAATCTCATGTTTAGGTGTTAAAAATTAGGGTCAAGAATGTTGCATGTACTTTTAAAGCACTCGACAAAACAAAATTCACCAAATAAACGAAATATTATTTATTTTTTACAGATTTTTTAGTTAATTTGTTGACAGTTAAAAAAAAAAAAACGAAATACAATGAAAGTTATTACTTTTAGAGGATTTTGTAGGTAATTAGTTGTAAGTTAAAGATATAAATAAAGGAAATATCATTTGTTTTTTACGGATTTGTGGTTAAAATAACTAAAAACCAAAATAATTTATTATTGTATTTGCGAATATTGTAAGACAATTTATAAAAATTTAAAAAGTAATGAAAAGTTGTTCGACCGGGTTTTAAATGATTTTTCATTTAAATTTCAAACTAAAATTCTGAGTGTAACAAATGCCTGGTATAGTCGTTTAAAATATCACCTTTTTCAACTTTCAAATGTAATTATTTAGCAATTGCAAACTAATTGAATATTTTTTGTCATCAAATTGGCGGCATATCACAAAAAGCAATAATTTGATAAAAAATTTCTATCTGATATTTACATTTTTTTCAACCAGCACTTTTTCAAATGAAAGATTTTAATCTCCTTTTAGTTGATATGCATTAATCTATAATCAAACTTATAATAAAAAAGAAAAAAAAAATATGTAAGGCTGTTGTGTTTAATTTAAAATTTTATTGCATTTATAATGCATATGAGTCATTCCATGTCAGACCGAACACCTTTTTTACAACACCTCTTCCGATTTACTTTAAATGAGGCAGACGTATTAAACATTAAAAAATATTTTACACGTGTTTCCAGAAAAAAAATTAAATTTTTTTTTTTAAGTTATGTGCATTTGAAAATCGTCGTTAACACGCTTGAAAATATAATGTTCACATACAAAATGTAACTTTTCGTGGTACTACAATGGAAAAAAAATGGGAAAAAATATAACCTATTCGACTTCCATTCTGAAATTTACAGGGAATATAAAGGTTATATTGAGCTTTGAGAAAATATTTTTTTCTGATTTTTTGACTCGTTCGAAGAAGGTGGAAAACGGAAATTAAGTAAAAAAAACAAATTTTAAAAACAAAAAATAAATAAATTAAAAAAAAAAAATTTAAAAAGGGTGTTCAAATACCTTTAAAATAAGGTAATGATCCGTCCACAAATTTTTGCGAAACAAAGTTGTCATGTCGGAAGATTTTTCACGATTTTGACGATTTTCAAAAACACATAACTTTTTCAAAAAAAAAAAAAAAATATTAATTTTTTTCTGGAAACACGTGTAAAATATTTTTTAAGGAAGAATACGTACTAAAATTTTGAAATTGCTAATGCCATAGGCATCTCAAACGAACGAGTACTCCATATTTTACATGAAGAATTACGTATGAAAAAACTGTTTGGAAAGTTAGTGCCGCACACATTAACAATTCAACAAAAACTGGATCGAAAACAAATTTCTCAGCGTAATTTGGAGCGCCTTAAGCCGAATAAAACCGACTGACTTCTTGCGTCGTTTTATAACTGTGGATGGGACTTAGATCTACCACCATGATCCTAAATTGAAACAAGAACATTTACAGTGGACTGAAGCTGGTTGTTCAGCTCCAAAGCAGGTGAAGTCACAACGATCAGCAAAGAAGGTTATGGCATCAGTTTTTTGGGATGCAAAAGGAATTTTGTTGATTGATTATCTTCAGAAAGGTGAAACAATCAACTCTGAATATTATTGCAGCCTTTTGGATAAGCTGGATGAAAAAATCGTGAGAAAAGACCTGGTTTAAAGAAGAAAAAAATCATTCTTCATCAAGACAATGCACCTGCTCACAAAAGTATTTTGACGATGGCTAAATTCAAAGAATTAAAGTACAAATTGCTTGAACATCCACCGTATTCACTAGATTTGGCTCCCAGTGACTACTATCTCTTCAGAAATCTCAAACAATTCCTTCGTGGAAAGCATTTTTCGTTGAATGGAGAGGCCATAGCAGCCGTAGACGGTTATTTTGCAGAGCTTCCGGAAAACCATTATAGAGATGGGATAAAATTATTGGAAGATCATTGGAACAAGTGTATTGAGCTTCTACAAGATTATATTGAATAAAAAAATATATTTCGTAACAAAAACAGTATTCTTTCATTTCGAGCGCAGGAACTTTTCAACCAACCTGTATTTACCAAAAGCTTTTGATATCTACAGCTGTTGACAACTAATTATAAACGCTCTTTTTATATTGTTTAAAAATTTGCAAAATTACCGTTATGTTTTGTATCAAAAACACTTGTTTTTTAATTTTTTACTCTTTTTACTATCAAATACAACCAGTTTTGTTGCTATTCATTACAAATTCCGTTATCATTTTTTGAAACTTGTTTTCATCTTAATTAGTATAATTTAAACAAAGTGCGACAACTAATTTAGAAACGCCCAACTATAACTTAAAATCTTCTTTGTAGAGTGCTATTTTGATGGAGACTATATTGTTTTTTGGGAAATATTTTTTAATTTAATGTATAAAAAAAAATTAAGAATATTTTTAAGATTTAGCTGCACTCCTACACAACTGAGGTCCATTTTTGCGCTTCATAAAGCTGGAAAATCATATAAAAAAGTTTCAGGGCAGCTCAAGTGTTTCATAAAAGGTGGTTTTTAATGCTTTAAAGCATGTAAACAAATATGACACTATATCCAAGGTTCCGCGAAGTAAGAGGCCCAGAAAAACAGCAGCGCATACCAACCGAGTGATAAGACGAATCTCCAAAATTTCATCCACTGACATCCAACATATTTAAAAAAAATTGTACATCACAATATACAAGCGGACGCCATTTGGTAGAATCCGGGCTACATGGCAGAGCTGCACGCAATAAGCCGTTTCTTAGTAGGATTCAAAGGAAACGCCTTGAAGAATTTCCCAACTCTCATTGGAGTTGGACTGAAAATCAGTGGAAATAAGTTCTTTGGAGCGATGAAACAAAGATAAATCACATTGGTCCTACTAGAAGATATGTAAGATGGCCCATTAATAAAGAATTTAATTCTCGCTATGTTTCACGCGTAGTTAAACATGGTGGAGGGTGGGTCAATTATGGTACGGGTATGCTTCTCCTGGAATGGTGTTGGGCCAATCCATAAAGTTTATGGAATTTAAATAAAAGTAATAGATCAATGTTTTGGCTAATAAAACTCTATGAAGTATTTATTTGAAGAATATCCCGATAAAGAAAAATAGTGTTTTAATGACCAAAAACGTGAATAGAATAATGTTAATTTAAATAGGAACAAGTTAAAACATTAAGTAATGTCATGTAATGCCATGGACTGAGGAGAATTTGCCTGTTATATGGCAATTCCAACAGTATAACGATCTGAAGCAAAACTCAAAGTTCACAAAAAAAAAAATTGCAGACAATTCAATTAATGTTTTGAAGTGGCCATCATCCAGTCCAGACTTGAACCCCATCAAACAGCTGTGGGGTGACATGAAAAGAGCCCTAAGCCTCAAAAATATAACAAATATAGCAACTCTTTTTGAGGAAGTGAAGATGGCCAGTTGAGCCTTCTCGTAACATCAATGCGAAAAAGTACTCTCAGAAAGAAAAGTTAGTAAAAACATTTGTAAACGGTTTTCAATCCCACTTTACTATTTTCGTACTGATTTTTAGTAAAAATAATATTATTTAGCAAGTCTTTTTGCTATTTACATTTTACAAATTACAGAATTTTTACATAATATTTACAAATTTTCGTTGCTAATTTCAGAAATCATTTTACAAATTTTTGAAAACCGATTTGCTAAAATTAACAAAAAAAAAATACTAATTTTAAAAAAGTTGATATTGAAGTAAATGTTTTTTCCAATTCACATTAACACCTACAAACTTAAATTGCCCTAAAATCTTACATAGGATTAAAAAAGGGATCGAAAGTGAACATACCGACTCATGACTGAAAATAGGACATCCACTTAAAATAGCACTAAAAAAGGGTTTGAGTTCTAAAAATCAGCCCTATAAACAATTAAATTTAATCTTAAAAGTAAAAAAAAAAAAAAATTGACTATAATATTTTTCAAAAAGAAAATTACCAAATTAAAACAAAATAATAAATTCGTTTATGTTTTAACAATTTTTAAGATTTTTAAGCCTTTAATTTTTTTTTATTTTGTATAAAATATTTTTTAAAAAATATAATCAAAATTTTTGATGCTCGATAAAAAAAAATAAATCTAAAACTTTGTACTAATATTAATAGTATTTAGTATTTTTTTTTTTTTTGCTGATTTTAGCAAACAGATTTTAAATTCCACTTTACAAAAAGTCTACTAAAATTTAGTAGCGGATACTAATTTTTCCACTAATTTCATTGTACTACACGTCAGCAGACATGTGTTGCTAAGATACACATTTCCCGTAATAACAGCAAAATTTTCAGTTGCCATTACAGACTTTTTTTGATGAGTGTAAAAACATTAACTTAATACCTAATTTTTTCTGATAATGAATTATCGTTTCTAATTGGGGGTCACACTCAAATTTTTTGTGTTAACTCTTTAATATATTGAAAAGAAATATGATGAAATAAATGAAAAAAAAAAATCTTATATACTAAAGCGTTTTATGAAATTACAAAGCGTCTCTAATTTGTTGTCAACAGCTGTATATTTGATATTGATCAAAGGCCTTTAATATTTGTAATAATTTATAACTTACGATGCAAATTAAATTTAATACATAGCCTGCAAAAAAAGGTACCTCACCAAAAAAAAAAATTCTTAAAAAGAATAAAAATTCCTATGTTTAAGTAAAAATAAAATATTTTGTACACTCAAAATATATTTTACGTACCCGACTGTGTTTCATTTAAAAAGTTTTTAAATGAAGAATCAATTGAAATTCATAGAAATATATTTTTTTCAAAAAACAGTTAAAAGTAAAAATTTATGTTTTCTTTTTCTAAAAATAATTCTTTTTTTAATCAAAATAGTTCGCTTAAATACAAAATAATTTCAATAAAAATTACAAGAAATTATTGTATTCAAATATACATACATACACACATAAAAAATAAAAATAAATATATCTGTGTGTGTTGTAAATTACATACAAAAATAAAAGAACAATTTCAATTTGAAAAGCAGAAATAAAACACATGCAGTTCTAGTGATTTCTTTTAACGATTTGTTGAAATTCTTTTCTTTCACCTCTTCACCTTTTATACACAAACAACAAACACTATTCTAGAGCTGTAATATGACCTATGGATACGTCTTATATAGCAAAAGATCGAAAATATTTAGTATAACATATTTGCTGAAAAACTCGGAAATATCGGTTCAGATACAAAAAAGTTATGCCCATATTACAGCTCTAGAATAGTGTTTGTTGTTTGTGTATAAAAGGTAAAGAGGTGAAAGAAAAGAATTTCAACAAATCGTTAAAAGAAACACAAACAAAACGTTTGATTAAGCTGGCAAATTTGCATTTGGGATTTTATTTCGCTTTTTTATTAAAAATATTTGTAATTTCTTTAGCTTAATTTTAAAAATTTGAAGGAAAATAGTTTATATTTTTTTTTTATAAATTATTATAAGTTATGACCTAAAATAGTTGCACTCAAAGGTAAATTATGTATAAAATTTTCTTAATATATGAGAAATAAAATGATTTAAAAATCTTTTTATAAATTCTTTTAAATCGGAGCAAAAAATAGAAATAAAACCGTTTGTATTTTGTTTGTATCAGAGGGTTTTTATAAAAATTTTGATGTTTTTAGCCTATTTATGGATTATTTAATTATTAATATAAAATTTTATTTAAATTAATTATTAAATGTTAAGAAAAACAAAAAATAAACTAAAAAAAAAAAATCTTAAGAAAATAAAAAAAAATGTACGAAAAAAAGTGAATTGACCGGGATTCGAACCCGCGACCCTTCCACCTGTGGTGAAGGGTATAAAAACGTTTGTATTTTGTTTGTTGTGCCAAGTTATATTTTAATAATGAAGTTTATATTTTTTACTTATATGTGAAAATGTATTTTAGTTTAGGGCGTCTCTTTTTGTAGTTCTCTCAAGGAGAACCATTAATTAACTACGAAAAGGATCAAACTTTGTAGCAATTTATTAACGTTTCAGGATAACCTGCAGTACATTTTTTTACTAATGAAATTTAGTATATTTTTTAAATACATGAGTTTAATTTAATTCAATTTAATTTAAAGATAATAATGTATAGCAAAAAGCTTGTTAAAGGCAGTGTCGTCACAAAGCGGAAGTCCTCCGTAAGTGGGAAAATACTTACACAATTTGTGTAAAGTACTTTAAAATATATAATGTAAATGAAAAAGTTATTGGAAAATTTTTATCAATTTTTAGAATAATTTGCACTTAAAAAAAGTGCTAGAAAATTTTTATATAATTTCGAAATTTTGACCAAATTTTAAGTAAAATTTGTTTCTTATGTGTTTATTCCATAACTATATGAAAAGTTGTCACATCGAAATATGCAACTCTACCATATTTAGGATAGGGAGAGTCACATAATGTTATATTTTTCTAAAGGTATATACAAAAATTTACCTAAATACAATTTTGATATTAGTGACACAACCTGCGCTAAATACTTCAGAGTTACATAATTGAACGTGACAAATTTTCACGTAGTTCTAGAATAACCCCATTAATTTTAAAGAAAACTTTATTAAATTGTAATAAAAAGTGTCGTTTTGATTTAAATTTTTCTAAATTCTAGTTCAGTTTTTTTTTGTACACTGAAAATATCATAACTCAAAATACCATTTAAAAGAAATGATATTTCATTTAAAAACCGGTCTACTTAATTTTCATTTAAATTAAATGCCATTTGTTATTTATTTTTAAATGTTGATTAATCAACTGACACATCCGTAAGAAACAAATGATAAAATCAGTTAAAATAAATGTCAAAAATTTACCCACCGATCCTTAAAAAATAAATGTTTTTTTCATTTATTTGAAATTATTTCCGTTTTTGTATTTTTTGTTTTTTTTTTTTAATATACTCGTACAATACAAAATGTATGTATGCATATGAAGCTATGAACACTTTTTGTGTGAATGTATTTGTGTTTATGAAGTTCTTGTAATTTGTATTGAAAAAATTTGTATATATACAACCAATTTAAATAAAAAAACAAATTGAAATTTTTTGAATATTTTTTTTTGAAACAGACAGCAAACAAAATTTAAATTTGTAATAACTGTTACGGACACAAATAAACCACAAGTTTCCGTTTTGTGGGTAAATTTTTATTAAATTTCAAACAAATGAAAAAAATAAATGAAACTGAAAAAAATCGGTAAATGATAGTAAATTATTTCGAATAAATGTATAAAAAAGTTAATATAGACATTTCTTTGAAAAATAAATGTATGTTCCTTTATTTTTAAATGGAACGGAAAACTTTTTTATTAAACTACAAACAGTTAACTACATAATATTCTAATATTATTGGTTTTAGCCAGAACTTTTTTTATTTCCAATCGACTAAGTGTGAACACAACTTTTGCTGAATTTATTATTATTTTTACGAAAAGTCAGATGGCTGCAACTCGATTTTGCTGACTTAATAAATTTTTCTGAAAGCACCCTCCTGACTAAAATTTTGCTGACTCAGCAACATTTTTTGTTGACTTTATTAACATTTTTTTTGAGTGTATCATGCGTATACTACGTACGATTTTAATAAACTTGCCATTATTGCATGCTTAATTGTAATACATTATGTAATCAACTATCGCCAACTCATTACTTTATGTTTCAAAATAATGCTGAAGGTAAAGAGTATACATTACAAAGTAATCCATTATTTAACCAACACGCAAAGAAAAAACATGGTTGCAATATGATCACTGCTACCATATTGTGCTTGCTGTAATCGGGTATGGTTGTCACAACCAAGTTATTGATTTTCTAATCATCAACATGGTCGCTACCATCATTATTTAGTAAATATTTTACTACTTTATGATTCTATTTTCTATTTTATAACATGATTGGCTGTAACTATACTGTGGTTAGAAAAATTCTGACTGTTAAAAAATATGATAATTATGCAACGATAAAACGCTGGCAACAATCAATAAATAATAATACATTAAATAAAACATGACTAACATTAACAGTCTTAATATTGTCTTGTTTTCATAAAAACCAAAAGTTTACAAGTTCAGTTGTCTGTTTTTACTACAAAATGTCTTAAAAAACAATCATATATTGTTTACTAAAACTGGACAAATATCAGATGAGTAGAAAATACCTTTCACATGTCATTAAAATATTTCATCAATTGACCCATAAAATCCAGTTAATTTTTTTTTTTTATCTTTAGAAGATTTTTTTTAAAAGCAAATTTTTGAAAATTCCTTATACATATAATATTATTTACACTAATTAATTCATTGTCAAAAAGATTCTATTGAGAGATTTTATGTTTTTTAATTATTTTTAATAACAACAATTAGAATTTTTTTTAAATATGTTTATTAATTCATTTCTTGTATAAAGTTCCCGAAAAATATTTATAAAATATTTTTTATAAGAAAGTCCATAGACCCCATGATTTTTTTTGTATGAAAAGGTTTCTTAAATAAAATAATAGATGTTTATAAATTTATCTGATAAAAATATATTTAAATTCTATGGACTTTTCTTTAAACTAAAATTCTCAGATTCCCACAACTGTTTCTTGAATAAAAGTTTATATATTCATAGATTCTGAATAAAATACTTAGATGCTAAGGACTTTTTCTAGTAGAAATATACTTAGAGTTTTAAAAACTTTTTCTTACAGAAAAAATTCTTAGAACTTAAAAAAAAAATCTTAGACATCTAAGATTCTTTTTTATTAGAAAAAGTAACTAGAATTTAAAAAGAAAAAAGTTTTAAGTATTTTTCTTAAAAAAATTCCACAGAATCAAAGTTTTTTTGAAAGAAACGTCTTTAGAATCTATGATTTTTTCCTTAACAATTTTTTGTTTAAAAAGTCCTTAATATAATTTTTTTTTTAGAAAAAACATTTCTAAAGGAAATATTTTCAAACTTTAAGAGCTTTTCCATAGTTTCTAAAAACTTTTCCTTTAAAATTTTTCCTTAGATTATGGATCATGTAATGATAATCCAGGAATCATAATATAGTTATGAGGGACATTATAATATGATAACATTTTGAGTGTACTATGATTACGTGCAATCATATTATGATAACATGTTTATTCAGCACCATAATATGGTAATTTTTAAATCATAATATAACTGTAGGGATCATGCTATGGTAAAATATGATTATTTTATTATCATAATATGATAGCTATATTATAGTACGACTATGGTTGGCACAACCACAAACCCAAAAATATATGATGCTCTTTGAATATCAGTGCCCCAACCATGTTTTTTCTTTGCGTGAACTCATTACTTTATGTTCCAATAACCAAAGTTTTCCATGGTGTGTATTTGTCTGACATTTTACAAATTAAATTGTGATGGAGAAAATAAAATTATCGAACCCACCTGTTTTCTTTTCTTATCAAAAATCATTCAAAACTTCTTTGTTTTGATTTGTATGCACAATTCAAATAGGTTTTTTAAATACATTTTGGAATAAGTACGAAGAGAAAAAATCGAAAAAAATACCAAATGGGCTTAAACTATTTTTACCCGATAAATTTAAGATTGGGCGACCAATACAAATTGGGGTTCTTTTATTTGGTCTCCTTTATTACATATCTAAATTTCAACAGATTTAAAAATATTTAAAAATTTAATAATGTCCCAGCAAAAATGAAGCTGCCAAAGAAGCAATAAAAGCATCACTACTATGGCAAAGGCATCACTTCTTTTCTGATGGTTTCATCGATGAATTTAACATTAGCGTGTCATAGGATGGAAGTATTCAAATGTAGCTTCTAGCATTACTCATACTTTACTCTAAGGAAGCAATGATTAGATATTCTGATGCATGAGTGGAAAATGTTCATATACTTTGTAGTGTTTAAGCTTTGATGAAAATTTAATTCATAAGAATGCAGAACAATTAGTTTAAAGAAGCCAACTTTATGCATTAGTATACATTTTTGAAACATTTTTACAAAATTTTAATAAATTTTTAGACAAATTTTAAAATAGTTTTGGATAATTTAAAAACTGGTTGTACAATTTTGAAATATTTTTAGACAATTTTAAAATATTTTTGAACAACTTTAAATAATTTTTGCACAATTTTAAAACATTTTTGGGCAATTTGAAATAATTTTTACACAGTGTTAAAATTATTTTGATAAATTCTAAATTAAAACTGGAAATTATGTAGTGTTAAATAAAATACATAATGCAAAAATTCACAGATTGCGTCGTCATAAATATTTGATGCTGAAAAATGCAAATAACAGTCCAGCTAGTTTCAATTAAAGGTCAAAAAAATCTTCATTTTTCAAAACTTTTATAAAAATTGCAAAACTGCATAAATTCTAACCATCATGAAATTTTAAACTAAAATATAAAAAATGATTTAATTAAAAAAATTAAAAACGTTCATCAGAACTATTTTCTCAATTTGAATAAATGCTTAAGATTAAAAAAAAAAAAAAAATATGCGATATACTTAACTTATGCTTTAGAAGTAATGAAGAGTGATATTTTAAGATATGCATCGGGTTTATATCCGGATCGCTGCATTTGAAATATGAACACATGAATGCTTTTGGAAGTGCCTTAGAATAACACAAAAAAATCATAAAAGAATGTCAACTGAAATTTAGGAAGCAATGAAAGAAGTTATAGTCACAGAATGACTAACATTTTTTTTTGCTGGGGTATAAAATAAAAATAAAATTTAAAAGGGTACTACTGATTTCTGATTTTTCATTATGTTTAACGCATTTTGTTTTTTGTTTTAGTTACAATCAATATTTAGTAATCGACAAAAGTAGTAAAAACAATCCAAAGGCGTTTAAAATAATCTTCAATATTTAACTAACAAATTTGAAACTTATTTTTTCGTATGTGTAATAATAAAACACAACAAACATAAACCTTCATATTTTTATTTTCTATGTTTGTATGTTTATGTGAAAAATTTCTGGTAATTGGATGGAAATTATTTTGTATTTAAACAAACTATTTTGATAAAAAGAAATTATTTCTATTTTTAGAAACCAAAAACATAAAATTCAACATTTAACTGAATATACTAACTTCTACTAAAAATTCCGTATTTTTTATAGTATGTTTTTTGAATGACTGCTTCCAATAGTTAATAAATATATATTTCTATGTATTTTAATTGATTCTTCAATTAAAAACACTACTCTATGTATTGCTTTATAAATAAACTGCAGTCGGTAACGGAAAATATATTGTGAGTGTATAGATAGACAAATTAATGCTTCTTTATTTTTTAGAATTTCGAATTTTCCACCAAACTCACCGACTTTTAAGTTCTTTCTACTGACCTTTTTGGAAAAAATGTTGATTTTTTAATAGTGAAATTTTAAAAGCCAACACACTTTTTGTACATAAAAATGCAAACTCCTTGGTTTTTAAATTTTATACATTTTTTTTTTTCATTATTTAAGTACAAAAACATAAAAATTGTTTTTATATTTGTTATTGCGATTTTTCAGCAGTATATTTTATAAAAATGGCACATGCAGTAATAAAAAAGGTAATTGTTGTTATTCTTGCTTGCTTGCTACCGTGGTTGGCTGGATGTGTTTTTGAGCTCATGCTGATATTGTTTCTGTTGTTGTTGCAGTTGCTGAGTCTGCACCACGTGCCGAAAACCTACACGTTGACCTATTTAAAAGTTTGCTTGCAACCGATCGATTTTTTACTATTATACACCAAATACTATGTTCAAAAAGTATAGCAGAAAAAATTTGCAAAATTCTGATTGTATTACGGAACATACTTTTTTTTGTTAATATACACAAAAAATTGTTTCAATAGCAACCAGCAATGGAATTATTTTCAATTTTTTCAGTTTGCAAAATAACAACTAATGTAAAAATATAAATATTTATGAATAGACATGATCATACCTGAGGGTCAATTCTCGTTCTGTGAAACGGTAAAATGAAAAGTTTTTTCACGTTTTCATAGTACTTTTGATTCGCGTTCTGTGAAAAAATGTAAAGAAATATCAAAACGTTTTCATATGAAAAAAAAGTGGAACGAAACAAGATTTTTTCACGATTGCACAGCACTGGCGATTCATGTTTTGTGTAACAGTGCAAACAACTGTCAAAATATTTTCATATGAAAAAATTGTTTACACAGACTATTTATAAGTGAAATAAACATGGAGAAGATTGTAAGAGGAAAGCGTGCCAGCGAAAGCCAAAAGGGGTATTTAATTGATTATTAAGAAAAGCATGTGGACATTGCAAACGATAAGTAAGTAGCTTAATAACCATAATCACACTTTTATTAATCCCATATTTACAGATTTGTAACTGCAGATGGTGCCAAATTTAGAGACGAAAAGTGTAACGAATTAGCGGCGAGCCTTAACAGTTTTAGTGGGACCCAAAAGGACAATGAAAAATGGCAAAAGTATGGCATATTTATTTATAGTTTATTTATATTCTTTATGGAATGTTTTTTTCTTTAAGTAATATTAGACTTCATACGCGCACCAAATATAGTTCATTTAAAGTAAGCCGATATAAATCAATGAAGTGCTTGTCGGTTGTCATCTCGAATGGATTGTGGTCAGCACGAAGTATGCGTCTCAGCACTCTCAAAAAATTCCTATAAATTATTAAATTATTTACTGCAATTAAATGCTTGTAACATCATTGCCTTACCTTTGTTCATCCGGAATTCTTTGAGCAATATCCATACAATTAATTCAGATATTTTTATAAAATTATTTAAAATAAATTTTACGAACTTAATTCACTTTTGTTTACGTTTTTCTCTGTTTTAACATTTGCTTTAAATTTTGGGTAACACAGTTACAAAATTTTCATGGGTACAGTGCGAATGAAACATTTTTTTCATAATACATACGAGAATCGCAATTTATGTATTTGTGAAAAGTTCGAGTGAAAAGTGCTTATGAAAACGAAAATGAAAAGTTTTTTTTCACTTCACATTATCACAGAACGAGAATTGACCCTCTGGGCTTTTATATAATAATACATGGTCATATACAGTGTCGTGGCCCGAAATGATAAAATTTTTAAGTATATATACAATAGGTTTTTTTTTTGCAATTTTAATTAGCTTTTAGCAGATTTTAGGGAAATTTGTACAAATTTTGGCTTTAAAATCTGGGAAATTTGCTCAATTTTTTCATAGTTACCCTTGTAATCGGTACAAAATTTTATTTAGCTGCTGCTTCCGATAAAATCTATACACTAATCCTTCCTCTATGACGACTTCTACTAAATAATTATGTTCACACTCATAATATTATTTTGGGTAAAAACAACCAAAAATACACTTTCAAGTGGTTAAAACCCCGTAAATTGGCTTTTTTATTTAATTAAACGCCTATTATCTTTTTGCGAACTCCTCTAAAAAAGGAGTAATTAAAAGGTCGGCTACCCTTATATATGTTCTACTATTAGACTCCAATACCGCATACAGCCTTAGATGGAATCCCCACAATTTCGGAATTATAAGTTTATTTTTATATCAAACCATATTTATTTAAATTTAAAAATATTTAATTAACATATTAAAGTATTGTTATATGTATATATTACATATTAATATACTTTCACGTTTTATTTTTGAGTGTACTGGATTTTTATTTTTTAATAAAATATGCTAGTAGTTTTTTATACTTCATTTGCCTGATGTTAGATTCTAATCAACAAATCGATCAGTCCTTTATATACACACTATGCGTGCTGCAATGGTAAGCACGTTGGACTGTTACACAGAACGTTGCAGGTTCGATCCCCAGTAACGGCAACATTAATTTGGAAAACTAATATGTATGAGTTATTTATACCTTATCGATGGCTTAATATACGTAACAAGACAAAAAAAAAATCATAAATTTATTATTTCTACTTCCAAATTTTTTGAGGCAGATGTGTTTAAGAGTGGTCTATAAGAAAACTTTAAAAACACGATTTCGAAATAATATGAAATACGGTTTTTATATTAAGCCAACGTCATACATATCGCAGCGCCCTACTTCGGTAGAGCGCTTCGCTTCCCCACCGAAATAAAATAACATAACTGGTCTATGAACTACAAAGCTTTAACAATTTCATCAACCCTCCATCATCACTCCTCTATCCCCTTTCCAAAGAAAGCAACACATTAATTCGTAGGAAGAATTTCCTGAATGTTTCCTACCTTAAAAAAAAATCGCCCAAAAATGACAATTGATATAAAAAAAAAACCCGAAATAAAAATTAAAAAAATTATTGAATTTCAACAAATATTTATTTAATTTAATTTGGTATTTTTGAATTTCAATTGATGTTTTATAAATTACATTTGAAGTCATTCGAAAACTTTTGAAACAATATAATTGTTTTTAAAATGGTTGTCCTTGGATTTGACATTGACGTTCCCATGATATCTGTCCTGTTTTTTTTTTTGAAATTCGATGTAGTTCACGCTAAATTGGTAATTTTTTTTTTTTAAGTCAAAGGGTGATTCAAGTAGATACTTTTTTCAATAGCCTTTTTTGACAGATCACGTGTGAGTCGTGTCATTCTGTCATGTTATTTTTGTTTAGTATTGTTTGGCATTTCATAATGGAAAGACTTACGCCTGAACAACGTTTACAAATCGTTCAAATTTATTACAAAAATTTACGTTCTGTGAGGAATGTGTTTCGTGCACTTCGCTCAACTTATGTTCCACATAATTCGCAACACCATCACCAATTTTGAGACCCAGCATTCATTATTGGATAATATTCTACCGATTAGACCACGCCCAGCACGCTGTGAAGAAATTATAGCGGCCGTAGCTGAGAGTGTACACGAAGACCGTGGAGAGTCGAATCGGCGCCGTTCGCAGCAACTCGGACTGACGTATGGAACGACTTGGCGCATTTTACGCCGAGATCTTAAATTCAAAGTGTACAAAATACAGCTTGTGCAACAACTGAAGCCGCTCGACCTTCCCAATCGACATCGCTTCGCTCTATGGGCTCTTGAAAAGTTCCAAGAAGATCCGACGATTTCGAGGCAAATTGTTTTCAGTGATGAGGCCCATTTCTGGCTCAATGGGTATGTAAACAAATAAAATTGCCGCATTTGGGACGAAGAGAAACCTGAAGAGATTCAAGAACTGCTACTTCATCCAGAAAAAACAACGGTTTGGTGTGGTTTGTGCCAGTGGAATCATCGGTCCATATTTCTTTAATCTTCAAAAATAAATGCCAAAGAATGTTCTTTCAAATGATAATAAACATTCCCCATAAAATCTGAATTTTCTGTGTTTTTTTCTTTAAAAAAAGTGGGGAACCTCGAAATGGATCACGCTATAAATCCATAGAATAACTCCCTTGTTTCTTTAATAGCATTTCATATTTTTTAATTTTTTTTAATTGAAATAATGTTTAAATTTAATATGTGACTGATTTGCAATTGCTATTTATTTAAATAAAAATGCTATTTTTTAAATAAATGTTAAAATTTAAATTACTTATTAATTATTAATAAATTATTAATTAGTTAGTAGATCTTAATAAAATAACGGCATATGAACATATTAATTAAGTAATTGATTGATAAATGCTAAGGAGGAGTTTATTATTATTATTATTATTTATATGGAGAATTTTGTAGCCTCATAGAATTTTATCAAAATTATATAAAAGTGGAGAGAAACGTATTGAAAAAATTCAATGGGCGAAGTAAGACTTTCTGCACTTATTGTATTGTCGATATATCGTAAAGAGGTAGACACAGATAAAATTGTTGACAGTTTTATATCGAAAAATCGTCGCATTACTATTTAAATTCAATATTAAATGTATATATCTCAGTCAATGTTATAAATAATTTTTAAATAAAGATTTTATATGAGTTCTAAATTGTGTTTTAAATGAGTTCTAAATTGTGTTTTAAATGCTTCAAATAGTTCAACAAATTTAGGTTTTGAAATTACCAGCTTAAAAAAAAAAAAATTAATGGAAAAAATATTTCGGGCCTTCCCCCCGAAACAAAATCCTGGGCACGCTACTGGTCATATACAATCTGTGCGTAGTTCAATATATGATCATACATAATATAAAGTATGATCTTGGGATCCAAAATTTGAGGGTAGATGGCCATATATTATTCATGTATGCTCATATATGATAATATACAGCCCTATACCATCAAATTTTGATCATAACATATATGAGATCAAGCATGGTTATATATCGAACCATGAATGAACGTATATGACCATGTGTGCAAATTAGACCGTACCTCAAAAAAAAGTTCACCGTACACCCTCAAATATAAAGTATTTTAACAAGAAAATTTCGAAAATGTTTTTTTTTTTTTTTTTTGGCTGAACGTAGGGGTCGCCATTTTATATTTTTCGTTATATCTTTGCCATTTATTGTCGGATCTTAAAGTTTTGTATATCAATGTTTTTTGTCTCGCGGATATCGATGTTTTCCTCGAGGAGCCATTGACCTCAAGTAACCCGTTCTAGTATTAACCCACCAGATCTCAGTTGCTACAACATTAATGTATTACCCTAATATCTTAAAATGAAAGCCCGCAAAAAAGCAATAAACTTTTGCTAGGAAAGTATTCCAATAATTCCAGCGGAACTATTATTTTATTTTTGTTTAATTTTTTTTTGTTGCCGAATGTAGGGCATTTTTAATTTTTTTGTCATATCTTCTGTATTTACAGTGGGATCTTAAAGGGTTATATATCAGTGTTTTTGTCGCAATGATACCAATTTGTTACATCAAAAATCATTGACCTTAAGCACCCTTTTATACTACTTAAGGGGTAACACCTATGTAAAAAGCCTATATAAAAACTTCCTTTCTTTATTTTCATTATTTACGGAGATGTGTTAACAAAGATTGGTTTTCACAAGATTTATGAAGGAGTACAAAAAATATTTGTTTTGCACAAAGTTTTCAAAATGATAGTATATTTACAACAGAGGTCCACGGCACGCAGCATTACTTAATCAATTTTTGGTGGATTTCTCTGAAATTTATAATGCATATGGAAAACTAAATTATCTATGGACACCGAACGTTGTGTTCATGCAGAACATGAATCTTCTATGGCGGTCACCGATGAGCAACGAATGGGGCACATTTTTTCTAAACTTGACAGCCGCCAAAAATACAGCCAACTTGAATCACGTCAAAATATGATCGATTAAAATTTGTGTTATTTTATAAGTGATCCACGGCACTCAGCATAATTTAACCAATTTTAGGTGGATTGCTCTGAAACATACACTTTATATAGAAAACTAAATTATCTAGAGAAAAGCGTATGAGTTTTTGGGTATATTAATTTTTGACAAAACAGCGAAGTGTTAAAGTCAAAATATCTATTTTTTATACTCGTGAAGAAACAGCTCTAAGTCAAAAAGTATTGCACCTATCAAAAACTCCTACGCATCCATAGATAATTTAGTTTTATATAGGCTTTTTACATAGGTGTTACCCCTTAAGTAGTATAAAAGGGTGCTTAAGGTCAATGATTTTTGGTTTAACAAATTGGTATTATTGCGACAAAAACATATATATATAACCCTTTAAGATCCGACTGTAAATACAGAAGATATGATAAAAAAATTAAAAATTCCCTACATTCGGCAACAAAAAAAATTAAAAAAAAAATAAAATAATAGTTCCGCTGGAATTATTGGAATACTTTCCTAGCAAAAGTTTATTGCTTTTTTACGAGCTTTCATTCTAAAATATTAGGCTAGTACATTAAGGTGGTAGCAACTAAGATCTGGTGGGTTAATACTAGAACAGGTTACTTGAGGTCAATGGCTCCTTCGAGGAAAACATCGGTATCCGCGAGACAAAAAACATTGATATACAACACTTTAAGATCCGACGGTAAATGGCAAAGATATAACGAAAAATATAAAATGGCGACCCCTACGTTCAGCCAAAAAAAAAAAAACATTTTCGAAATTTTCTTGTTAAAATACTTTATATTTGAGGGTGTACGGTGAACTTTTTTTTGCCTATAAGGTGGTACGGTCTAGTGCCCATGTATAATTATGTATATCCATATATATTTCGAATTTTTCATTGGAACATACAAACATTCTAAATCAAAAAATTGTTAGAAAACAAATATGAATTTTAAATTTTTTATAATTGTTCCCCATTTTTTTTTTTTTTTTTGTGTAAAAGTTTTTAATGTTATTTGATTTTCAATACGGTATTAAAAAATGTAAAGAGAAAAGTGTTACACTCATACAAACAAATTCATACAATATTAAAAATGTGTTTAACGTATTAGTTGTTAAAATAATATTTTTTAATCGAATTCTATTATTGCAAATAAATATCAAGCACCAAAACAAAAATAAATTGTTTCAACGGAGTAAGGTTCTAAGAATTGACATTTTTAGTTCATACATTGAACTATTTTTTAAATTTTGCACTTGTTTATTTAAAAGTTTAATTGTATCACTTTCAGCGAAACTTCATAACTTTTTTTAAAATAATTGATTTATAAATTTTAAATACCATAAATGAGTTCGCCTTTTGTGGTATATTCCGTAAATTTGTTGAGCATAGTTTTTTATATAGAACATATTCTATATTAAAAAAAAACTATGCAACTTGATAGCTACACGTGTATACAATTGCTTATACCATAAAATTTAGTTTAGCTGCAAAACTCAAGAAAACCATAATAAGTACGACCGACAAATAAGTGGAAATTAATATTTTAATGAATTTTTAAATAGGAAAATATAAAATATTAATTTCTCAAAGAAGGAAATAAAATGAGAAATATTGGAAAAAGTACATTAACACTAAAATAAATATGACAGAACAGACCAAAAAAAATCAATTAAAATTTACAAAAATGTCTAAAAGCAATTTACAGGCGATTTAACAAATCACTGGCAAAAACAACGATTTTTGGATTTTTTCTTTAAATAAATTTGTTTGTTAAAACAAAAGCATATGCAGGTAGAAAGATGACAATTTATCTTTAAAATAACAATAAATGTACTTATTTTTAACTGTTAACAACAACTAATAAATGCAGTAAAAAGTAAATGTTAGTAAAAATAACTGTCGAATATTTACTACAAAAACCTTAAAACAACTGAATAAAATTGGTAAATGCAACTGTTTTTTAATTTATAATTTTTTTCGGAATTTTATTAAAAAAAAAACACAATTTTTTTTTCTTTGGACTACAAAAAATATGTATTCTACTCAAAAAATTATATTTTTGTAGTTGTTTATTATAATATTAAAAATAACAAATTACTGTACATTTCGTTAGTTGTTTTCAAATTACAGTGATTAAAGTTGTTTTGTATTTTTCAATTGAAAAATTACTGTAACAAAAACAAGTGGCATGTAGTAATTGTCAAACTTTTTTGAGTGTAAGCAATAGGGTCTTCAAAAAAAAATTTGAGACATGGACCATTCCCGCTCCCAGAATGTTCATTTGGTTCTTAAACCACGTCTTGCAATAAATTAGGATAATCGGACATTTGGAAGAGGTGCCGCATCGTCCATAAAGCTTAAAAAAGGGATTACAAGGGGAAACATGACGTTTTATTGAATTAAAAAAAAATGTATTTAAAAATAAGTTTGAATAAAAATGATTAAATAGTTGTAATTCGCAGTTAATTATCTTTCTAATAAGGGAATAAAATCAATATCTCTGGAAAAACAGCCAAGTTATTAAAACTTCCAACTGCAATTAATGCATCACAGACCACCTGCCCAACAAATTCGATCACAAATTTTTAAATATATTAAAATAATCTACCACAACAACATACGAAGAGAAAAAACATAATTGGGACAATCATATTGGAAGAGCATCATATATTTTTGGGACTATAATTGTGCCAACCATAATCGTACTAATAATATAGCTATCATATTATGACCATAATTTAACCATAATATTGTCCATATAGTTATACTATGATTCGAAACTATGAAAAAGTTCTTTAAATTTAAAAATATTTCTGTTTTTCTAAAAAAAAAAATTTGATTTGACTTTTTCTAATAGAAAAAACTCTTAGATTCTAAGGACATCTTTAAGATTTTTTTTAGATAGTCCTTAGAATCCATGATTTCTTTATTCAAAGAGAGACCATAGAAACTTAGTTTTTTTTAGGAATATGTGAATTTTTATCAAAGAAACAGTTTGCAGAATCTTAGAATTTTACTTTAAGGAAAAGTTCATAGAATCTATTAATGATTATATCAGAAAACTTTCTAAAAATCTAGTATTTTGTATAAAAAACCTTTTCATTCAAAACAATTCTTAGGTTCTACATCCTTTTTTTTTTATAAAAAAAACTAGCGGATCCCAGCGTGCTTCGCTACGCATGAATATTAATATTGAATCAAATTTTTGTTGTTTTTTTATATATATGGACAAAATCACATTTTGACGTGAAAAGTCAAAATTCTGTTTGACCGTTTGTGAATTATAAAGTCACAAAACACTTGCAACAATTTTTTATATATATAGATTATTTTATTAGAATTTTGACTACTTTTTCCAGAATAAAGTCGTTCTTTTACAAGAAATGTATTAATAAACATACATATTTAAAAAAAATTATTATTGTTTTTCTTGAAAAGAATTAAAAAGGATTTTTTTTCGAAAATAAAACCCCAGGTAAAGATTACCATATGTTAACAGATCTACAAGCATTACCTTATTTTAATTATACATATATGATACCTATGTTAACACGAAAGATAATCATTACGCTTATAGGGATTTTCGTGGCATTGACTATGCAGTGTTGAACCAGCTTATTGATAATGTCAGTTGGGAATCAATTTATAGTCTTGAGAATGTTAATAATCAAATTGCCTTTATTTAAAAAAAAAAAAAACCTTTTCGAAATATTACATAAAACTGTGCCTGAAAAAAATAAAATTATTAAATCTAAACAGCCTTCATGGTTAACTTTAATTATAAAACGCTTGATTGATAAACGAGATTTTGCATATAAACGTTGGAAGAAATTTAAAACGCCCGAGTTACAGACTGTGTTCAAATCCTTTAGAAATGAAGTTGTGAACAGTATAAATTTTGCAAAATCAAGTTATTACCGACAGAAATTTTCTTCAGCTATTGATAGCAAGAAAAAATCAAAAGAGATACGTGAAATAGGTATTGGAAAAGGGAATCTGATGTTGACGTAGATGAATTAAATAACAAATTTGTCAAAATTCAAGTGAAACGACCTTCCGAAAATGAGTACGAAAAAAAGCACACCGTGCCTATTGAAAACTGTTTTTATTTCCCATGTGTTGATCAAACTGATTAAGTCAAATGCTGTGGGTTTAGATGAAATAAATCCTGGATTTTTAACAATTATCGTTCCCAAACTTCTGTCATTTTTTACGTATTTAATTAATACAATATTAACAAAATCTTCGTTTCCTGATATGTGGAACAAAGCAAAAATCATTCCTATTCCAAAGAGTAACAACGATTTTCGGCCAATTGCAATACTACCATTTTTATCCAAGGTGATGGAAAAGCAAATGAATAAATATTTAAAGACTCAACAACTTCTTACTGATAGACAATCTGGTTTTAGACAGGACAGAAGCTGCATTACGGTTCTGCTCGATGTGGTACACTCAGAAAAAAAAGTTAGTAGAAAAATTTGTAAACGGTTTTCAATCCCACTTTACTATTTTTGTACTTATTTTTAGTAAACAAATTATTATTTAGCAAATCTTTTTGCTATTTACATTTTAAAAATTACACAGTTTTTACAGAATATTTACAAATTTTTGTTGCTAATTTCAGAAATTATTTTACAAATTTTTAAAGACCGATTTGCTAAAATTAGCAAAAAATATTACTAATTTTAAAAAAGTGGTTATTGAAGAAAATGTAATTTCTAATTAAATTTCTTAAATTTCCTTAAAATGTTACATATATTAAAAAAGGGATCGGAAGTGAAGATACCGACTGATGTCTAAAAGGAGGACATCCACTTAAAATAGCACTAAAAAGGTTTTTTAGTTCTAAAAATCCGCCCTAAAAACAATTAAAATTTAACCTTAAAAGTAAAAAAAAAAATTGACCAAAATATTTTTCAAAACAGAAATTACCAAATTAAAACAAAATGATTAATTCGTTTTTCAAAAAATATAATCAAAATTTTTGATGCTCGATAAGAAAAATAAATTCAACGATTTTTACTAATATTAATAAAATTTAGTATTTTTTTTTTGCTGATTTTAGCAGAGATTTTAAATTCCACATTAAAAAAGTCCACTAAAATTTAGTAGCGGCTACTAATTTTTCTACTAATTTCATTGTACTACACGTCAGCAGACATGTGTTGCTAAGATTAGCAAAATATACCGCTGGGCTCAAATTAGCAGAATATCCCGTAATAACAGCAAAATTTTCAGTTGCCATTACAGACTTTTTTTGGTGAGTGTAGAAGAAATTAGGTACAAACAGGATATGAATATGGTATAATTTCTTGTGCTTTTAGATCACAGTAAGGCTTTCGACACTGTTGATCACTCGATTCTACTCATCAAACTCAAAAAATCTTTAATTTCTCTAAATTACTTTAAATGGTGTTTCTTCTAATGCAATCGCTGTTGATAGAGGAGTGCCACAGGGGACTATTATTGGACCATTGCTTTTCTGTATGTATATAAACGATTTTCCTGAAATTCTAAATTACTGTGTTGTTGAAATGTATGCTGATGCCGTACAGTTGTACTTAAGCAGCCGAATAGAAAATGTTCAGAATTGTACTGATTGTATTAACAGTGATTTGGATAATATATATATATGGGCATGTAATAATAATGGCTTGTGTATAAACCCTGACAAATCGAAATGCATTTTCTTATCAAGAAATAATAAAAAAATTGAACGGTAATATTTTTCTACATATTAACAACTCAAAAATCGACTTTGTTCAATGATCCTCGAATTTGGGACTTACTTTAAATGCAGAACTTTCTTGGACTAACCATATAAATATATCAGATGGTAGAGTTCATGGGATGCTGAGAAACCTGTGGGCTGTAAAATCATCAACGCCGTTTAAAATAAGAATGCTTCTGGCAAAAACTTATTTAATCGCCTCGAGGTCACATACAACCATATATCCAGATACGTTTTCAACACAAGTAGCCGAGAAAGTATATCACTATATTCATATCAGACACATGATATAAGTTTTAAAGATTTATTAAAATATAAAAGTCTTTCAATAATGTATAAGATTATATATCTGAAGGAACCAGAATATCTTTATGGCAAAATTACTTTTGCCCAATCACCACGTGGAAGAAACTTGATATCACAAAAATACAAACATCTTATGTCTACGAGACAATTTTTCAATTACACAACGTGTCTTTGGAACGACTTACCATTATATATTCAAGTGCAAAGCAATGCATTAAACTTCAAAAAGGAACTTTTAAAATTATTTTAAAATTGTTGTGAATCTTATATAAACATAATTTATTTATTATGATTAAATTTATTATGAATAATTGAAATTAAAATGTATTTGACTTGATGTTAATATGACAAATGCAACTTGCTATCACTGTAATTTATAAGATTTATTCTTGTTGTGATAGTAATTCAACCAACCAATAAATAAATAAATAAATAAATAAATAAATAAATAAATAAATAAATAAATAAATAAATAAATAAATAAATAAATAAATAAATAAATAAATAAATAAATAAATAAATAAATAAATAAATAAATAAATAAATAAATAAATAAATAAATAAATAAATAAATAAATAAATAAATAAATAAATAAATAAATAAATAAATAAATAAATAAATAAATAAATAAATAAATAAATAAATAAATAAATTAATAAATTAATAAATTAATAAATAAATTAATAAATTAATAAATAAATAAATAAATAAATAAATAAATAAATAAATAAATAAATAAATAAATTAATTAATTAATTAATTAATAAATTAATAAATAAATAAATAAATAAATAAATAAATAAATAAATAAATAAATAAAATAAAATAAATCAAAAGGGTGACTAAACTGTTACAATTTTTGCTTTTTAAGAAAAAAAGATAATATTACACATAAAATTGTTTGTAAGTTAAAACAACAAAAAATGACGTTTAAAAGAAATGATTTTTGATTTAAAAACCGGTCTACTTAAAATGCTAAATCAGTTAAAATAAATGATTTATTTATTTAGTTGAAACTCTTTCCGTTTTTTTTTATTTTTGTTTTTTATTTTATCTACAAAATGTATGTATGTGTAAATGTGTATGCATGTGTAAATGTGTATGGATGTGTAAATGTGTATGTATGTGTAAATGTGTATGCATGTGTATATGTGTATGTATGTGTATATGTGTATTTGTGTTTATGAAATCCTTGTAATTTAAATTGAAATAATTTTGTATATAAACAAACATTTTAAATAAAAAACAAATTGCAATTATTTGAATATATTTTTTTTTTTTTGAAACAGACTTGCTGCAAAATTTAAAGTTATACACTCAGAATATTATGTAGTTAACTGTTTGAAGTTTAATAAAAAAGTTTTACGTTCCATTTAAAAATGAATGAACATACATTTAATTTTCAAAGAAATATCTATATTAATTTTTTATACATTTATTCGAAATAATTTACTATCATTTACCATTTTTTTCAGTTTCATTTATTTTTTTATTTGTTTAAATAATATATTTATATTTGTTTAAATAATATAAATCAAATAAACGGAAACTTGTGGTTTAACAGTTATTACAAATTTAAATTTTGTTTGCTGTCTGTTTCCAAAAAAAAAATATTTAAAATATTTCAATTTGTTTTTTTATTTAAATTGGTTGTATATATCCTAAATTGTTCAATACAAATTACAAGGAATTCATAAACACACATACATACACAAACACATTCACACAAAAAGTGTCTATAGCTATGCATACATACATTTTGTACGAGTATATTAAAAATAAACAAAAAATACAAAAAGGGAAACAATTTCAAATAAATGAAAAGAAAACATTTATTTTTTAAGGATTGGTAGATAAAATTTTGACATTTATTTTAACTGATTATATCATTTGTTTCTTACTGATGTTTCAGTTGATTAATCAACATTTAAAAATAAATAACAAAAGGCATTTAATTTAAATGAAAATTAAGTAGACCGGGTTTTAAATGAAATATCATTTCTTTTAAATTGATATTTTCAGTTATTTGAACTTACAAACTATCTTATGTAAACCGCAAATTTCCGTTTTAAGGATACATTTTTATTAAATTCCAAAAAAATGAAAAAAATAAATGAAACTGATAAAAATCAGTAAATGATAGAACAAGAAGTTGAAAAATATATTTCTTTGAATAATAAATGTATGTTCCTTTATTTTATAAAACTTTTGTATTAAATACAAACAGTAAACTACATAATATTCTGAGTGTATTTATTTTGAATATCAGTAAAATTGGACCATAATTACAAGCTTTGGGAATATTTCGACCCCAGCGCCACCTATTAGATACAAAAAAAGTTATGCAAGTCGGGGGATCAAACGAAGGTTTAATGATTCAAGATTTATGAGAGCAACAACATACGCATCAATAATTTTTTTATATATAGAAGATATATTTCTTTTTTAAATTCGTTAATAAAAGAAGCCGTAATCATATTCCGCCAATATTTCATACACACCAAATTTCGAGTCGATATCTGGTCATTTAGGTTTTACTGAAAATCCAGACAAATTTCTCATATTGCGATGATAAAACAGGATATGAGGCAAAAAAAAAACTATTAAATAGTGCATATTTTTTGAATCTCTGATTATGCAAATTAAAAGATATTTCTTTTTTAAAATGGTGGACAAATTCTGTATTTATCAATTTATACTTTGACTTAATGTTTGAAGAGAAATTATATATTAAACTAATTTGGTAAATCACTCAGGTGAAGCGTTGCCTTATTTCAATATACAAGCTTGTGGTTACAAAATCAATTTCGATGTAATTAACGTAACAGATGATAAATTTCAGAAAACTATTTAAAATAAAATTTCGAAAACTATCAATTGTTGTTATATCCATTAAGGTGTTTTGGTTACCAATATATTTAGCTTTCCATCAGTAGATCTTTTTATAATTAAGCGGTGTTGAAAAAGTGTCACGCTTAAAGCATTTTGATTTTCCCTTATTTAGTTTTTATCCACTTATCTCATCCATCTATAACTAAATCACGTTTGATATGTGTCATAAAAATTGTAGAAAAAAATCAAAAAAAAAAAACATGTGAGTGATATTTTATACCAACACATGTTGATGATGCGTAGAATTATGAATTGTCTCTTATAAGGGTGGCACTTAAAAGGAGTACATTACTATATGCAATGTGAGCGCTACTTAACACATGATGTACGAGATCAAATTACTCTTTACACACTCAAATAAAAAAAAAAAGACATGATCAAGACAATAATCAAAAATTTCCTTCAAAATATTTAATAAATTGTTCTCAATTTAAGTAAAATTTTATTAAAACTTAAAATAATTTTTTTAAAAAGAATAAAAAGTCCTAAGTTTGAGGAAAAACGAAACAGTTTATATACTCAGAAATAGTTCATGTTTTTCCTAAGTAGTATTTCTTGATTTTAGGAAAAAAACAAGTCAATTTAATAAAAACTTATTAATTTTAAGAAAAAACATCTTAGTTTTAAGAAATTTGCATACTCAAATGTAATAAAATTAAGTTTAGTTCAAAAAAAAATTTAGGACATAATTTACTGCCATTTAGTTCAAAAAATGTATCTAACTTAAATCGAGAAAGTACTTGAACTTAATGTGTGTTCATTTTTTGTTCGCGAGTAGTAAAATTAACTAAATTTTAGAAAGCCATTTCTAAATTTAGTTTTTAAGTATACTCCAATTTAAAAGAATTGTTTTCTAAAAATTAGTTCAGAACATTAAAAACAAAAAGTAATAAATTTTTTCCTATGTAATAATAAAAATATACTTGATTTTAGAAACTGATGAACTATTTCTAAGGAAAATTTCTATGCAACTTAGTTCAGATAAATTTTAAAAATTTAATAAAATATTATTTTTTTTAAGTAAAAGCTTTCTAATTTTTAAAAAATTATAAAATTTGGTATAGGATTTTTGGATTGTTGGAAAACGTTTAAATTATTTTTAATATTCTATTCCAAAAAAATCAATTAAAAACAAACCAGTTAGTTTTCCTTATTTTCAAGCAAAAATATAATAAATAAAAGAAATTAAAGTAGCCATTTAAAAAAACTATCGTGAATGATTGTAATTTTTGGTTCGTGATCGTGTGTGAGCGTGTGTCAAAAATCTCTCATGAAAAAAATTTGAATTTGCGCTTTTATGTAATAAATTTGTTTGTTGACTACAATACAAGATATCGCAAGCACATTTTATACATTACGGCATAATGGCTTTCCTATAATTGACGTAGCACTTATTAAACTTTATATTTATCGAACTATTTTTTTCACTTAATAATAAAAAAGTTTAAATTTGTATATGTCAAATAAAGTTTAATCTAAAATTCCGCAAAATAAACATGAGATTTTTCCATTTTCCAATAATAACAAGAAATGTAACTGTGATATTTTGTATTTTTGCAACAATTTCCTTAAATAAGTTAATTTAAGAAGACAAAGGACCCCCAGTGTTCCTTAGCCAGAGATGCCGTATGTCACTTAGGGCGTCCCCTTTTGTAGTTTTCTCAAGGAGAACCATTAATTAGCTTCGAAAAGGATCTGACTTTGTCACAATTTATTACGTTTCAGGATATCCTGCAGTACATTTTTTAATTTGCTTTCCATTTTACTAATGAAATTTGATTTATATTTTAAATACATGAAATTAGATTTATTCAATTTAGTTTTAAGACAAAATTGTGTATCAAAAAGCTTGTTAAAAGCAATGCCCTCACAAAGCGGAAGTCCTCCGAAAGTGGGAAAATACCTACTCACTGAGTGTAAAGAACCTTATTAAATATTGGTAAAAAGTGTATTTGGCGCCGTTTTCATTTAAATTTTTCCTCTAAATAAGTTAATTTTTCTAAATTCTAGTTCATTTTTTTTTTTTTTTTTGAGTGCAATTAATGTCATCCTACTCAACATCGTTATGTGTTCAACAATGTAATTTTATGTAACTTTGTCTATTTTTTGACCCCCCTACATTTTAAAATTTATCAAAACTCCATAATCAGTCCATGGTAATAATAAAAATCACATGTTGTGGAGCATTTTTAATAGAAAAAATACTTCGACCACCACCAACCACCACAATACTAGTATAATTTATGTTTTTCTAAAAATAGAAGCATTACATACTTGTACATATATTTACATAACATAAGTATGTCTAATGATTTGTATGCACAGGAATTTTTCGAAACGGTGGGAATTCAGTAGGTATTTTAAATACATGGGAATAAATAAAAGTTTCCGTAGTAGGCTAGAAATAAACAGACAAATCCAAAATTTTGTTTTAGGTATTTATATCTTCACCATCATATCGTAGTATGACGTAAAATGCAAATTTTTTTAAAGCATTTTCAACTCTAATTTAGAATTTCTAAAAATTTTGTTCAAGAAAATTAAAATATTTGAGATTCACACACTGGGGTTTTATTAAGTCCATCATAAGAAATAAAAATACCAAAAATTACATATATCCCACGTTTAATTTAATGATATTTCAAGAAAAATGCTAAAAACTTCATATACTTATATTTAGTTCCAATTAATGCTATTCAGAAATTTGAAAATTCTAATTCTAGGTAAATTTTTTTTTGGAAATTTTGAATATTTCCTGAAATTGAAAACGACATATTGTGGGTTATCTGCATATTTTGATGAAAGTTGACTAAATTGCTTTCTTTTATGGGTATTTAATATTTAAAAAAAAATTAACCCTTTTATGCACTTGGGGGCAAAAATGAAACAATAATTTTTTCAAGGTTAAAAAACTAAGTTTGACTTATATATCTGCAAAATAAAAGTTATTTTTGTATTGTAAATAGGAAAAAAATACAAATTTACTCTTTTTTATACTTTTGGAGTGAAAATGACTCAACATTTTTTAATATCCAGAATGCGCAGGTTGATTTAAATATTATTAAATTACCTTTAAATTTGTGATACATAGCAAAAATACTGGGTTTTGTTATTTATTTTTAAATGTTTTTTAAAAAATTGACACATCGGGAAAGAAATTATTAATCAGTTAAAAACTAATACTAAAATTCTACCTACCAACTCCGTTAAAAATAACTGATTATTAATTTATTTAAAATTATCTCCGAGTTTTGTATTTTTTATTTGTTTTTATAATCTGCAAAATGTAGACGTAAATAAAAACCAAAATTGGAATTTTTTTTACTGTTTTTGTTTTTTTTTTTTAATTTAAATTGTTAATAACTGCAACGGTAACAAACACCAAATTTTCGTTTTGTGGGTAAACTGTTATTAAATTTCAAACAAATGAAAAATACGAAACTTAAAAAAATTGGTAAATGACAGTAAATCATTTTGAACAAATGTATAAAAAAGGTAAAATAAATATTAGATATATTGTAAGCAAATGTAGATTTCAAAAGGGGAAATATGTCTGCACTGTAATGACCTATATCAATCACTTTGACTAGAACCCCTTAACTTAAAATGAATGCTCCTTGGTGTAAAAAAGGTAAAAATTGTCCCTTAATTACTGGATGGAATTTAAAAAAATTTGTATGGGATTTGTCATTACAGCGAGGGGTAACTACTGCGGTTATATATTCACAACATAAAATATTTGTTTACTGCACGCAGGAAATAAATATGATTGCGGCAATCATATTCAAGGAGCATCATATATTTTTGGAACTACAGGGTGGGACATTTAAAATTTTAATCGGCTATAAAAAAAAGTACTGATTTCTGGTTTTATTGGAAAGGTTGAACTTATTCATTTAAGAATGGAACACAATATCATACATACATAGTTCCAAAATTTTGATATTTTTTATGGTCAGAATTTGTATTTACTACTGTATGAAAGTGGCAATCATGAAATAATAAAATATTTACTATAAGACTGATGGAAGCGACCATATAGATGGTGAGAACCTATTTATAAACCAATAACTTGATTGTGACAACCATACCCGAATCCAGCAAGCATAATATGGTGTACGCGTAATATAAATTCAATAATAAATCGTAGCCCTAATATTAATAACGTTTTAGTATAACGAGGGCGGATCAATAAGTCTGTGACTTTTCGATTTTTTCTCGTAGTTATATGAAATGCCACACTGCTCCCATCAAGTACCACCTGTTAATAGACTACTGTCAAGTTCCGTCATTTACATTTCGTTTAACAGCTGTTCAAAACACACAACCTCGTGGATTTTTTTTAAAAATGGAAAAAAGTAAATTTCGAGAGCTCATTAAACATTATTTTTTGCGAAAAAAACCGTCAATCAAACCAAGGAAGAGCTTGATAAATCCTATGCACCATCGTTACAATGGTAAAAAAGTGTTTTACTGACTTTCGTTGTGAGGTCAATAGACCCGAAAATGTCGAAAAAATTCCACGATGTGGTGTTGGCCGATCGAAGAGTAAAAGTGCATGAGATTGTTGATGCCATAGGCATTTCATATAGCAGTGTGGTTTCAATTTTAAGTGATCACTTGAATATAAAAAAGCTTTCCGTAAGATGGGTGCCGCATATTCTCACAATCGACCACAAACGCAATCGTGTGTCAACTTCGTTTCCGTGGCAAAAATTTATAATTTAAGCAACGAATTGCTCCCACATCCGCTCTATTCTCCGAATTTAGCCCCCAGTGACTATTTCCCATTTCCCAACCTAAAGAAATGGCTCGGAGGAAAGAGATTCAGCTCCAACGATGAAATTATTAATTAAACAAATGACCATTTTATGGACCTCGAAAAATCCAATTTTTTTGGAAGAAATACAAAAATTGCAGAAACGTTGGACTAAGTGTATTGAGCTAAAAGAAGATTATGTTGAAAAATATTTTTTTTTTCAAAAAGTTACAGACTTATTGATCCGCCCTCGTACTTTAGAGTATTACTTAAATAAAATGTAACTACACTCAGAATATTATGTAGTTTACTCTTTGTTGTTTATTAAAAAGGTTTTCAGTTCAGTTAAGAGAAATATTTATTTTAACTTTTTTATACATTTGTTCAAAATGATTTACTGACATTTACCTTTTTTTTCAGTTTCATTTTTTTCACTTTGTTGAAATTTAATAAAAATGTATGCACAAAATGGAAATATTTGGTTTATTTGTTTTCGGTACAGTTATTACAAATTTTGTTTGCTGTCTGTTTCAAAAAAAGTATTTAAAAATAAAATAAATAAATAAATAATATTGTTTGTTTGTTTACAATTTTTTTTTTCAATTTGAATTACAATGACTTCATATAACATGTTTATAGACTGTACGAGCCTACATTTTGCAGATAAAAAACAAACAAAAATATAAAAAACCGAAGCAATTTCAAATAAATAAAAAATCATTTATTTTTTAATTATGTGTCAGTTGTTTAAACAACAATCAAAACAACAATTAAAACAAAAACTATTTGATTTAAATGAAAAGTAAGTTGACCGGTTTTTAAATGAAATATCAATTATTTTAAATTGTATTTTATGTTATTTTAACTAACAAACTATTTTAAGTGTATAGACTAATTGTTTACATCCTATTTGCACCATTTAAAATAAAACTAAAAATGGCGCCTATATTTAACTACATAGCAGTAGTCAGTAAATTGCATGTAATTGTTTAAAAAATATATAAAACATGTATTTAACTCAGACTGAATGAATGTACGTACCACCGCACTACAATCCATTTACTCGTAATATACAGTCGTATACGAAAAAGTTTATTTACTCGTAGTAGTTGTTGTTGTAGTTAGTAGTAGTAGTAGTAGTAGTATATAATCGAATACCTTGTACTCATTCATACACGTGGTAGTAGATCATGGCCCTTTTAGTAATCTAGGACACTACACTTAAAAAAAAACTACGAGTATATACAAAAAAGCTACCACAATTTAATATACAGCCCTGGGCTAATGTATTATGACCAAAGATAGTTTTTTATTTTTTATGTTAATATTGTATATCTTTTAATATTTTTTGTCTATTGCATTTATGCTCGTACACTGAAAAAAACAGATTCATTGTGGCAATCAAATCCATTGCCAACTGAAACTGTCTCCTATGAAAATCTCCAGTGGATAGGCTAAGTGATTGAAGGGCATTGATTCCTACATGCAATAAAAAAAGTTAGTAAAGTCAGCAAAAATATTAGCTGAGTCAGCAAAATTTTAGCCAGGAGCGTGCTTGCAGAAAAACTGATGATTTTTAGCAGCAGTAACTAAATAGTATGTTAAGCAAAAGTTATGCTAAGATTTAGTCGATTATAAATCAAAAAAGTTCTTGAAAATTAAAAATGTTCTTGCTGAATATAAGTAGACTGAAATAGACTCAAAAAATTTGTAGATAAATTATACCAATGTAGAGACGAAATATTGGAAGGAAAAAAAATAAATAATCATTATTTTTGTAAAAGGATCTCAAACTCAATTTGGAAGAATAATATAATATAATATTAAAGATCGAATAAAAGAAAATAAATAAAAAATATAAAAATTTTCAGACTTCCGTATTGTAAACATGATTTAATTGAAAATCTAAAAATAATTATAAATAAATATAAAACAAGTAAGAAAGGAATGGACAGATTTATATACGGACGCCTTTAAGAGGAAATTAACCATTTAGTTTGGTGATAAAACTTGGACTCGGGAAGATTTATGGTTCCAGAAAATAGGTATTTAAAAAAAATGTATGTTTTGAGCATAACTTTTTTGTATCTGAACCGATATATCTGAGTTTTTTTAGCAAATATGTTATACTAAAGATTTTCGATCTTTTGCTATATAAGACGTATTCATAGGTCATATTACAGCTCTAAAATAATATATGAGAAAAAAAATAATATATGAGAAAAAATATAATATATGAGAAATAAAATGGTTTTTAAAATCTTTTTATAAATTCTTTTAAATCGGAGCAAAAAATAGAAATAAAACCGTTTGTATTTTGTTTGTATCATAGGGTTTTTATAAAAATTTTGATGTTTTTAGCCTATTTATGGATTATTTAATTATTAATATAAAATTTTATTTAAATTAATTATTAAATGTAAAAAAAAAACAAAAAATAAACTAAAAAAAAAAATCTTAAGAAATAAAAAAAAAACTGAATTGACCGAGATTCGAACCCGCGACCCTTCCACCTGTGGTGAAGGGTATAAAAACGTTTGTATTTTGTTTGTATCAGAGGGTTTTTATAAAAATGTTGATGTTTTTAGCCTATTTATGGATTATTTAATTATTGATATAAAATTTAATATAAATTAATTATTAAATGTTAAAAAAAAACCAAAAATAAACAAAAAAAAGTCTTAAGAAAATAATAAAAAAAATGTACAAAAAAAAAGTGAATTGACCGGGATTCGAACTCGCGGCCTTAGAGAAAAAAAAGTATTTGTGACATAGCGTCTCGACAACTGAGCTATTGAAGCTCACACAAAATCATCGTCAATAGAGGTACATATATAAAAGTCTTCGTTCATTCGAGATTTGTTTAGTTTTTATTTAAATGACAAATCTTTGTATGTGTGTTGTTTGCGTATAAAAGGTGGAGATGAAAGAAAAGAATTTTAACACAAACAGAAATGGATCACATGTAACAGAAATAAAAAACAATCAAGTCCTCATCATGTCTGGGTTCTTCGGAAAACCCATTTCAACACACAGACGGACAGACGGACATCGTTAAATCAACTTCGCTCTTCATAAGGACCCAGAATATATATATACTTTATAGGGTCTAAGATTAATATTGTAGAAATTACAAACGGAATGACAAACTTATATATACCCTTCCACCTGTGGTGAAGGGTATAAAAATAGAAACAAAATTATCTCAATTACTTTCAAGCTGCATATTTGTTTTATTTTCGCTAAATATGTACGTACACAATTAGACTTTATTTTTAATAAATTTAAATATTTTATTTTATATATAATTTTACACAATTTTTTTTTTATTTTTCTCTACTCACAATTGTTTTGTGTATGCCTGCCTAAAAGTAAGATACAATCTCCTGTATTTTTTATAAATTGGAAGAGTTATTTTTATAGCGTTATTTTTTGACTGTACTACATTTTGCAAGCTGTGACATTTACGTCTTGCATATCTAATTGTTATCCTCACTATTAATGTGTTGATTAATTTTGGTAGCAAAAAAAAAAAAATAAAAATTAAATCAAAGTTAATTGATGTCTGATTTAAGATTTAATCAAATAAAATTGTGGAAAAATATTTCATATACCTGATGCACAACTGCTTTTAATTATTATTCTACTAACTTATTTTGTTGAGTGTATTATTACATTTTTACCATGCCAAAAATTACCTATCACACCATACCGCCAGAAAGACATATTTTATTTTTCTGTGGCAGAAGGAACATGATGTCTACTAATACAGGGTGTCCGCTGGGAAGGTATACTACTTTGTTTTGCCGCCATTTTGGTAAACATTAGTCTTGACAGTTCATATTTGGCAGTCGTGAAGTAGACACATAGCAAATTTATTATGGAAAAATATTCGATAAACCAACGTGTTTTAATCGTTAAAACCGCTCGTCCATGACAATTCCGATTTTCATGAAAAAATTATAATGAGTGACGAGACACAATTTCATTTGAATGAATATGTAAATAACCAGAATTGTCGGTTCTAGGCAATGTAAAACCTTCAAATTATTCATCACTCACCTTTGCATCCATTAAAAGTGACAGCCTGGTGTGCAATTTGGTCAGGAGAAATCATTGGACCTTACTTCTTTGAAACTGAAAACGTCGTAAGGGTAACTGTGAATGGAGAGCGATATCGTGATAAGATTAAAAACTTTTTAACGCCACAACTGCATGGTTTGCGCTTGATTAACATGTGGTATGAACAAGACGGTGCCACATCGCATACAGCCAGGATTATTACAATGGAATTACTGCGAGACCTCTTTCCACAACAAGTTATTTCAAGAAATGGTGATGTTGATTGGCCTCCATGGTCGCCTGATTTAAATGCTCCGGACTTCTTTTTGTGGTGATATCTGAAAAGCAAGATTTATGCAAACAAACTAGAAACACTTGAGCAACTCAAACAAAATATTCGTGATGAAATTAATAAAATACCGCGTGAAATGTGTGTGAATGTAATGAAAAATGTGCTCAAAAGGGCTCGCATTTGTGAGGCTAACAGAGACGGACATTTATCTAATATTGTATTCCATAAATACTTGCCGACATTAAATAAAACAATTATCAATATAAGATCCATTATCATTCATTTAATCAAAAATTATAAGCAAACAAAGTAGTATACCTTCCTGGCGGACACCCTGTATCAATATCAAATCTCAAGTGATTTTTGGATCTTTGGATTTTTGGAGATTCTAAAAAGTAGCTATCTAGTGTCTTATCCCATACTCCAGGGAACACATATTTAAAATTTCTGAGTGAGGACGTTAAGGCAGACTTTCCCCATTTTACATCAAACGAAAGAATTTTAAAAATTCCATCTTACGCGTAATAAATGCCTACCATACATGGAACTAAAGAAATAATTTTTCAACCGTTGCATACATCCCCATTGTTTCCACGTTCCTGACAGAAATTCTAAAAAAACGCATATTTTTAATTTCAGGGTTCTGGGGGGTTCTAACCAAAGAATTTAAGAAAGACCATCAAAGAGAAGGAATTTCTAAAAATTTCGACATGCTGCCGAACAAAAAAGTACCCAAACTGTAACCTTGTTTGTACCCCCATCTTTATCTCCTACACATTTTATGTGGCACTAACAAATATGAGGTCCACCTTTCATTTGCATTCTCTATTACATATTCCAGTTTTATTCCAGTCATCTTCACTGATTCGAGAGATAGATACCGATGATACATTCATTTCCTGCATTCTGAATGAATTTCGATGAATGCGCTTTTGTTGAGTTTTGGCGCGGACGGTCTACTAATATGCCAGTATCCTCCGAAAGAACGATACACAAATTTACATGCAATTCCGAGCAAAAAATGACACCCTTTTCGATGCAAAACGTGTACTCACGATAAAAAAAAAAACATTTTCTTATTATTAAATCTAATTTAATATAAAGTTTGTAAGTACTTACTTTTTTGTACCTTTAATGGAATTAACAAACCCTATCGGTCATATTACATTGGCCAGAGGCCGTTATACATTCTAATACATACACAATATTATTGTTTTGGTGCAAGGTATCGTAGTTGGAAAGAAAACAAGTGTCATGTGAGTGTTGTATACCACATACTACCAGTAGAACAACCACACTAAAATGATGACCTGGTTTACTAACCATTTAAAGCAAGACGAATAGAACACAACGGAAAAAATGTCAGGGAAAATATCAAATGAAGGACAAACATACTATGCAACATACAGTAAATAGAAAACTTAAATACTTAAATGAATATGGCAGTTAAAAGTAAAAACTTAATAATTTGTGGAAATATTTAATTTTATTAGCTTTGGGAAAAGTAAATTCTTAGCCGGTATATCAATTGTCAAAAATCGACTTCACCTTTCAGGTGTTTTTAATTATTTCCATGTAGTCGAAATTAATTAACCTCCCAGGTGAAAATTTTCATATATGTTTATAATATATCGTCGTATATGGTTTCATGTGTGAACATATACGGGCATATATGCCATTTCATATATGATATCATATATGGCAAGATATGAAAGTATATGAGTAATATATTTTCTTTTTTTATCAGATATGGCAAAAGTTTTTTTTTTCCAATTTAAGCCCTTTTTCTATCGAAATAAGTCCTATTTATCCTTCGCCTCCAGAGGAGTGGCACATAGCCAAATACAAAGCTTCGAGCAGATATTTTTCAAATAATTAATATCTTTAATACATATTATTATTTTTTGAATTCACACAAGAGGCCGCCACTAGTGTATGAACCAATATGGCCGGTTTCCAATGTCTTGCCGCACAAACCCTATTGTGGATGAGTGTCTTGGGCTGCTTGTGTCATGTGGTTGAAACGTAAACAACATGTCTGATTTAATACCACATAAAGTGTTTTTGCGGGGAGTTCTTCTTTATTATTTTAATATTAAGAAAAGTGCTGCCGAGGGTTATCGAATTTAAGTAAAGGTTTACAGCGAGCATGTTCTATCTGAACAATCGTATCAGAGGTAATTTAGCTGCCTCCGTTAGTTGCCTATAAGTTATGGGATTGATTCAAAAGTAAGGAACCTTGGTGCCATACGAGATGAAGCAGCGCGACGTCGAAAGGTGATTTTTTGTTTCCTCGAACGCCAACAAAAGAAATGCATTGCGACAACCCCAAGCGCAAAGTTATGGGTTTTGCCCGGACAGCCAGCAACATCCTTCGGAAAGCCGAATATTCATGCTTTGTATTTGGTGGGATCACTACGAGCTACTTAAACTGAAGGAAAAGATCACGAGGGAGCCAGGAAAACTGTTTGTTAACATATCAAATATGCAATAACCGAATATTATTCTAAACCGAATATTATTCTCAACAAATTTGAAATACTATTCGAGAAATAGGAATTGGTAAAGCCAAGTAGATGCAAATATTCTTAACAGAGCGTTACAAACACTAATCTAAGCAAATCCCACTTTTTTAAGTTTTCCTCAGGAACGTTAAATACAGATAACGGGATAATTGGGGAGTATTTTCAATTTCCTTGCGTTACTCAATATGAAGTTATTTCAACCTGAGGGTCAATTCTCGTTCTGTGATAATGTGAAGTGAAAAAAAATTTTTCATTTTCGTTTTCATAAGCACTTTTCACTCGAACTTTTCACAAATACATAAATTGCGATTCTCGTATGTATTATGAAAAAAATGTTTCATTCGCACTGTACCCATGAAAATTTTGTAAATGTGTTATCGAAAATTTAAAGCAAATGTCAAAACAGAGAAAAACGTAAACAAAAGTGAATTAAGTTTGTAAAATTTATTTTAAATAATTATATAAAAATGTCTGAATTACTTGTATTATTGGATATTACTCAAAGAATTCCGGTTGAACAAAGGTAAGACAATGATGTTACAAGCATTTCATTGCAGTAAATAATTAATTAACTTATAGGAATTTTTTGAGAGTGCTGAGACGCATACTTCGTGCTGACCACAATCCATTCGAGATGACAACCGACAAGCACTTCATGGATTTATATCGACTTACTTTAAGTGAATTATATTTGGTGTGCTTATAAAGTCTAATATTACTTAAAGAAAAAAAATTGCATAAAGAATATAAATAAACTATAAATAAATATGCCATACTTTTGCCATTTTTCACTGTCTTTTTGGGTCCCACTAAAACTGTTAAGGCTCGCCGCTAATTCGTTACACTTTTCGTCTCTAAATTTGGCACCATCTGCAGTTACAAATCTGTAAACATGGGATTAATAAAAGTGTGATTATGGCTATTAAGCTACTTACTTATCGTTTGCAATGCCCACATGCTTTTCTTAATACTTAATTAAATACTCCTTTTGGCTTTCGCTGGCACGCTTTCCTCTTACAATCTTCTCCATGTTTATTTCACTTATAAATAGTCTGTGTAAACAATTTTTTCATATGAAAATATTTTGACAGTTGTTTGCACTGTTACACAAAACAAGAATCGCCAGTGCTGTGCAACGTAAAAAAATCTTGTTTCGTTCCACTTTTTTTTCATATGAAAACGTTTTGATATTTCTTTACATTTTTTCACAGAACTTTTCATTTCACCGTTTCACAGAACGAGAATTGACCCTCTGGTGAACTTTTTTAATTTTTTTATTAAGTCATTTTATATATTTTAGTTTAAAATTTCATGAGGGTTAGAATTTATGCAATTTTGCAACTTTTAATAAAATTTTTAAAAAATCAAGTAAAACAGATACTTTTAACCTTTAATTGAGACTAGCTGGCCTGTCATTTACATTTTTTTTTCAGCCTTAAATATTAAAGATGACGCAATCTGTGCATTTTTGCATTATGTATTTTATTTAACACTACACCATTTCGAGTTTTAATTCAGAATTTACCAAAATAATTTTATAATCGTATAAAAATTATTTGAAATTGTGCAAAAATTATTTAAAATTATTCAAAAATATTTTAAAATTGTCTAAAAATGTTTGAAAATTGTCCAACCAGTTTTTGAATTAACCAAAAAAAATTTAAAATTTGTCCAAAAATTCATTAAAATTTTTGAAAAATGTTTTAAAGTTTATTTTATTACCCAGCAAAAAAAATGGATGTTATTCCTTACGAATCTCTTTTTCAAAACATCCAAAGAAGTTAATACTGCAAATTTTTCCATTTCTTAGAAGTCATTTTAAACAACTTCCAAAATGTTGATATTAACTCCTACATACGAAGTCATAAGAATACAATTTTCTGTAACAATTCCATTAAAAAGCATATGAATTTTTTTATTTTAATATTTAATTATATTTATAATATAAACAATTATTTAGTTCGTCCATAAATGGTTTATTCCTGTAGCCATTAAATATTTTGCATACCAGTGATATCCACTTTGTCCTACTCGGAATAATAATTCTGGGCGTGTTCAAAATCACATCACAAAGCCACTTCCCATTTTCAGTTTGTAGTCCCTATATTTAACAACTTCCGTAAACTAATGAAAAAGTCCACCTGATCATCAATTTTTCATAGCACCGAAACAAACTACTTCCTCGCAAGGACACGCCAGTGTTAAAATCATTAATAATTCACCGAAATTGTCACAACTTCGGGTTCAGTAGATGTAGTGTTTAACTACTTCATCATCAGCTCTTATTTTGATGGTTATTTATTTGTTCTAATAAGGAGTATTTATATGTATACATTTTGCTTCTTTAAACTTATTTTTCTGCATTCTTATGAATTAAATTTTCATCAAAGCTTAAATACAGGTTGGTTGAAAAGTTCCTGCGCTCGAAATGAAAGAATACTGTTTTTGTTACAAAATATATTTTTTTATTTAATATAATCTCCTAGAAGCTCAATACACTTGTTCCAATGATCTTCCAATAATTTTATCCCATCCCGTCTACGGCTGCTATGGCCTCTTCATTTGACAAAAAATGCTTTCCACGAAGGAATTGTTTGAGATTTCTGAAGAGATAGTAGTCACTGGGAGCCAAATCTGGTGAATACGGTGGATGTTCAAGCAATTCGTACTTTAATTCTTTGAATTTAGCCATCGTCAAAACACTTTTGTGAGCAGGTGCATTGTCTTGATGAAAAATGATTTTTTTTCTTCTTTAAACCAGGTCTTTTCTCACGAATTTTTTCATCCAGCTGATCCAAAAGGCGGCAATAATATTCAGAGTTGATTGTTTTAACTTTCTGAAGAAAGTCAATCAACAAAATCCTTTTGCATCCCAAAAAACTGATGCCATAACCTTCTTTGCTGATCGTTGTGACTTCACCTGCTTTGGAGCTGAACAACCAGCTTCAGTCCACTGTAAACGTTCTTGTTTCAATTTAGAATCATGGTGGTAGATAGAGTGTTCAAAAACCGAAACCGAAAACCGGTTTACCGGTTTCTTTTTTTTTTAAAACCGATCGCTTTCAAATATTTTGTAAATTCGAAGAAAACCGAAAACCGGTCTTTTTTGTTCGGTTAACCGATTTTTTTAATTACATCACCAACTGGGTTAATTGTTCCCTTTTATTATTTCCGAACACTTTTATAATCGTTTGTTTGGTTATGAAGATTTAGATTTAAGTCTGGTAGATTCCGAAGAAGACTTAACTTTGGATATTCCAAATTCAAATAGTTTAATTTATGATCTAAATAACACAATAAACAGTATTCAAAATCCTAAAAAAGAGTGTACAAAATCATTCATCATTATATGTGACCTTCGCCGAGAAAAGGGACTTAGTGTGTGAAAAGAAATTTTTGAGAAAAACGCATTTGAAGTTTCATAACGCATTATCACTGTGAACACACCTTCAGTTGGGAGATGCGATTTGATGTGGTTAGTTATCATTGGGTGCCGACTTTGGTGAAATCATGGCTATGTGGTGACGTATTTTTTTCCGCTTTTAGAGTGACAATTTAAAATCAATTTAAAACCAAAAAATCAAAAGAAGTAAAATTTTAATGTTTTTCTCATTTTTTATCGATTTTCCCAAGTTAGTTTTGTACGTTTTTATGGGGTAAATAAATTTTTATCAGAAATCTAACTCATTTCACCTTATTCTACAGCCTTTTAGGTACCAGAATCCACTCTTGAGTCCAAACCCGTTTTTTGACACACTAGGTCCCTTTTCTCGGAGAAGGTCACATATGATGATTTCATATACCTTGACAAATGCGACAAAAGAACTGAAAAGTTGGACAATTTATATAATTGTCTGTATTTTCCACTTCTAGCTTTATCATAAGCAAACAAAAAATCGTCTTAAAACGAAACATTTAAATTGCATATTATTTCTAAAATATTATTTTAGAGCTAAAAAATAGGTTTTCTTTTTACATATTTAAAATGCAATTTAAAAAAAAAAAACTTATTTAATGCCAAACGTTTTAAACGTTCAAATTACTAACGTTCTTATTTTACTCAATTTACAAACGTAATGATCTCTATTCATTTGATATGAATATAGTTTTATAATATTAATTTTTAAGATATTATATTAAAAAATATTAAAATCAAGAAATAAAATGTTGAAATGAAATACAATAAAAAAATATTATAAAATATTTTTTTTTCAAAGGATGTATTTTTTTATTTTTATTACTTTATATATTAAATTTATTTTTTTTGTTTGTAATAAAAACAATTAACAAATTATATAAGCTTTTAAAAACCGAAAAAATCGGTTGACCGGTTTTTTCTGCAAAAACCGAAACCGAAACCGGTTTTTTTAAAATTCGATTTTTCGAAGAAAACCGAAACCGGTTTTTCAAAAGGCCGGTTTTTTTAATACTCTAGTGGTAGATCCAAGTCTCATCCATAGTTATAAAACGACGCAAGAATTCGGTTTTATTCTGCTTAAAACGCCCCAAATTACGCTGTTTCCGATCCAGTTTTTGTTGAATTGTTAATGTGTGCGGCACTAACTTTCCCAACAATTTTTTATACGTAATTCTTCATAAAAAATATGGAGTACTCGTTCGTCTGAGATGCCTATGGCATTAGCAGTTTCACGCTTAGTCAAACTTGGATCTTCACTAACCATATTATGTAACTGCTCAATGATTTCTGCTATGGTTGCAGTTTTTGGTCGTCCTTCGCGTGGATCGTCTTCAAGGCTGGTACTACCACGTTACAATTCACCAGCCCAAAATTTAACGGTGCGTTTTGAAGTTTTGAACTCCTTATACACTTCTTACAATTGTTCATAAATTTCTTTTGCTTTTAAACCCTTCAAAACAAAAAATCTAATGATTGCACGATATTCAATTTTGGAGCTAGCAGTGCCATCTCTTGGTGAGCGCAGGAACTTTTCAACCAACCTGTACTACAACGTATATGAACATTTTCCACTCATGCAACTGAATATCTAATAATTGTATTATCAATGCTTTCTTAGAGTTAAGTATTAGTAATGCAAGTAGCTTTTATTGCTTCTTTGGCAGCATCATTTTTGCAAGGTAGGTATACACAGAGGAAACAGATTCATTGTGGAAACCGAATTTTATGCTACAGCAACCGATATTTTTAGTTGTCACAATCCAATGTATTCCTGGGTCAAATAAATTATAGTGTTCTAATCGAAATTCTCAAACAAATGTATCGGGTCTGCAACCAAACCATTCAGTTGGCAAGGAATTCGTTTGTTACAATGAATCTGTTTTCTATGTTTTTCAATAATTTTATTTTTCTTTTTATAATACAATTTATATTTTTTTCCTGCCTATCAATATTGTTAAATTTATATTTGTATTAATAATATTATAATTTTTTTTTGTAACAATACGTTTCTGTACTATAAATATAAAAAAAAATCCGAACACTATCACACTGTGTCTGTACGCACTGCACCACAGACACTTACATATCATTTTTGTCTAATATCGAATATAAATATGTATATGAATAAAAAGCAAATGTATAATATCGTGTTCAAATTATAAAATATTCGATAAATTGTTGGTTGTTGGTTTTAAAGGTAATGTAGAAGATAATATTTAGAAAAACTATCAATTTGAATGATGTGACATTATTTCGGTAAATTTTATATATTTACTGTTTATAATAAATATTACAATGCATTCACATATTCTGCTGATAAACTTTAGGTAGTAAAGTTTAAAACAATTTATGTAGTTCTGATAGAATTCCAAAAAAAATATTTTCTGTATGTGCATTAGGGTTCTCCAAAAGAAAATTTGAGCTATTGACCATTCCCGCCCCTAAAAATGTTCATTTGGTTGTAAAACCACGTTTTGCAAAAAATTAGCCTAAAGTTTTTAAAGGGGATTGATTACAGGGCGAAAAATATGACATTTTAATGAATTTCTTAAAAAATATTTATCTTCCTTTATTCGATCTTCAATATTATATTATATTATTCCTTCAAATCGAGTTCAAGATCTTTTTATAAAAAATAATAATGATTATTTATTATTTCCTTCCAATATTTCGTCTCCAATTTGGGTGACTTCTTCAGGGAAATTATATAATTTTTTTTTTTTTGTTTAATTTTTTTCGTCTCCAATTTGGGTGACTTCTTCAGGGAAATTATATAATTCTTTTTTTTGTTTAATTTTTTTCCAAAAAAAATTATATAATTTCCCTGAAGAAGTCACCCAATGTGGAGACGAAATATTTGAAGGAAATAATAATTTCTTAAAAAATTTTATATTTTAAAACGAGTTGGGATTAAAATGATTAAAGAATTGAAATTCGCAGTTAATCATCATTCTTAAAAGGCAATAAAAAACAAAATCTCTTACTAAAACTTCTCCCGGCAATTTATGTGGTGTTACAAACCACTTGTTCAACAAAATCGAACACAAATTATAAATATTATAGAAATTATCTACTACAAAAACATTTTTGTATGCTTATAATTCCCATGTACTTAGATCAAGAAGTAATTCTAATCTAGTACTTTTCTACCTTGTTTTAAATTAATTCCATACAGATTCGAATTTTTAAACACTGGTTTCAAATCTCCATCAACGATTGGACTTTAAGGTTGTATTAAGCACATATGAGGGATATATTAAAAATGGCAACATTTTTTGGTATTCTTTTTTTTTCGTTTGGCGAGGGCAGCGTTTTTATTTCAGCGGATTTCGAGAAAACAACGATTTTTTCTTTTGTTTTTGGCCGGAATATTTGAAAACAATATAAATATAAAATACATCTTTTAAATTATGGTAAAATGGAGATATATTAAATCGCCCATGTTTAAGGTAAAGGTTCAAATTTTAGGAGATTTTCATGTTTTTTCAACAGATATTTCTAAAGGGGTATTGATGAAACTGCTTGATATTATTTTGCTGGTATTAAAATAATATTCTTATTTTATATCAGAAAATTTTTCTAAGTACTGTTAAACTGTATATTTTTATCATAACGTCATATATAGACAGCAACAGCACTTAAGAGTTACTTTCCTGAGAATTTAATCTAGTGCGAGATGATTTTTTTTTTACTCGGGCATATACATATCATATATATGACAAAGTCCTAGATATTACAAAACTTTATAGAGAAATTTAAAAAGAATTCTCTTATTCAATATTAACTTGTTTATTGCATGTTAGTTCATTTTTAATATTTTTGTTTAAAACTTATGAAATAATAATTGCGTTGTAGTTTGAAATTTAATTTTACAATTTGTAAATGTACACATGAATGGGCTGATTGATATAGATTTTATAATAAGGACAAAACACGCATCACAATATGTTTTCTTTGTGTACAGACTAATAATTTATAATGGGAAACTGCTCATATTGTAAAGAAGAAAAAACAACTCTTTAATGAATGGTACCATATGTTGGCATTTGTGAGGTTTAGATATCAGTATGTTAGTTTACAGCCATTTAAGCGCACTGGAAGTAAATATGTTTTGTTTTTTTTTATATATTCTAGCCTGATTTAGTTTGATTATTCGTGGATAATTAAATTTTGTTAAACAAATTTTATTCCAGTTAATACAAACTTATTTGTTTGGTTCCTCAGAGTTTGTTTGGAACTTTTTCCTCAAATTTCACGATATTTTTTTACTTAATGTAATATTTTTAGTACTTTTACCTCTAAATCCATTTGAGTACAAAAAATAGTAAAAACTAATAAATAATTTAAGCAGAAGTTTTAAATTTTTTTTTTTTTTTTGATTATTTTGTTCGAATATTTATCTTTTGACAACTTTTTAAAATTTTTTTAGGAATATATTCACACACACACACACCTACTGGTCGTATGATTGTTAATTAGTAATAATATTAATCATACGCCCAGTAGTACAACACATTATTGTGGTTGTTCAGTTAAAGACTTCCAATGTGGTATAAAACTTTTTAATTTATACATAGATTTTAATATTTATATTTACCTAAACTTCCTTAGTGGAATATGGGATTTACAGTTAAAGTAAAAAACTATTATGGAAGATATTCTCTTCCGGTTTAAGATCATACAAGTTTTTCTTTTCTGAATGAATAGAAAAATTATTATTTTTTTGTGACCATGGGAAATACACAGAAAAATTACTTAGGCACCAGATAAATGTAATACATTATCTGGTTAACTAGGACCTTCATCATTTAGGTGAAAACTGGACCGGTTTCGAAAATACATATCACGATATAGGTGAAAAGAGGACAGGACAATTGACCCCCTCCTAGGACAAGCCCGTGTTAAAGTGACGTATCCAGAGATAGGTCCTTTTCTCGTAGGGTATATATATATAGTCGATATCCAACAGCTTATGATTAGACTGTCGTCTGGTTAAGCCTAAAAGAAAATTCTACTTGTGAACTAAAATCCTAACAAAGAATTTTAAAAAGTATAAAAAACTATTTTATTTCATTTTGTATTTTTAATATTTATTAATAAAATAAAATCTTGTTGAAAATACAAAAAAAAAACTCATATTTTTCTTAACCTTTTGATGTCAGAATTAAAGTGTGCGTCGTTAAAAGTATTTTTAATATATTAGGTTATTGGTGGAGCCTTGAGTATGAACTGATATCAATTTCAAGCCTCTATCACATCTATAAATTTCAGTTCAAAAAAAAAAAAACGTTAGCAAAAATAACTAAAACTATAGGAACTATGACCAAAAATATACAAAGTTCTCTATAAGCAACATTTGACATTAAAGGGTTAATCGCAAATTTTAATTGAAAATTTAATTGAAAATTTTAAAGATGTCCTTAGAATCTAAGAATTTTTTATTAGAAAAAATTCTTAAAACTTCTTAAAAGTCAAATGTTTTTTTATACCCTTCACCACAGGTGGAAGGGTATATATAAGTTTGTCATTCCGTTTGAAATTTCTACAATATTGATCTTAGACCCTATAAAGTATATATATTCTGGGTCCTTATGAAGAGCAAAGTTGATTTAACGATGTCCGTCTGTCCGTCTGTGTGTTGAAATGGGTTTTCCGAAGAACCCAGACATGATGAGGACTTGACTGTTTTTTTATTTCTGTTACATGTGATCCATTTCTGTTTGCTATTAAAAATCAGACAGATCGGTTAATAAATGGCTGAGATATTAGCAAAAAACCAGCACTACTTCTAATTTTTTCAGCAAAATCCCCTTTGTTTAATATGTATGTAGAATTTAACGCTTAACAAACACATCCATGTGTTAAAATTCTTTTCTTTCATCTCCACCTTTTATATACAAACAACACGCATACAAAGATTTGTCATTTAAATGAAAACTAAACAAATCTCTAATGAACGAAGACTTTTATATATGCACCTCTATTGCCGATGATTTTGTGTGAGCTTCAATAGCTCAGTTGTCTAGACGCTATGTCACAAATACTTTTTTTCTCTAAGGCCGCGGGTTCGAGGTTCGAATCCCGGTCAGGTCAATTCACTTTTTTTTGTACATTTTTTTTATTATTTTCTTAAGACTTTTTTTTGTTTATTTTTGGTTTTTTTTTAACATTTATATAAAATTTTATATTAATAATTTAATAATCCATAAATAGGCTAAAAACATCATTTTTATAAAAATCCTCTAATACAAACAAAATACAAACTTTTTATACCCTTCACCACAGGTGGAAGGGTCGCGGGTTCGAATCCCGGTCAATTCACTTTTTTTTGTACATTTTTTTTTTTCTTTTTTTTTAGTTTATTTTTTGTTTTTTTTTAACATTTAATAATTAATTTAAATAAAATTTTATATTAATAATGAAATAATCCATAAATAGGCTAAAAACATCAAAATTTTTATAAAAACCCTCTGATACAAACAAAATACAAACGGTTTTATTTCTATTTTTTGCTCCGATTTAAAAGAATTTATAAAAAGATTTTTAAACCATTTTATTTCTCACATATTAAGAAAATTGTATACATAATTTACCTTTGATTGCAACTATTTTAGGTCATAACTTATAATAATTTATAAAAAAAAAATTATAAACTATTTTCCTTCAAATTTTTAAAATTAAGCTAAAGAAATTACAAATATTTTTAATAAAAAGCGAAATAAAATCCCAAATGCAAATTTGCCAGCTAAATCAAACGTTTTTGTAGAAATAAAACACATGCAGTTCTAGTGATTTTTTTTAACGATTTGTTAAAATTCTTTTCTTTCACCTCTTCACCTTTTATACACAAACAACAAACACTATTCTAGAGCTGTAATATGACCTATGGATACGTCTTATATAGCAAAAGATCGAAAATCTTTAGTATAAAATATTTGCTAAAAAAAACTCGGAAATATCGGTTCAGATATAAAAAAGTTATGCCCAAAACATATTTTTTTTAAATACCTATTTTTTGGAACCATAAATCTTCCCGAGTCCAAGTTTTATCACCAAACTAAATGGTTAATTTCCTCTTAAAGGCGTCCGTATATAAATCTGTCCATTCCATAAATGCCCATATATAAACTTCACTTTTTTCCCAACCATGGTGAAGGGTATATAAGATTCGGCATAGCCGAATTTAGCCGCTCTTACTTGTTTTAAATACACTTAAGTTTAAACAATACATGTGCTGATCGAAACATTGCGAATAGTTATATGTGCGGGTACACATAGAAAACAAATTCCTGGAAACAAATGAATTTCTTGCAAACTGAATGGTTTGGTTGCTGCAACCGATTTTTTTGGCTGTTGTAATCAACTGCACTCCTGGGTCAATTGAAAAATAATATTCCAACTAAAATTTTGTTTGAACCATATTTCTGAACCCTAAAATTGATAAAAAAAAAATCTTCAGTTGTGAGTCACAATCACTTTCCACTTTCTCTGTGTTATTCGGAGTCTAACATATAAGGAGTTTTTTTTTAACAAGCTGATAATTATTTTCTCCAAAATATCACCATTTTATACAACGAATATTGGGGTATTCCCAATTAAATTATATACAATAGCAGTAACGTAATTTAAATCTTTATTATTCAAACATAAGATGAGTCTTGTATAAAGTCATTGAATCATATAATCATATATGACTTTCAAATGTTTTGTTTTTCGCTTTTTTCGCTGGAAAGGGGGGGGGGGAGGGAGTTTATAAAATTTCATTACGAATAAACAGTTATGTACTTGTATGTGTAGTTTGTTTTTAATTTTTATATTTTTATTAAGAAAACATTAATTGTCTTCCACATACTAATTACCCAAAAAGTCTTTTGTCAGACTGTCTACTTTGTCTTCTTGCATATGTGCAAATATTCGTTAAAACTGAAATAAAATAAATTATGAAAATAGTTAAAGTACATATGAGAATGATGACGTTGTTATCTGACTGACAGTCATGACAATATAGTGAAATTGTGTTTTTGGTTGACGGAAGTAGCGGAAATTCAACAAGCCATTAAAAATTATAAATACTACAAAAAAAAAAAAAAATTCCCAGCAAAAAATTTTAAATCACTCGAAGAGTATTTAAAAAGACAATTTTTTTTTTTAATTTATTTCGACATAGAAAAAAACGCAGTTTCTACTGAAAATCAAGTAGCAACAACTCGAAACGCTTTGATTAAAAAAAAAATTGTTTGCTTTTTAAATTTTTTAGCTTTTAGTTCAAAAGAAAAATATAAAAATATGATATTAAAGAAAAGAGATATTCACGGTCCAATCACTGGTGCCATTTAAATTTTTCGAACGCCTTGATGACACTGACCATAGTCACTATCAGTAAACAAGTCTCTATAACATATAAAAACTTACACTTAGTTTCCAAGGTGTTTTCAATCTGAATAAAATTCAGCTTTATCATACAGAAGTAAATAAGAGAACAGCTTAATCGCAAATTTAAGTGGGATCAAAAATTATTTTATTTTTTTGTTGTCTTATATTTAGTAGGATTTTATATCATATAATAAGAGATGGGCAAAGGGTAAATACCCAATTGGTAAATACCCGGGTATTTACCAAAAAGGTGGGTATAAAATATGTTGTAGAAAATTTGGTGAACAAAAACATTTTGCAGCAAAACTAATGAATTTTATAAATAAAAATAAAAATGCTTACAGAGCAGTTGGAAAATAAGAACTTAAGGCAATAACTATATTATATATACATTAGGGTGGGCCGATTTGTAAGGATAAAAAATTGTCGATATTGTGCCATCGATTTTTCGATAGCTTTTGGCAAGAGGAAAAAAAGTTCCACTACGACATGTCAAAAAAATCATTTTCTCAACTTTTATTTTAAAGGGTTTTTTAGTAGGTAATAAAAAAAAATCGACTGATTTAATTTTTTTAAATATTACCTTTCCAAGGTGACACACAATACATGTATACATTGCCACATACAATAAAATATAACATATGAGCACGTGAAAATAGAAATACGACTGAGAAAATCGTACATATAGGACCGCATCAAGTAAAGAGTACTCTCAGTCGTATTTTTTCGAAAAACTGATATCACCATCGTCTTTAACGTGCGAATTTCTTTAGATATGCGCTATTTGATATAGAAGAAAATACATAAAAATTGGTTTGGAGCCTTAAAAATAACAAAACAGAGTAAAAACGTTTCTGCGACAAAAAATCGTCTAAAAAAAAACATTTTTTTTCGAAAAAATTATATCGCCATCGTTTTAAGCGTACAATTTTACCTTGGATAGGATATATTTAAAAAATTTTAAATCGGCGAATTTTTTTAACATACCTACTAATAACAAGTAAGAGCGGCTAAATTCGGCTATGCCGAATCTTATATACCCTTCACCATGGTTGGGAAAAAACTGAAGTTTATATATGGACATATATGAAATGGACAGATTTATATACGGACGCCTTTAAGAGGAAATTAACCATTTAGTTTGGAGATAAAACTTGGACTCGGGAAGATTTATGGTTCCAGAAAATATGTATTTTAAAAAAATGTATGTTTTGGGCATAACTTTTTTGTATCTGAACCGATATTTCCGAGTTTTTCAGCAAATATGTTATACTAAAGATTTTCGATCTTTTGCTATATAAGACGTATCCATAGGTCATAATACAGCTCTAGAATAGTGTTTGTTGTTTGTGTATAAAAGGTTAAGAGGTGAAAGAAAAGAATTTCAACAAATCGTTAAAAGAAATCACTAGAACTGCATGTGTTTTATTTCTACAAAATAGTTTGATTTAGCTGGCAAATTTGCATTTGGGATTTTATTTCGCTTTTTTATTAGAAATATTTGTAATTTCTTTAGCTTAATTTTAAAAATTTGAAGGAAAATAGTTTATAATTTTTTTTATAAATTATTATAAGTTATGACCTAAAATAGTTGCACTCAAAGGTAAATTATGTATAAAATTTTCTTAATATGTGAGAAATAAAATGGTTTAAAAATCTTTTTATAAATTCTTTTAAATCGGAGCAAATAATAGAAATAAAACCGTTTGTATTTTGTTTGTATCAGAGGGTTTTTATACAAATTTTGATGTTTTTAGCCTATTTATGGATTATTTAATTATTAATATAAAATTTTATTTAAATTAATTATTAAATGTAAAAAAAAAACAAAAAAAATCTTAACGAACCCGCGACCCTTCCACCTGTGGTGAAAGGTATAAAAACGTTTGTATTTTGTTTGTATCAGAGGGTTTTTATAAAAATGTTGATGTTTTTAGCCTATTTATGGATTATTTAATTATTAATATAAAATTTTATATAAATTAATTATTAAATGTTAAAAAAAACCAAAAATAAGCAAAAAAAAAAGTCTTAAGAAAATAATAAAAAAAAATGTACAAAAAAAAAAGTGAATTGACCTGACCGAGATTCGAACCTCGAACCCCGCGGCCTTAGAGAAAAAAAAAGTATTTGTGACACAGCGTCTAGACAACTGAGCTATTGAAGCTCACACAAAATTATCGTCAATAGAGGTACATATATAAAAGTCTTCGTTCATTAGAGATTTGTTTAGTTTTTATTTAAATGACAAATCTTTATATGTGTGTTGTTTGTGTATAAAAGGTGGAGATGAAAGAAAAGAATTTTAATTATTAATATAAAATTTTATATAAATTAATTATTAAATGTTGAAAAAAAACAAAAATAAGCAAAAAAAAAGTCTTAAGAAAATAATAAAAAAAAAAATGTACAAAAAAAAAAAGTGAATTGACCTCACCGAGATTTGAACCTCGAACCCCACGGCCTTAGAGAAAAAAAAAAAAAGTATTTGTGACACAGCGTCTAGACAACTGAGCTATTGAAGCTCACACAAAATCATCGTCAATAGAATAACATATATAAAAGTCTTCGTTAATTAGAGATTTGTTTGGTTTTTATTTAAATGACAAATCTTTGTATGTGTGTTGTTTGTGTATAAAAGGTGGAGATGAAAGAAAAGAATTTTAACACATGGATGTGTTGTTATGCTCAAAATTCTACATACATATTAAACAAAGGGATTTTACTGGAAAAATTAGAGGTAGTCCTGGTTTTTTGCTAATATCTCAGCCATTTATTAACCGATCTGTCTGATTTTTAATAGCAAACAGAAATGGATCACATGTAACAGAAATAAAAAAGAATCAAGTCCTTATCATGTCTGGGTTCTTCGGAAAACCCATTTAAACACACAGACGGACAGACGGACATCGTTAAATCAACTTCGCTCTTCATAAGGACCCAGAATATATATACTTTATAGGGTCTAAGATCAATATTGTAGAAATTACAAACGGAATGACAAACTTATATATACCCTTCCACCTATGGTGAAGGGTATAAAAACCTTAAAAATTAAAGCGCAAAAAAAGATCGACTTTTCGACAAAACCTCAAGAAAAACTATTTTTTAGAAATACTGATATCACTATCGTTTTTAGCGTACAATTTCACCTTGGAAAGGTAATATTTAAAAAAAAAATAAATCAGCTGATTTTTTTTATTACCTACTAAAAAAAACTTAAAAAAAGAAGTTGAGAAAAAGTCGAACAATTTAAATTTGGCCGCCTCGAAAATGATTTTTTTGATATGTCGTAATGGATTTTTTTTCCTCATGCCGAAAGTTATCGAAAAACCGATGGCACAATATCTATCTATCGACCCACCCTAATATACATATTTATTTTTGCAACATTACATTATCCAATCGAAATCACTGTCGCTGAAAGTTTCATCGTCACTTGCAATCCGAAAATAATTAAACGAACAATGAGGTGTAGAATGGGTAATATTAGTGAAAGTGGAAGGTGCTTCCTTAAACGAATTAGCAAAATTGATTGCATCCTCAGCCGGTACAATTTTTGGTGAAGTATCCTTTTGTCGTATGCCTTTATTGGCGAGATTTCAAATGCTTTTTATAAACACCCAAATAAATTCCCAAAAAAAGGTATTTATCTTTTATTTACCCGGTATTTACCCATGCATCAGGTAAATACCGGGTAGAATCCCATCTCTACATATAATCACATTATTTTATAAATTGCTTAAATGCAAAGAAACATGAACATTTTTTGAGTAAATTAAAGAGGATAAAAATTGAAAAAATTCCATCAGAGACAGCAGGCTGGAAACTAATATTTTCGGTTATCGCTACAAAACCATCCTCAGTATTCATGCTCCTTTTGGGTTAAGGCTTGATGATTGCCTATTTTATATTGAGTCTTTGGAAACAAATTGACAAACCCGAAAACAACACACAATTCGACTAACATCAACGAAATTTAAGACTTTTATATTTATCCTTTATTTTTTACAGTTTTTGTTATGAACTATAATTCTTAAAGTAACCAATAACAAAGCTTATATATGCCGTTAATTTCAAATGTTTGTCCTAATCAATATTTAAAAAAAATATAAACAAATATTATGTCTGATATTCATTAAATTCAGAGGTATTTTTACTCAAACGGAATTCCAAAATCGTGTAGGTTAAATAATGGTTTATACAGGATGGGGCAGAACACATCATCTGATTTTTTTTTCGCTATAACTTTTTTTAAAGTAATAACTCGTTTGATTTTTAACGTATTATGTTTATTTGAACTCATAAATTTTGTTTCAATTAACTGTGAAAAATTCTATCCAACAAATGGCCGCCGTCGGCTGGCTCATACAATATTTTGCACAACTGTGATCACTGTTATTATATTTTGCTTGCTGCATTCGGGTATTGAATAAAATTAGTTTAATTCTTTTCAATAAAAGCAAGAATATTTTTTTTTTTAAATATTAAACATATTCATTTCTTGTAAAATAACAACTTTATTGTGGAAAAGGTACTCGGAATATTAAAAAAAATAATTTTTTATATGAATAAGCCTTAAAAAAGCTTTCTTACATAAAATACTTGATTTTTGAAATTTTTCTGATAGAAACACTTTTAGATTCTATGGTGTTTTCCTTAAAATAAAATTTTCAGATTCTGCAAACTGTTTCTTAGATAAAAATTTATATATTCTTTAAAAAATTTAGATTCTAAAGCCTTTCATGGAATAAAAATTCTTAGATTCTGAAGACTTTTCATCATGAGAAATACTTAGATTCTAAGGACTTTTTCTAGTAGATATATTCTTAGATTCTCTGGGCTTTTTCTAAAAGAAAAATTCTTAGACTCTAAGGCCTATCGAAAAAGAAAACTTTGAAATTTCCTTAAAATCTTAAAATCTTTCTATTAGAAAAAGTCCAGAGAATACATGTTTTTCATTAAAAAGAGTCCTTAGAATTTAGAATTTTTTTAAGCATTTTTCTTTAAAAAAGTTCATAGAATCAAAGAAGTTTTCTTGAAAAAATCCTTAATATCCAATTTTTGCTTTAGGAAAAAACATTTCTTATATTTTAAGAACTTTTAAATAGTTTTAAATCATAACAGAATTTCAGTGACCACATTATGGTAAAATTATGATTATTTTATTATCATAATATGATAATCCCAACAATATATGATGCTCATCGAATATGATTGCCCCCAACCATGTTTTTTCTTTGTGGTATTTGTAGTGTCACGTTGTCATTTTCGACTCAAATGTTTTTCTTCAACTCTTCCAAGATGCGAAGCTTGTTTGCGACTTCAGATATCCCCAGAGAAGAAAGTACGGGACACTGAAATCCGGAGATCTGAGCCAAACTACCGAAGGGCAAGAATACACGCTTTATGTCGCGTGCACTATGACAATTGGCCCCATACTTTTGGAAACTCATACCCACCAAATCTAGATTGACAGCTTTCGGTAAGAAAAATTCAGTAAAAATTGTAAAGTTACGTCGGGTCCTTTGAAAAAATACGGTCCAATCATATTACCCGACGTAACTTTACACCTTACGGATGAAATCGTGCTTCATAAATTATGCGTGGATTTTCGGTTGCCCACAATCAATAATTTTGCTTATTGACGTAAGCGCTGAGATAAAAATGAGCCACGTAACTTATGATCAATTTTAATGGAAAATCATCAATTCGTTGAGCTCCAAAATCGTTCGGTTTTGAGCCGCATTGTGTAACATTGTTATTCATTATTAATTTTGCACGTGTCTACTTCACGAATGTCTAAACCAAACTGACACGTGATTCCATTTGACAAAATAACAACACTTTCCAATAGGGTGATACTTATTGCCCCATCTTGTTTGAAACAAATAATAAATACAATATTTACTGAATTTTTTGCTGGGTTGAATAATAAACAATGGAAAAGAAATATTAATTATAAAGTCTTATTTAAAATTTGACTAAGTAGTAGTATGTAAGGGTATGTAAAAAGATGAAGTTTATGCAACATCCAACAATATATGTATTTACACCAAAAAAAAACTTGAATTTCGAAAAATTAAAATAAAATAAAAAATTGAAATGAAAACGGCGCCAAGGACACTTTTTACCAATAATATAAAGAAACAAATTTGACTTAAAAGTTGGTAAAAATTTCTAAATTATAGAAAAAATTTACTATTGAAAACTAAATTTTTACTAGAAAACAGTAAAATTTCCTTCTAATTAGTTCATACATCGTCTTAAATGTTACTGTTAGTTAGGAAATATTTCTATGGTTTTAAGAAAAAATTTATTTTATTTAAGTTTTATTTTAAGTTTTTTACTAAAAACTAGGACTTAACTCCCTAAAAATAAGAAAATATTTTCTAACATCAAGTTAAATAGTGAAAATTATCCTTAAATATGATAGAAATTTTCTAATTAATATGCATTTGTTTGAATAGAAAAGGTAATATATTTTACCATATATTTTAAAGTACTTTGCACTTATTGTGTATGTATTTTCTCACTTTCGGAGGACTTCCGCTATGTGATGACACTGCCCTTACCAAGCTTTTTGCTATATTTGCATTTAAATTAAATTGAATTATAATAAACTCGTGTATTTAAAATATAAACTAAATTTCGTAAGCAAAATGGAAAACAAATTAATGGATGAGGCACACGGGGGGTCCTTTGTCTTCTTAAATTAACTAATTTAAGGAAATTGTTGCAAAAATACAAAATATCAAATTTCATTTCTGGTTATTATTGGGAAATTGAAAAGGTATAAGTTTATTTTATCGCATTTTTAACTTTTTATATTGTTTAACTTTTTTATTACATAAAAGCGAAAATACGAAATTTTTTACCTTTTGTTAACAAAATTTTAAAATATATTTTAAGCAAATTTTAAGTTTAATATTTAAGACTGCTAAGATTAGAGATGGGCACGTGAGCGATTTTTGACTTACGCTCACGCACGATCACTAACTCGATAATTTTTTTTTTGTTTACTTTAATTGGTTTCCTTTAATAATATTTTTTCTTTAAAATTAGGAAAACTAAATAGTTTGTTTTTGATTTATTGTTTTTTGCAAAAAAAAAAATTTTCAAAAAATTAGAAAACTTTTACTTGAAAAAAGTAATATTATATTAAAATTTATCTGAACTAAGTTGCATGAAAATTTTCCCTAAAAATAGTTCTTCAGTTTAATAAATTTTTATTATAACATAGAATAAAATGTTTTACTTTTTATTTGTAATTGCCTGAACTAATTTTTAAAAAACTATTCTTAAAAATTAGAAATTCGTAAACTTAAAACTGAATTTAGAAATGGCTTTCTAAAAATTAGTTAATTTTACTACTCGCGAAAAAAAAAACCCTACGGGAAATGAAGGGTCGATTGATCCAAGGTGATAAATCTGTGATAGATAAATGAGGGACATGTCACAAAGCTGGTGTAAAATATAATTCAGTGTCTGAAAAAGTGGTAATTGATGTAAAATAACCAGTGCCCCAAATATTGAAATGGTGGCAGAACATTGACTGGTTCTTTCTGGGTATATCATGTAGCTAAAGAGAAAGGAACATAACACCAATGTGGACTAAGGAAATTAGGACTGTTATAGTTGAAATAATGACAGAACACGGAACTGGTTCAACAAATCTGGCAGTGTATAAAAGAATGTCAATCGGTGGCGAAAACCCCAATCGCGCTACTGTTACAAAGCTGACAAAATACTGAACTGATTTAAACAGAACCGACTTTGTCTGCAGAACCGACGGTGACCGCAGAAATGATGACATAACACTAATCTAGTTCAGATAGTTAATTCAAAATGAATTCAATGTGCATGCTGAAGTGTCAATGACAGGCAAATCAAGCTGCCCGCGACTGGCTAATAGGTATGACAACACTTACGGGGTTATTAAGAAACACTTAAAATCCAAAATTTGTTATTGAAATTTTTTTATAATTGAAAACGGCTATCTGTTTATTGAATAAAGTGGGATATGATTTAATTTATATTAAAATACGTTTGCTTCGATAGAATAATTTGTTTTATAAATTAATTCAATTACACCAATTTTTGTTGGAATGATTTGTTAAAAATGATTCATCGATTAATATTAATTCAAAATTGTTAACGATCACAAAAATTGCAAAAGTGTCAAAAATTCGTAATATTTTAAACTGAAACTAAAATAAATTAGAATTCAGCTTGTCTATGCGATAGTTGCGTGTGTGTAAAATTTTATATAAACCCGATGAACCACCAAAAAATTTTCACTATGTCCCACTGTGTGGTTAGCGCTACTATTCTTAGTAGTGATACTACTCTATCCAATATGTTAATGTTTGTTATTTTAAAGATTAAATTATCCGTATAGGCCCGTAAAATTATAGCGATTATTTTTAAATATAAGATTTTTTAAACATTCAAATAGCAATTTTTAAAGGGGCATCTAAATTTTTTGTATTTTATCAAAATGTGCTTGCGGAAGGTTAAACTAAAATTTTCTGATGAGAATCCTCAATACGCCTGGAATGCGTATTGATATTCGAGTCAAATTTAATTCACTTTGAAAAATGAAATAACAAAACTGAACCTTTATCCTCCTTATTAATAATAAAATGTTAGCAGCCACTAATGTTTTTAGCCGCAGAAAACCTGATACTGACTTAAAAACCTTTTAAGTCTAAACATTTTTCTGAATCAAATGAATTTTCCGCAGGATAAGAACAACTAAAATTTCGAGAACTTCTATTGGACAATATGGTTGAAATCAAAAAATAAATATTTTTGAAAAAAAAAAACTCAAAACGATTTTTTTTTTTGAATTCGCACTAATTCGAGAAGATCTATCGTTTTTGATTTGCGAAATATTAATTTTTAATTTGTTTAAAGTACATGATTTTTATAAAACATTGATTTATTAGGAGCAAATTCAATTTGCATCTGCAATTTTTATTCGCACAATGAAATAATTGTGAAAACTTTTGTAATAAACATTGCAGGTAATTTCAGTAAGTGGACCTTATGGAATCTTTCAGAAACACGTTCTTTATATGAGACACGCGGAAGAAATATTGACAAGTTACATGCTAACTAATTTTCGTTTGCTCTGTGACATGTTCAATTGCAATAGTCAAGTAATATGTCACGAAACTATTCGTTCCCCACACTTTCTGCAACATAACACATTGTGATTGATATGTAACCAGTTTTTTATTGATTACTTGTCCTCAGTCCTGTGGTATGTACATTTGAGCCAGTCATGAGACTAGTTATGTGTAAGATTATTCTAACCTGTTCTGTTGCGCATTCACTTACACCAATGCAGTGATATGGTATCCTACACAAGGTCAGCGATATGTCGCAAGTAGCTTTAAAGGTAGAAATTGCCACCTCCTATGACAAGCCCATGTTACAGTAACTGGTTACTTTCATATAAGGGAACCAACTCGAGGACCGGTTTGTGCCACAAAGTTCCCGTCACGTGACTAACTCTGTGACTGGTCCATTTCCCGTAGGGAAATAAGTTAGACACATTTTTTTTAACTTAATGGAAGCAAAATATGTTCTAAGATTTTTTGAACTAAACTTAATTTCATTATATTTTAGTATGCAAACTTCTTAAAACTAATATGTTTTTCTTAAAAATTGATAAATTTTAAATTAATATACTTGTTTTTTTTTTCTAAAGTCAAGAAATATTACTTAGCAAAGATATCAACTATTTCTGAGTATATAAATTATTTCAATTTTAACCAAACTTAGGAATTTTTATTCATTTTAAGAAAATTTGACATGAATTGAGGAAAATTTTTAAACTAATTTTTAAACACTAAAGAGTGGGAGTAAATAATTCCTTAATTCCTTCCTTTTAACTAAATTTCTAGTTTGGAATTAAGTACGCTGACAAAATTTAAGAAACTGAATGAAGTTCGATTATTTTTCGATTAATCTAAAAGCAATTCATTTATTTTTTTCTGTTTCCTTCATAAAATTGAATAAATTAATTTTTCGAAGAATTTTTCCAAATTTAATAATTTAACTTTTTCATAAAATTGAATAAATTAATTTTTCGAAGAATTTTTCAAAATTTAATAATTTAACTTTTAACCAGGGAACAAAATTTTTTTATTTTTAAAACGAAAAAGTTTATTTTAACTATGATCATATTTGCTTGAATAATATTCACACTTAGTTTAAAAATAATCGTACTAAAATTATGTTTCAATTTAAATACGATAAGTTAATTGATATAATTAAGATTTTTCGCTGTCTGTATATTATTGATGGCGTTCAAGAAGGTATATATGGACTTTCTTAAATTGCGTTTCAGTTAATACAAAATTTTTAAACAAAAACACTCGTAAAAGCTGAGTAAATGAAGTAAAAAGTTTTAAAAATTTATAATTTGGTACAAACGTGTAAATAAGGATACATTTTGAAATCTACACTGAATCAAAAAGTATTTAATTTTCTATAGAGTATTTTCCCGCTCTACCAGAAATTCAACATGGTACAGAGTTCAGCGGCAACATTTTTAAATGAGAGGGCGACATTTTCAAAGTTGCTAAAGTGTTGAAAATCATTAAATTTGGTGTATGCAGTGCTGCCACATAAACAGTGTAATTTTTTATCCCAGTTTTTGGGATTCTTAACTTTTTACCAGTTTATTCGTGAAAAAATTTTTTTCCAAATTATTGCATTTTTTATAGGTTTTTAGTTATATGTTGCAACAATTAATAGCGGCAGCTCCGCTAAACACTACTAAAAGTTGCCGACCTAAACTCACCTTTGTTGCCGCCAAACTATGTTCGTGTTCTAAGAGAGTACTAAAAAGTTCGTGAGAGAGAAACATACTCTGTAGAAAATAATATTCTTTTTGACTGGATTTGAATATGAAAAGTGTTTTTGTATTTACAAATAATTAAGAAATAGTTTGATTTTTGACATATCTATCCAAGTAGATATTGCCAATCGTACAAAATCGAATAGTATTAGCAACGGAAAGATGCGAAGTTTGCTTCAACCAACGGTTGGTCACTGTTATTAAATTAAACAGGACAATACTTTCAAAATTGTTAATGCCAAGTTATGTCAACCTACCGTCGGCGGGGCATACTAGTGTAACAATTATCCTGTTGTCATCTCACACATTTATACTAATCAATATGGCTTTAAAAAATCATTCAGTGCAGCAGTGCAGTTTTTTTTGGGTTTTAGTGCATATTTCCTTATAAGTGCATATTTTAGCGTGTACTTTGAAGTTTTTACTGCATATTTCAAGCACATATTCTTTTAATTTTTTAGTGCATGAAAGTCGCTGCCCTGATGATCATACTTTTTTTGTTTTATTTATTATTGTAAATAGTGCAAAGTCCAATGCAGATTTTTTATACATTCAACAATTTTAAATAAATGTTGGATTGAAAGAAATCAAATTCATCATGTGAAGGAAATTCATTCGTTTGAGTCTTCTAAAAATATATAAATGTTATTATACCCTACAAGACTAAGTGGAAAGTTTAAGCTGATGTTTGTAACCATCAATAATAACAGATGTCCGTTTAAGTATACCGTTTGTATACCGTCGTTTAACATAAGTATACCGATCGGCACAGATTAACTTTTCAAGTCGATTGAGCTATTAAGCTACAGATCACAATTCCATAGATAATTGGACGAAATTTTGTCTATAAGTTTTAATTGGCCCTAAAAAGAACTCCATTTAAATGAAATCGGTTCATGTTTTTGCCTAGTGGCCATATGAATTGAACTTAATTAGTATTAAAAGCCACAAACGCATTATTGATATTAATCTAATATTTACATCCTCGTAATTCATGACTCCAAATTTGAAGAAAATCAGATTAGTCCTGAACCTAGACCTAATATAAATCAACAAATATTTGCTTATATATACTTTTTATTCGGATTGTTCACTATATTTTCAGCCACGCGAATTCTGGATGCTTATTATCGGATCCCTTCCCAAAATTACATTTGACGCAATTCGTACTCTGCTGTAGGACATCTAATGGTCGGACTTGAACGACTATATTTTTTTTACTTGTTTTCATTTATTTTTTGTTTTGAAGACTTACACTTGGAATGCGAACAAGAGACAGACAATGAATGTAAAAACAAAAACAACTTACCACAAATACTGAAAATTCTACAAGTATGTGTGTTAAGCCGACCCGATGTTTCATATATTTCGGAATTTTACGTGATAACAGCAACCAAACGGTGCTAGTTCTCAGACAAAATCTTCTTAAATTTTCGTCCAATGTAACAATTTTGTACATATTTATGAAACATTACAAAAATAATACGAATTATAAATCTTTATGAAATCTGAATGAATTCCCTTAAAATTGAATTCGAATCAAATAAACATTCGCAGAGAATTCATTGTTTGGAAGTCATTCGATCAAATTCACCTCGAAGGAATTCAGTCAATTTATCTCATTTTATCAATCATTGATTTCAATCATTAAGAATTTATTATATTTCTTACTCATTCATTTTACAATTAGTGAATTCTATCAACACATGGAATTCACAGTTCAATATCATAAAGTTTTAAAAAGTGAACAATCAGATATAAACAAATCTCATTTGATATAGTTGTACCAGATCTAGTTAAATCAGAAAATTTGGGATAAGTTTGAAATATAATTAGATCTGATCTAGTTTTAAGAGATCTAGCGCAGGAGTTAAAAAAATTATTTATTTTTTTTTTTTTATAAATTTTTATTAATTTTCCAGAACACTATAGATATAAACAGATCTGCTACTAGATCTGGCTATAAAGTGTATCACATATGCCATATATAATCGTATATGATAAGATCTGGCACCACATCGAATTAAACTCAATCAGATTTAATAAGATTTAAGAAGACCTGAGCAAATTTTTTATTTTTTTATTACAGGGAAATTAGAAAAGCATCGGCAATATTAGAAAAAACAATAACATTTTTACAATTGAAAAATGTCACTCAGATTGAAAAAAATCGTTCAAATAAAAAAAAGCAAAAACGGCTCAATTTAAAAAAGCAATAAATTTAAAAAAAATAGCGAAAATTTTTATTTTATAATTCATTGTATATTGTCAAATATATAAATTCAATTCGATAAACTTTTTCTCATTCTGGTGATTTTTTTTTTTTTTTTTTTTGATTGGTAATTTTTTATTGACGACGTTTTTTATATTTTAGCAAATATTTTAAATTTAGGCGATTTTATTTTAATTTTTACGTCTTTTGGAATTTTTTTTTCGATTTATAGCAACTTTTTAATTTTTGCGTTTTTATTTTCTCAATTTGGCGAGATTACAATTTTAGCGATTATTTTTATTTTTTATTATTTTCAAGTTTTTTATTTTAATTTGAGAGATTTTCCCTAATTATAACAATTCTTTTTTTTAATTTTGGCAATTTTTTTTAATATTAGTTATTTTTTTTTAATAAATTGATTTTTTAATTTGTTTTTCTTGTATTTGTAAAAAAAAAAAAATTCGATTTTCCTTAATTGAAACTAATAACGTAGTTATTTATTTTCTAAATTTTATAATCGAATGAAGGAAGTCAAATATCATTTCCAATTGAATTTGTCGCGCAAAAGAGCCTTTGTTTCGTTAGCTGTGTGGCAAGTGGCACCGTCCTGTTGAAACCACATATCGTTTAGGGTCATAACCTCAATTCCTGGTCATTATCATCTCGCGATAGCGAACACCATTCACGGTAAATGCTTGGCCGACCTTATGACACACTATCGCGAACAACAGCAATGTTTTCCGCAGAACAAACTGGGCAAGCATGCACAGGTGTTTTCACAGACCCGGTTCACTGAAATTTGCCCACAATTCTTCCGATTGTGGACACATTTGGTCGATTATGCTGACAAAAAAAATCACGCAGTGCACGAAATGCATTTTGATTTGAACGCCCATTTTCATTATAAGCCTGAATAACTTTAACGCGTTGCTCGATTGTGTTTCTTTCCATGGTTCAAATTGAGTTAGTCTGAAATTGAGAAATGTCAAATGAAATGCAGAAAAAAAACTTGACGTTTAGGTGTGGTTCACATTCAACATCGGCCCTTAAAATTTAACGACCCTTTATTTGGCCATTCCAATTTTCATTGAATAGTCCGCACGATTAGTTAATTCAGCAGAACATAAAGTTCAGAAACCAAAATCATAAAAAAAAATATATATTTTTCCAAAATAAACTTAAAGTTACAAAAATTTTAAGCCTAATTATAAGGGGAAAAATCAAAAAATTTTTCAATAAAACTCCAATTTCAAGCGTCACAATTTTTGTATTTTAATTACACACAAATCATTAAAATTTGCTCATACGGGACGGCCTAATGTATGTATAATTGAGATGCACTTGTTTTAAAATTAAAAATTTAAAATATTTCTAAATATTTTTCTCATAACTAATGATCAATATGATAAAACTATAACATTTCCTTTATTTATTTATTTTAGCATTTGAAATTTAGAATACACTAAATTTACCAATTTTGAGCCACCCTAATGTTTATTGACTCTGTACAAGTTGAGTTAAAAAGTAACCGTTACTTTTTAGATAAATAAAAAAATTGCAATTCATACAATAAACAACAATAAATATATTTACAAGGTGAATGTGATGTTTTTTTTTTTTTTTTTTTTGTTTTGGATGAATGGTTAAATTAACAGATAAATAAAACAGGTTTCATGTGCAAAAAATCATAAAATAAAAATAGCAGATAATAAATTTAGACATTAAACAAATAAATATCACGTTTGTTACTATTTTTAGAATATTAATACACAAAAAAAGACACAAGTCCAAATCAAAATTAAAATATTTTTTTCTTAAATAACTAAAAAACTGTTCTTCACATTTTCACTTACAATTTTCTCACAGATTGATCAATTGTGCTTATTTTTAATACCAAACTGTTAGATATGCAGTAAATCGAATAAAAATAAGCAACGCCACCTGAGCCGTAATCGCCATTTTAACAGACAGAATAACGGACATCGCTCTAATAACTTAAAATTGTACAAGAATCACAGAACTGTAAAAACAACTTTTTTCTTGATTTAATCATACACAAAAATACTTGTTCACATTTAATAATTTAACTAAATTCACTGTAGAATAAAATCAGCATCAGGTTACTGAACGCGTAATTGGGATCAGTGTGAATTATCTGTCGATTATGTTTACTGCAAATGTAATCACTCAACAAAAAGTCAGGGTTGAATGAGTGTATTCATAATCAAAACAAAATAGAAACACATTTCATAAGTGTACATTAGGATGGGACTTAAATCCGCTTTTTTAGAATTTTTATTAGTAATACAATACTAAAAATATTCTTCTTTGTGAAATAAAAATATTTTTTTTGGAAAAAAAATTTAGGTCGATATCTCAGGCTTGCCTAATCCGGAAACATTTAAATATTGTCTAAATTTTTTTTTTCATCTATTTTGATTGGAAAATTGGGCTATATTTAACTTTAACCGGGTTGGGAGAGCCTGAGATATCGACCTAAATTAAAAAAAAAAAAATCACAAAGAAAAATATTTTTGGTATTACTAATAAAAACTCTAAAAAACGGATTTTAGACCCACCCTAATTTATGAAATGTGTTTCTACAAAACCACCCCCGTTTTATAGATAAGAAACTATTTTGATTTAATTATGAATACACACATACGAGTTATTTATTGCTTTTTCTGGTTTATTCTTCATCAAAATAATTATTGTTGACTCAAACGAACAGAATAAAATCAATGGTATAAAAACGACCGATGATTTTAAATCAATGACAACATTTTGCACGTCGTTTGATTGATTTAAAATCATCAAGAAATATGTGTGTTGGATTATATTCAACGTTTGAACGCAAACACATATTTATTCTTGTGTTGATTGCGTATGAACGTTTTGCAATCAGCATTTGCAGTTCTCTGGACACAGCAACATGTTTTTAGATTATCTTAATTTTTTTTTTATTAAATTTAAGTAAAAAATAAAAACAAAGAAAAATACCTAATGACGCCAAAATAAAATATTGTTATACAGTTTTATTAAAAATAAGGAACGATATTTCATTAGCGCAACGCAAAATTAAGGACACACCTATAAAAATAATAATTATTTACTTTAAAAAATTACAAATATAATGAAAAAAGTAAATATTTAGTTGGATAGCCTTTTTTGTGTACTACAGTCTTTAAACCATAACACCTTCACATTCGTGTTTTACAGTCTTTACTGTATTTTTAAATTAAAAGCTTCTCCTTTTTTATGCTACACTTTTAAACGGACATCAGAACGAAATATATTGTATTTGAATTCGTCTATATATACTTTAGACATATATTTCGAGTTGATAATTGCGTAATGAAAAACGTAATGAGGGGTATCTATTTATCATCACCAAATAAGACAAATTTGTTTCTTTTGTAGCCTGTTCCTCGATCTCGAACGAAAAACTAGTCGAACGAAAGCAAGTCACTCGAATTCGAATCAATTTGGGTTTCTCTATTTCGAAAGCCTTCGATCGACTTGACTTACGTGTGTCAATTTTTGTTTCTTACGCATTTACAAATCACAGAGATGCCAGATCATATGTTTTGAGCATTTGTTACAATTTTCTTTAAAAGTAGCAAAAATACTACTAAACTGCTTACAGACAAAAACAACCCTGTTTAACAGTGATCAGCTGTATATGACAAATGAAATAAAAAAATAACAATAAACAAATCAATTTTTATTTGGAAAGTGTGTTAATTTGTGAAAATTTTTGTTATCGATTGGGTGTGGGTGAAATTGTTGTTTGGAGAGCTTTTCTGTTGCCTGTTGTCTGTTCGGTGCGGTCACTGCTAAAGTCCTTGTAAAATAAAAGATGTAAAATAAAAAATGTAAATATGACCTTCTTGAGCAAACGTAAGCCACAAACAACACACATATACCTTTTACCAATCAGCAACAGCGCAATAGGGAGGTGAAACGGAGTTAAGTTTTCTGGTCAAATTTTCCTCCTCTGCGGAAAATTTTTTTGCTCCGAACACTAGAGTTCTTCTGGCAAAATCAGGCCTTTCTTCCATATAAAATACAAGCGTCTTCGGATGGTCCATTGTTGATTTTTTTTAACCAAAATTTAAAATTCTTAATAAACTATAAATATTTGTATTATTTTGTACTTACTTTTTGCTATCCATTTCTTTTTTCACTTCATTTTGTTTTTAAAAATATCGAATATATATTTACTCGACAAAAAAATAGCAAGTGACTGATTTTGACATTTGCGTTCGAGCTGTTCGAAATAGAGAAACCAAATTTTGTATGAAAACAGTTACGTTTTCATTCGACTTGTCGTTCAAGTCATCGTTCGCATAGAAATAGAGTTAGTGAAACCCAAATCAGTTTTCTTTCGAAATAGAGGAACAGGCTATTGATTTTTTTAATCATAATTGCTTTTTTCTGCTTTTTGGGAATTTCCAGTTTTTAGCTGTAAAGTTTCTATTTCGCATTTTTTTGTCTCAATAAAAAATGTCATTCTCTAAAAAAAAAAATATTTTTTTGCCAATATCTTTTTCTGCTAGTTTAGTCTTTTTTTTTAAAAAAAAAGTGTTTTTCCCTCAACTTTTTACTTTTGCTTGGTATTTGCTTTTTTGCTAATATTTTTTGCATTAAATACACTAAATTTCGCTTTTTTTGTCTTCTCTGATCATCACATATGCTGGAGAGTATAAAAAGCAGATACACGCGAGAAAACATAATTGCAACATGATCACTGCTACTATATTATGCTTGCCGCATTTGGGTATGGTTGTCACAATCAAGTTATTGCTTTATAAATGGGTTCTAACCATCAATATGGTCACTACTATCATTAATATACTAAATATTTTATTATGTTATGATTTCCACTTTCTATTTTATAACATGCTTGGCTGTAACCATACTGTGGTAACAAAAATATGATAATTATGAAACTATAAAATGCTGACAACAATCAGGAAATAATAATAAATCAAATAAAACATGACTTTGAGATCTAAAGTCATAATGATGTCTTGTTTTCATAAAAAAAATTGCATAAGTTCAGTCACCAATGTAAAAACTATAATACATAATCATATTCACCTTGGGGGTTTTATTTTCGAATATCCCTTATACATTAAAATTTATTGTCAAAAAGATTTTATATAAAGATTTTATATTTTTTAATTATTTTCAATAAAAACAAAAATATATATTTTTTTTTTCAAATTATGTTTATTAATTCATTTCGTGTTAATAACGACTTTATTGTGGAAAAGTTACTCAGAATATTAATAAAATAATTTTTTATAAGAAAAAGTCTGTGGAACCCAAAACTTGTATTGTACGAAAATGTTTAGATTCTATGAAGTTTTCCTTAAGATAAATTTCTCCGATTCTGCAAACTGTTTCTTAGATAAAAATTCATATTTTCTTTAAAAAACTTAGTTTCTAAGAACTTTCTTTGAACAACAAAAAGATTTTAAGAAATTTTTATCATGAGATTCTAAGGAATTTTTGTAGTTGAAGTATTCTTAGATTCTAAGGAATTTGTCTAAATAAAAATTTTAAAGATGTCCTTCAAATCTAAGAATTTTTTATTAGAAAACATTTTTGAAACTTCTTAAAAGTCAAATGTTTTTTTATACCCTTCACCACAGGTGGAAGGGTATATATAAGTTTTTCATTCCGTTTGTAATTTCTACAATATTGATCTTAGACCAGTGATCGGCAAAGAGTCGCCCTAACATACTAACACAGATAGCATGAAAATGAAAATAATAAATCAGTCTCAGTTGAGCTTTCGTGCAGTAAGGTAGTATCGACGGATAGTACGTACATAACACTGAACGAAATGTCTTACGAAGAATGGGCAAACTTGAATGTTTAATATATCAGCGTTTCTTATTGTTGCTGCTGAACTTGCAAATCGTTGCCGTCCATTGGGGATGGCCAATTTTTCAAGGATGTTATAAAATATGCAATGAATGAATGAAATTACAAATTATTTTGTAGTTTGTGAGTTAAAGTATATAAAAATCTTTAATATTTCTCTATTTATTTTTTTATTTATTTCTTTCTTTTTTTATTTAATATTTTTTTATTGATTTATTTATATATATTTATTTGTGTATTTAAAATTCATATTTAAATAGGGAAGGGTTTTACTTTCCCAGGCTGTAACTGAGAAACTTCTTGGATCTTAAAAGATTTTAATTATAAATTTTCGTTTTTTTGTTGTTTTTTATTTGCTTTTGTTATATTTTTTTGTTATGCTTTTTTTGTTCTCATCCTTCGTTTTTTTATGTTTGTTTATATGCACATAGTTTTAAGAAAATTACGAATACATTTCTTTCAGTGCATTAAGAGAGGGAGAGCGTAACTCACCTATACAACGGCAACAATATGGTTGTATTAGTTTGCCGATCACTGTTTAGACCCTATAAAGTATATATATTCTGAGTCCTTATGAAGAGCGAAGTTGATTAAACGATTTCCGTCTGTCCGTCTGTGTCTTGAAATGGGTTTTCCGAAGAACCCAGACATGATGAGGACTTGATTGTTTTTTATTTCTGTTACATGTGATCCATTTCTGTTTGCTATTAAAAATCAGACAGCTCGGTTAATAAATGGCTGAGACATTAGCAAAAAACCAGGACTACCTCTAATTTTTCCGGTAAAATCCCTTTGTTTAATATGTATGTAGAACTTTACGCATAACAAACACATCCATGTGTTAAAATTCTTTTCTTTCATCTCCACCTTTTATACACAAACAACACACATACAAAGATTTGTCATTTAAATAAAAACTAAACAAATCTCTAATGAACGAAGACTTTTATATATGTACCTCTATTGACGATGATTTTGTGTGAGCTTCAACAGCTCAGTTGTCTAGACGCTATGTCACAAATACTTTATTCTCTAAGGCCGCGGGTTCGAGGTTCGAATCCCGGTCAATTCACTTTTTTTTTTGTAGAATTTTTTTATTATTTTCTTAGAACTTTTTTTTTTGTTTATTTTTGGTTTTATTTAACATTTAATAATTAATTAATATAAAATTTTATATTAATAATTAAATAATCCATAAATAGGCTAAAAACATCAACATTTTTATAAAAACCCTCTGATACAAACAAAATACAAACGTTTTTATACCCTTCACCACAGGTGGAAGGGTCGCGGGTTCGAATCCCGGTCAATTCATTTTTTTTCGTACATTTTTTTTTATTTTCTTAAGATTTTTGAGTTTATTTTTTGTTTTTTTTTAACATTTAATAATTAATTTATATAAAATTTTATATCAATAATTAAATAATCCATAAATAGGCTAAAAACATCAAAATTTTTATAAAAACCCTCTGATACAAACAAAATACAAACGGTTTTATTTCTATTTTTTGCTCCGATTTAAAAGAATTTATTAAAAGATTTTTAAATCATTTTATTTCTCACATATTAAGAAAATTTTATACATAATTTACCTTTGAGTGCAAATATTTTAGGTCATAACTTATAATAATTTATAAAAAAACATTATAAACTATTTTCCTTCAAATTTTTAAAATTAAGCTAAAAAAATTACAAATATTTTTAATAAAAAAGCGAAATAAAACCCCAAATGCAAATTTGCCAGCTAAATCAAACGTTTTTGTAGAAATAAAACACATGCAGTTCTTGTGATTTCTTTTAACGATTTGTTGAAATTATTTTCATTCACCTCTTCAACTTTTATACACAAACAACAAACACTATTCTAGAGTTGTAATATGACCCATGGATACGTCTTATATAGCAAAAGATCGAAAATCTTAAGTATAACACATTTGCTGAAAAACTCGGAAATATCGGTTCAGATACAAAAAAGTTATGCCCAAAACATAAATTTTTTTTAAATACCTATTTTCTGGAACCATAAATCTTCCCGAGTCCAAGTTTTATCACCAAACTAAATGGTAAATTTCCTCTTAAAGGCGTCCGTATAAAAATCTGTCCATTCCATATATGTCCATATATAAACTTCAGTTTTTTCCCAACCATGGTGAAGGGTATATACGATTCGGCATAGCCGAAGTTAGCCGCTCTTACTTGTTTTTAAGTATTCTTGTTTAAAAAAGTTTATAGAATCAACGAAGTTTTCTGAAAAAAGTCCATAATATCAATTTTTGTAGAAAGAAATATTCTTAAATTTAAAGATCTTTTTTAGTTTCGAATCATAATATAATTGTAGGGAATATATTATGGTAATATTGTGCTTATTTCATTAAAATAATATGATAACAATATTATAGTACGACAATGGTTGTCACAATCATATTTTCAAAAATATGTGATGCTCTATGAATATGATTGCCCCAACCATGTTTTTACTTTGCGTGTAAGTATTCTTTTCGTACCAGGTAGTATAATTAAAAAATTCTCTTTCCAACGATAACACGTTTGTATTTAGTTCTTTGAATTGAAAAGCTATAAAAAGCTAAAATTCCAGCTGGCCCAAAAGCTGAAATAGGTCGATCTTAGATTTGTTTTAACCAATAGGTTGTCCCCAATTTTTTTCACTTGCAAATTCAGTAACATAACTTTGCCTGTTAAAGAATCAACTTAACCACGTGGTTGAATGGTAAGAAGGCAATAGATGTTTTAATAGGTTTTTTTAAGCTCTGCCTTCTTCTGAAGACTATAAGTTTTCTTACGAGATCTTTTGTTGAATCGAAATACATGTATCAGTGTAGCTAAGACTAGGTAATTTCCTTTTCTTTTAAATTAAAAAAAAAAATTGTCAAAAAAAACATCCAGTTTGGACAACTTCAAGCAATGGTAGCCTTGAAAAACTGTATCATAATTTTTCCTATAATGAGCTCATCAAAAACGGTGCTTTGAGTACTCTTCAGTAAAGAAATTTGGAAGTGCAGCAAGTTTGCGACACCCTTATATCCCAAAATCGTGGTATTTGGCTTGGTGCAAGCAACTTCCTTGTAAGATGTCTTTCTTTTTTTTTTGTCAATTTTGTAAAGAACATAGCCTAAACTTTTTATACCTAAAATGCATTATTATTGTATTTTTTAAACTGTAGTTAGCACCATCAAACACAAATATAATTTCTTATTTTTATAATTATTTTTTAATATTTATTGCTAATTTTTATAACTTAACTTATTTATTTTTGTTGCCAAATTTTATTTCTTTTGTAAAAAAAAAAGTCAAAAATAATAAATTATTTGTCAAACCATTAACTGTGTTCGAGTCAAGAATATGCAATAGCAAATACAAATCTTCAACATCATGCAAGTAAAAATTAACCTTCGAACTGTTCCATTTAAAGCTTTCAAACTGTGTGTGTGTCACATGTCGACATATTGGCGCTTTTCAGTTTCAAAAAAGAAACAGAAGAAAAAGGCAAATTGCATTAACTTGTCCTTCATGATGAAGTTCTTTACATTTAAAATTATCCATGTTACTTGACCCATTCATTTTGTTTGATTTTAGTTTTGTGTTGATGGTACTTTTGGTCAAATTACATTTTGGTGACTATAATCTTCATTGGCGCAGTACATCTCGTGCGTACTTACGTACGTACGTATCGTTCGTACATGCGATTCCCCATATACCACCACATATAGAATTTACAAAACAAAAAGAAATATTTAAAAATTTATAGCAAGTAACAGCAAGTAAATAGCACAATTTTGTTAAACGAACAAGAATTTATTATACAAATATCCTTGCATGTGCCCTGCATTACAATGCATTACATTATATCCTTTAAGTTATTTTTGAGTTGTGTTGCCATTTTTTGTTACAGTTTTGCTTTGCCTTTTCGGTGCAGTAAGTATTTCGTCATGTTATGCTAAATAAATAATATCTCAGCAAGACTACTTAAGTTGTTAGCTTAAGCTGTTAGTTAGTGTATGTATAAGTTTGTGTTTTTCTATTCCAACCAGCATGTGAAAATATTTATTTATTTACTTTGTGTAAATATTTTTATTACAATACTATTACTATTACATATTAGGGGTATATATTGTACAATATTATAAATTTTCAAACGATTTTTAAAAAACTAATTTGTTTGTATATTTCGCAGTTCAATAGGATTCTACTAGGGTAATTAGGTAAATTGGGACCAAGGGTCGGACGCATAATTGACAGTTTCGAACACTCAGTGAGTGTCCTCGAAAGGGCCATAGATGTGATGTCCACAGTGTATTGTCCTTAGAAACGAGCAAGGAAAAAATTTTCTCTCTGGTGGAGTTCGGAGCTGTCAGTGCTTTGGAAGGAAACGCGGACAGCTTTTAAAGCTGGTTACAGCAAAAAGGCTTTTGTTTCAGGAGGTGCAAAATTCATTGGCTAAGACATCGGACACGACAAATGACCAAGGACATTAGAACGATCCTCGATGACATCGTGGCGAGAATTTTTATTAACACTTTTAAATTATTGTCAATAAAAGATATGTATTTTTTTGCCTCCTTAAATTTATCATTTTCGTGTCCTATATCTTGTACGATGATCATTGCACACTAAAATTTAAATTCTCCTTAATTACGACAGCAAACAGTGGCTGAAGGCGTACAAGAAAGCAGTGGCGTTGACGAAATGGAACCCATGGAAAAAATTCTGTAAATCGATAGGCAACACCAACGGCTCTTCAAGGCTTATTAAGGCGCTGGCAAAGGGTCACTTAGAATCCACTTATGTACCTATACAGAGGGACGATGGCACCTGGTTGGAAAAGTCTGCCAAGTTATAGAATATACGATTTAATATTCACTTTCGCGTGTACATCGATGCAACTAATTTCTTAAATGCACTACCTCGCACGTGGGGGGGTTTAAAATAATTTTGGTAATGATACACTCACTATATTATTTCGTTAAAAACAATCTAAACATATATATCGCTTATTTAATGATGGAGAAATTTTGGTCACACCGTAATCTAAACCATATCAAAAAAATGTATTGATATCTCTTTCTCTTATAAAATTTAGATCAAAAGTGTTTTGTATTTTTCTCAGCAGTTAGGCTAAATGGAAAACTATAAATTGAATTATCTTGGAATTACTTTTTTTGAGTTATGCCCGTTTTTTTTTTGGTGACTGATTCTAATAGTTTAAAAATATTTTTCTACGAATTTAAATTGATTCTTAATTTAAAATCAAACTCTACTTATTAATTTTTAAATCAACTAAAGTTGGTAACGGAAAATATATTGTGAGTGTATAATTACCCTCGAAAGAATAAGCTGGGCAGTTGAAAGAGTCTCTTCTCCGCGGGAAAAAGAGGTTAATTGAGAATTGGGACATGTCCCGTGACAGATAGGCGAAAAGAGGACCGGTTCCTAAAGAACATACCCGGTGAACGGTTTAAAAGTCTATATCACGTGATTGGTCTTAAAGAACCAGTCTTCTGGTAGGTGAAAACAGGATCGGTTTCTAAAGTACCTATCACGTGATCGGTATAAAAAATCTCAAACACGTATTAGGTCTGAAAGTACTAGTTCCGTGTTGGGGTAAAAACAGTACCGGTTCTCAAAAACTTACCACATGCTCGTTTTAACGGTATCTATCACGTGATGATTTTAAAAGTACAAGTACTGTAATATGTTCTTTGAGGTTAGTTGTGTGAGATGTTCTTTTAGACCAGTCCTGTGACATGTGACAGAGGGCTGCTACGGCAATGCCATTTTATAGTGACCGGTCCTTCTCATATAAAAAAAAACCGGTGCCGCGTAAATGAACCGGTCAGGTGGCATGTCCTGTGATAGGAAGTTTTCCCGTAGGGTTCGTACAAATCGCCAGCTCTGGATGGCATTCTGCTTATAATGCAACAAAGTGCTTAGATTCTGATCACCAACTGAGCTGATAAGTTTATTTTAAATGCGATAAGTACAACCATAATCAATTAGAATTGCTAAATTTGTATAGGAGTTGCAAGCAAAATTCAATTGTTTTAAGCGAATTTTGTTGTGAAAACCAATATTCAGTTACATCCACTGATTTCAGCCGTAGAAAGCACATTTCAGCTGGAGAAAGGTTAATTTGGTATTTATTCCTGAGATTGGCAAAACGGGAAATGAAGCTGCAAAGGATTTAAAGTCAATTGGTCTTCCATCTTTACTGTACACAGAGATAAATGAGTCTTTCCAGAATGAGAGATCACCACAACTCCCAGGCAGACAACACAAATATCTCATCGGATGCTGCGTTTCGCGAGGCTGTGAGGATAGTGGAAAGATCCTTGGAATTCGAGCAATATACCATCGCTTCTTTCTTAGATATAAAAGGAGTTTTTAATAATGTCAGAATAGATGCAATACATAAAACGCTTTTGGATCTGGATGTTGAGACTTCTCTCAGTGACTGGATAGTGGCCATGCTAGCACTCTTGAAGTGCCAATACTTATCCGGTTAATAGCGAGAGGTGAAAACAAGTTAGGATAGGAACACCTTAAGGTACAGCGATCTCACCCCTAGCATGGCTTCATTTTTTGAAAATAGTTCTCATGATGCTGAAAATCAGGATGTTCAGTCGTTGCTTATGCGGACGATATGGTGATACTGATCAACAAACAGGCCACTGGTTACGATCTTGAAGTAAATCCGAAAAAATAAAACTTCTGCTTTGCTCCACTAGATACAAATTGAGCTGAAGACCACGGCGGCTTCAAGTATGTGAACATGCTAAATATCTTGAAATTGTTTTGGACTCAAACTTATTGTGGAATCTTAACATTGAGCAAAGGGTAGGGAAGCCGATGGTTGCTTTCTACTGCTTCTTAAGGATGCATGGTTCAAGATGGGATTTGAGTCCGAGAATAATGTTGTGTTGGACGACAAGTGGTTGCGAAACAACTGTACAGGGTTCAGCGCTCAGCTTGTATTGGAGTTAATGGTGCAAGACTTCACAACCAGTTATCTTCGCAGCTCAGACTACAATCTAAAGTTTATACACCTAGGATTGACTTCTACATACACAGACTATACACAGATGTTTCAGAGATGAGTTGTGGAGCAGGCTATGTGGTTTTCTCTGGCGATTGCGACATACAGGTCTTCTTCGGGTTGCCTGATCATGCTTAGTATCTTTCAGGTGGAGATTATGCTTATCAGAGAAGCTTGCAGCTTGCAGATCAGGGCATCGTGGATATCTTTGTTGATAGCCGGCCGTGCTGACTAGTCAATAGCTGATCGGGTGGTCTGGTGCACGAATTAATAGTAGATTTTTATGTTTCATTTTCACATGTGGCAACAATTAATACAGACCCCTAAGATTCTTAGCTTTTTTGTTAACATTATGTTTCAAAGTAATGTTCTTAAGCATGTATGTGTATTTATATCGCTACACTTAACTTCAAAGGAAACAGTACATTATTCATTCGTTTATTTTATTTATTTATTTTGAAAACAATCAACCGACTGTATTTCTCTGCATGTAATTTAGTGGAATGTACAAACATGCCACTAAAAATACACAAGAATGAATACAAAAATCTTTTCAACAACTGCATATTAAATTTTGAAATATTAGTATTAAAATATTCAGTAAAAATTACATAAGTAATTAAATGATAATTAGATTTTATAATGTACTTTAAAGTAGACCGAAAATTCATTCGGCGATTTAAAAAATTTATAAATTTTTCAATATATAAAATATGAACTTTAAACTTGCTATAAAAGGGTAGACTTAATGTGGCCTAAACTGCAGTTAACAGTTTACATTTGTTAAATTTTTGTTTTCTTTTTAGTTTCGAACCACCCTAACTTACATATTTTCAAATATTATTTTTATAAACGACATGTTAAGAAACCTACAACAAATCATTTTCAATTAAGGTGGCGATTATACCTCAACAACTGTTGATGATTAATTAGCTGGTTTGAGGGACTAGGTTGTTGATAATAACAATTATTCGTTTTTCTTTTTGTGATTTAAAAGAAAATAAATTAGTTGCAACATTGTATCGTTAATATACATTAATGCTAATATACAATAGTTGTGTTCCCGTACATTTTTGGGTAAAATTTGGAAGTTATGAAATAACAAAATTATCTCCATGTTCGCGAACGCAAAAAATTCAAGTGTATGACAGAGAAAAATATGAAAAGTCGACTAAAAATTTCAATAATACAAATTTTATTGAATTTTATTTTAATTTTTTGTTTAATAAATTATTAAAAATAAGACACTTCTTTTGTCTATATATTTATTAAATTCAAAATTTTCTAATTTTATTGTCATTATCATGAAGCATTTACTTTTTTTGATCATAACATCAGCTGTTCGTTTTACAAGATAAAAAAATTTACCTGAAGAAAAAGACTTGGTAACTTTCGGTAAAAAGAAAAACACAAATAAACTCTTATGGAATTTTCGAATGCGGGAACACTCCTTGCTGAGTTTGGCAACGGTAATGTAAGGGCCGTTCGAAAGGGTGATTTTCCAAAACTGCATTTTAAGATTAGAAATACTCAAAAATAATTTGAAAAAAATCCGATTTACCTCTACACTTGACCAGCAGTTAAACATTAACACAATGTTCAATTCAGCTAATTGGACTATAAACTTTAACTGACACATTTGTTTGTTGTTTGTTGTTTAATGTTTTGTTTTAATTTAACTGTTGGTTAAATTTTAATCGGTCATTGTGTTAATGAGTCTAAGAGGTTGCTTTGGCTATAAAAAATAGACAGTGGCGGATTCAAATCGCCAGACCTGTAACTCTATATCAGCGGGTCCCATGAACTTTTACTTAACGGATCTCTAGAGACATTTTTACTAGCTGATGAATCACCAAATTTTTAAATTTTTTTTAAATAAAAACTTTTAAATATAAAGACTTTCAGATAATAGTAGTGAAAAATACAAAACATGAAAAAACGTTTTTATTTTTGTATAATTTTCAGAATTTAAGAGATTTACCAGATCAAATTTTTAGAAAAATATTTCAATTCAATTTCGCTAAAAAAATTTAAAACTCCAGGATTTTGAGGGATTTTCTGTAAAAAAGCATCTTAGTATCTCAGTACAAAAAATACAATTTGATGATTTTTTTTTGTTAATCTAAGAAGGTTTTCTATAGGAAAAATAAAAATAAAATTGCGGGAGTCTAAAAAGTCTTAAGAATTCGAAAACCCCAACTTATTATCAGAGTATGTTTTTAAGCTACACAGAGTTCTTATTTCCTTCAAAAGTTTTGAAACTCTTGCTATATTCAATATTTTTAGTTGGGTGTCCGCATCAACAGAGTGAAATGGTAAAAATTCCTGAAACGGAATTAACAACTTTATATCATTCTACCTTACATTTGTTTATATATCCTACGATTTTTTATATTAAACTACGCACCCGTGAAATTTATTTGATGTCGTGGTCATATTCGCCTCATTTGCCTCTCCCTGAAATAATCGCCTTATCCATATTACCACAGATAAGTCACAACACCACATGCAAGAAAGAATACCCCAACTAAAAGCTAATGACTAAAATGTGCAATGCAATTTTAACTTGTTGACGGCGTCAATATTTCTGACGCCATCTTTCATCATTGTCTTCATCATCATTATTACATAGTATTATCATAGAATTGTATAACAAAAATGTACAACAAAAAATAAAAACTATAAAAAGAGGACAGCACACTCATAGAGAAAAGTCTGTAGAATGTTCTGCTCTTTTACATAAACAATTAGTTACAAATTTTGTTAACGAAAATCTATTTTAAAACACATTACTGTTTCCACTATCGTCACCATTTAACTTACATCGAGCGCCCCGGTAGGCTAGTTGGTAGCGTGCTAGCTTATCAGTGCGGGGGTCGTGGGATCGATTCCCACCAGAGGTTCTGGTCTGTTTTCGCTACAACGCGCCGATGGCCTTTGGTGCTAGTGCTCCGTTAGGGTATTAGGATATAATTTGAAATTATATGATTAATATAAATAAATAAAAAAAAACATATTATTACCACTAAGTTTTTCTACCAACAATATACAAGATCTTCAAAATTACGGACTTTCTATATTACAATAGTAAAAATATTCAGATAAAAATTGGGAAGGTTAACAGAAGACCATATTTGTAAAAAATAAAAATTTGAAAAATTTTTAAAAAAATAAAAAATTGTTTTTTATAACTAAAAAGCTCCTCTACTATATTTTTTAATACTAATTTAACAGATCCAAACAATTACTTATGGTTGGCGCAATCATATTCGATGAGCAGCATATGTATATTTTTTGGATTATGATTGTGCCCAACCATGGTCGTGCAATAATATAGTTATCATATTATGATTACAGTTATATTATAATTCGAAACTATGAAACGGTTTTTTTTAATTTAAAAATATTTCTTTAAGAAATGTTTTTCCTAAAGAAAAAATTGTATATTAAAGTCTTTTTCAAGAAAACTTCTTTGATTCCATGGACTTTTTTAAAGAAAATTACTGGAAGAAAATTTGTAAAATCTATGGACTTTTTTTAAATAAAATAACAAAGATTCTATTGAATTTTTCTAATAGAAAGATTCCTAAATTCAAATTTTTCTTTAAAAAAAAGTCCTTAGAATCTAAGAAGATTTCTGCTAGAAAAAGTTCTTAGAATCTAAGTATTTTTTATGTTAAAATGAAATGCCCATAGAATATATCAGAAAAAAGTCTAAAAATCCATTCCTACAAAACAGCTCTTGGTGCAGAACTCAAAAAATTATTTTATTAATATTCTGAGTACTTTTTCCACAAAAAAATTATCATTTTATATTTAAAAAATAATATTATTGTTTCTGTTGAAAAGAATTACAAAAATATTACATCTTTTTGACAATACATTTTTTTGACTATGAATTGATTAGTGTAAATTATAATATTGTATGTATAAAGAATTTTCAAAACTAAAGACCCCCAGTTGAAAACGATCTTATATTATCATTTTTAAATGGGTGACTGAACTGATATAATCCTTTTTTATTGAAACAATACAGTATTATGACTGTAAATGTCAAAGAAATATTTAATTTTATTTAATTTATAATTATTGTTGTCAGCATTTTAGAGTTCCATCATTATTTTTGTTACTACAGTATGGTTACATCCAAACACGTTATAAAATAGAAGGTGGCAATAATGAAAAAAATAAATATTTAATATAATTAAGATGGTAGCGACCATAAAAATGGTTAGAATCTATTTATAAACCAATTACTTGATTGTGACAGACATACCCGAATGCAGCAAGCATAATATAGTCGCAGTAATCATGTTGCAGGCATGTTTTTGCTCTGCGTGCACAAATATTCAATAATTTCTACTGACATATTGTTATGAGTCTATTAGAAAACAGCCATTTCAGTTAATTTGTATTTTTATTTAAGTTGGAAAATACTAGACTTTTCTGGCAGATCAACTAATTTTTTAGTTATTTCTGCTGATTTATTATTTTAAGTGTTTCTCTTGATTACAATTACAATTACAATTACATTTTATTTTTTTCTTTTTATTTTTTTTTTGTATTTCCCCTTACCAATAATTAAAATCAGAAAATCATATACAATTAGTCAGTTTTGATCTTGACCTAGTTTAATATTTTTACTTATTTCTAAAAGCAAAATCTCTCTGAGTGTAAATTTGTTTTTGAATATATTTTATTGAAATGCTCATTAAAAACCACAAACTGTATTCTCATTAATCACGATTATTTTATTAATTTATTTTTAATAGAATTCTATTTACATTTTCTGAGGTATTTCCGATTACAATTAAATATTGAAAGTGGTTATGGTATTTTTATTATTAAAAGCTTTAACAATGCAAACAAGTTGTTCTGCTTTTTTAATAAAATTCCTAGGAAATACCCACAAATACATTAACAAGAATAAAGAAATAAAAAAATGACAGTGTCTGTGTTCAAGTTATTGACAACTCAGAGCCTGTTTTAATTCAATATTTCATTTCATTATACTAATAAAATTGTTGTCCTCAAACAACAATTAGCAATAATTAAAAGATTCCAAATCAATGTGAAAGTAACTAAAACAAAATTAACGAATACAGAGTACAAAAAAAAAAAAAAAAATTCTTTAAAGCATTTTTTCCGCTCTCCTGATGAATTTCTTTGCAGATACATAACTGCTGATGAAATATGTATTCACCACTGTTCACCAGAAATGAAAGAAGAGACAAATCAATAGAATTTACCAGGTGAATCCGTCCTGAAAAAAGCCAAAACAGTGAAAACTGCTGGTATGAGTTTTACTTGTTTCCAAATTTTAATAAATAACTCGGCGGCCAAAGACTCAGGTCGAATGTGGAGAACATTTCTGCATCAGAAGCCTATTTTAAAGAACTGTCAAAATCATACTTCGCGGAGTAGTTTAAAATGTTAGATACTCGCTGGAAAATAACAACTAAAAAAAATGCTGAATTTGGCTGTGCAATTCTGAATAAATTAAGAAATTTATAGACCACAATAAATTATAAAGCTTTCTAAGAAACCAATAAAAACATATGGCAACGTTGGGAATTAGTGAAACGAAAAGAAGTCAATTAACCGCTAAAAACCAACACTTAAAAAACCTTTTAGTAGCTACAATTGTCAGCAAATCACATATCGAAGTGTACGCAAAATTTTGGGGCTAGTGCCATTTCAAAATAAAAATAACAAAATTACTGCTCCATAAATCCCTTTAAATCTGCTATATCCATCAAGTTTTAGAACTTAAAGACTTTAATATGGTATAAGAAATGAAATACATTTATGTATTTAACATTTTTAGGAACAAAATCACACTTGAGGTTCTGAATTGTGACACAAAATGTATCCCAAAAAAAATTATTTTCCCTCAAACAGCATTTGAAGGACATTATATTACAGAAGTTGTCATAATTAAAAAAAAAAAAAAACAATTAAAAAGGGAACAATTGTGAATAGTACCAAATGAGGCAAAGAAGTGCCATAGTTCTTTTAAGTCTTTAAGAGTACCACAAAAGGTACTACAGTACGAATTTTATCATCCCTGCCCTGCAGTATTTTTGTTACAAATAATGTAAAAAATGGAAGTTTGAGGTGAAAAACTTTTTTGGATGTGAAAACAATTTCTGTGGTTAAAAAAAATTTTAGTCGAAAAAAAATTTTGTGGTGAAAAAAATTTTTGTGATAAAGAAAATTTTGTGCTGAAAAATGTTTAAGGTGAATATAAAATATTATTCACATCAAAGCGAGCGGTAAAGAAATATGAGAAAGTATTTAATATACCAGTCGCTAATATGAAATTGCACTAAAATATTTATGGAAAATCCGTGTTTTATGACTTGTTTCTGCACGTGTCATTTTAGGCGAAATATTTATTACCTGGTAATTTAAAAAATTTACAAAACATTTTATGACCTGTAGCCTCAGTCGGGTTTGGTGTGCCATTACATGCCACTGCTGCTATTATCCATGGATTTATGGCCGATCTTGTGAAGGCAGGCAGACCATATTCACTACACACTCAACTTGGGGCTCTTAAAAAAAAATTGATTTTTTCTTCATAAATGTATTTTTAACTGTAAAATAATTTTTAAAATATATTTTTAATAATAAAATAAAATAATGTTAAATAATTAAAAATAATTCAATTATAAAAAATATAAAAACAATGAGAACAAGGTGGTCTCTTAAATGCTCTTCTCCTGTCCAAACAAGGAGTCGGGGCCCATTTTTTTATTGCTGATTCTTAAAGCAAAAATTATGAGGAATCCAAAAAAAAATAAAATTAGCCGGAAAATTTAGGAGCTTCTGTGGAAAATCGGAAAATTAAATTTTCATGGGAAAATTTAATTTTCATGGAAAAAAAGGTAAATTTCTGGGAAAAATTAGGAAAATTTTATTTTTCAATTAAAGCCTGATTCAATACCTTTCCAACGAGCTATCACTCGTTGCGATCGCTTTAGTAGTTTTTTTTTAAACAACTTTCAATGAGGTCCCTTATGAAGAATTCTTCAATATTGTCACATGACAGTGGTGTACACCACCACTAAACCAGTCACTATAAAAAAAAAAAATATGTAGGTACATTATTTTTTGCTGGGCAATCGATTGAGACTATTTATTTTAAAATCGGAGAGGGGTCGTCCAAAAATTTGCCAATTTTGATCGTTTTCATATGTAATTGCTCTATATGTTATATGGAAAATTTAGAGGTACCTTCACATTTTCACACAAAACTTTTTAGCCACTGTAACCGAATAGTTCGGTTGCAGTAAACTAATTATTCGGTTCTCGTAGAAAAATATATTCCCGATCCAATTGAAAAATATAGTTTCAACCGAAATTTTATTGTATTAACCTAATTTTGATCGCTACAAATAAATATGTTGGTAGCTCCAACCAAACCATTCGGTTGGCAAGAAATTCGCTTGTCACAATGAACCTGTTTTCTCTGTGTATGTTTGTTTTAAGACTTTGTAGCTTTTCAGTCATTATAAGTCTCATTCTGCGCAATTTATTTTTGTTAAAACGGAACAGATAAAATTCGTTGGGTGCCAAGTCTCGATTGTATGCAGAATGGGTAATAATTTCAATATTTTCTTGATTAAAATAATCTATTGTTAAAATAGCCTTATAAGCAACTTACTTGCAAATCTTTTAACTTATGTGGAATACAAAATTGATCAAAATATCAAATAATCAAAAATTTCTTCTTTCTCTAGGAATATTAGAAGCTGTTGCTGTACGCGAACAAACCCCACAACTTCAAGGAGTTAAGGAACAACATTCGAGCCGAAATTGGCAACGTGACACTAAAAATGCTGCGCACAGTAATGCAAAATGTAATCAAATGATTTCAAATTTGCATCAACCTTAAAAAAATGTAAAATTGCAATCTCAATGACGTGAGTAAAATTTGTCAAAATTTTATAAGCCCGAGTAAAAAAAAAATTCATCTAGCACATTATTTAACCATAACCAATTTTATATTCCTTAATATATAAATTAATACGAAAAATGGCAGATCAAATAGATCCAATAATATATTTGGGGCTTTAGAAGGATCTAAATTGATCCAAAAAATGGCAGATCAAGTTAGATCCAGCAATAAATTTAGAGATTAAGTAGGATCTAAATTTATCCGGAAAAATTTAAATGGCAGATTGAATTGTATCAGATTAGTTCCAACGATATAATATATATACAAATCTATTTTATTTTTTAATAAAAATTATTAAAAAAGTTTAAATTAAGAAATATTTAAATTCTAACACACAATGCCTTTGTCAGGATTTAAATGCGTTCTGTCAGAGTTGTAGTGACTTAAGCACTAAGCAGTGTGTGGCTAAGTTTATTAGACTACATTTTTCGTATAATTTTACTTTTAATTATATTTTCGAGACTTATATATAATTATATATTCGGAAATTTGGGAAAAAATTCTCCTTATCATGGTGGAATTAATAAGACTAAATTGGTTCTGTACTAGCCCCGGTAGGCTAGTTGGTAGCGTGCCAGCTTATCAGTGCGGGGGTCGTGGGTTCGATTCCCAGCAGAGCCTCTGGTCTGTTTTCGCTACAACGAGCTGAAGGCCTTCGTTGCTAGTGCTCGGTTAGGGTATTAAAATATAATTTGTAATTATATGTTTAATAAAAGAAATAAATAAATAAAAAAATAAAATAAATAAATTTTAAAGGCCGATGTTGATTTTGAATAAAACACAAATTATTTAAGGAATTATTGTCATTTCTTTTTATTATGATAACATGGTATGGTTCAATTATGTATGGAATTGTTGAATTGTTGCTGGCTTATCGACGTACACCTTTTCCTTCAAATAACCTTAAAGAAAAAAGTCAAACGGTGTCAAATCACATGATCTTGGCGGCAAATTGACATCGCCACCACGCGAGATAACACGGCCATTGAATTTGTCGCGCAAAAGAGCCATTGTTTCGTTAGCTGTGTGGCAAGTGGCACCGTCCTGTTGAAACCACATATCGTCCTGGGTCATATCCTCAATTCCTGGCCACAATAAGTTCGTTATCATCTCGCGATAGTGAACACCATTAACAGTTATTGCTTGGCCGACCTCATGACACACTATCGCGAACAACAGCAATGTTTTCCGCACAACAAACTGGGCGAACATGCACAGGTGTTTTCACAGACCCGGTTTGCTGAAATTTGCCCACAATTCTCCCAATTGTGGCCACATTTGGTAGATTATGCTGACAAAAAAAATCACAAAATGCATTTTGATTTGATCGCCCATTTTCATAATAAGCCTGAATAACGAAAATGTATTTTTAGTTTGACTCGAGATCATAGGAAAAGTTTTTTCAAATGAAAAAATTTTTTCCTTATTTTTTAATTTTAGTAAACATGGAGAATACACAGAAAAAGTTATTAGACACCAGCCGAAAGGAATGCATTTTCTGGTCAGCTACGACTTTCATCAACATTCTTTGTGCCGAAATACCAATTGTAAATATCTCTATTTAACTCACAAATCAACGGAAAAAGCTATTTTATGCTAACATACAGTTGATTTTTATTATTGAGTACAGATGAAATTTACTAACTATTTTTGTGTTATTTATATTTTCCTTTCTTTACCGTATGTCCAAATTAGCTATTAGCTAATACTAAAGACATGTGTTTTTTAAAATTGTTTTTACATATGTTTAAACAATTCTTTTAACCGTGCCAAGTTATATTTTAATATTGAAGTTTATATTTTATAGTTGATCTTTTTAATACTTATATGTATGAAAATTAATTGCTTAAACATATGTTAAAACAATTTTAAAAAACACATGTCTTTAGTATTAGCTAATAGCTAATTTGGACATACTGTAAACAAAGGAGAATATAAATAACACAAAAATAGTTAGTAAATTTCATCTGTACTCAATAATAAAAATCAACTGTATGTTAGCATAAAATAGCTTTTTCCGTTGATTTGTGAGTTAAATAGAGATATTTACAATTGGTATTTCGGCACATAGAATGTTGATGAAAGTCGTAGCTGACCAGAAAATGCATTCCATTCGGCTGGTGTCTAATAACTTTTTCTGTGTATTCTCCATGTTTACTAAAATTAAAAAATAAGGAAAAAAAAAATTTTTTCATTTGAAAAAACTTTTCCTATGATCTCGAGTCAAACTAAAAATACATTTTCATACAGATAAGTATTAAAAATATCAACTATAAAATATAAACTTCAAGCCTGAATAACTTTAACGCGTTGCTCGATTGTGTATCTTTCCATGGTTCAAATTGAATTAGTCTGAAATTGAGAAATGTCAAATGAAATGCAGAAAAAAACTTGACGTTTAGGTGTGGTTCACATTTAACATCGGCTCTTAGAATTTAACCACCCTTTATATAACTGTATACAATATTACATATAATTATATATAATAATATCTTATGGACTGAGAAAAAAGTAGATAAATAATTATATTTACAACAAAAAAAAATATATAAATTTTCACCACTTATAGGAGTTTTTAGATACAAAGATCATACATATAAAATTTTATGTGTACCTAGATTGCTATAAACTAATTATATCTTATATCAAAAATTTCCAGGGATTATCCTGAAATGCGTTAAAATTTAAAAGTTTTGTAAAAAATATTAATATAAAAGTAATTAAAAAACACTAAAAAAATTATCTCCCTTGCTGGAATTCGAAACTATTGATATATCATATCAAAAATACTCTAGATATGCAACTATATAAACCAAAGGTGTACAAGGCCTATACTCTTTATGCTCATTTGTTTTTGTAAATGCTCTTAGCTATAGGCTGTGTGTTTTAATACACATAGAGCACTCAGCAATAGCAATACGAAATACACAAACAACTTTGCCTAATAAGTTTTTTTGTCGTTCTTCACTGTATACACGCAAGTGCAAAGCAACAACACTTTCGTATGCTTTGCTGGCAAACATTGACGACAGCGATCATCAATGTAGATTTTGTTTTTGTTTAACGTATGATATGAAATATTTTTTTTTCTTTGTTTGTATTGGTTTTTACAATAACAAATATTGAAAAAAAATTAGTTATTCTTTAAATGTATTGGTGTTTGCTCTTCCATAAGGCATCTTTGGGCACCCCTGATATAAACCAATATCTCAAATTTCTTTGCAAATACTCTACTATATATGATTATATCTTATACACTATCGAAAATATTTCTTATATTGAACCATATATTGAATAATATACAATTATATCTCATACCATATTGAAAAATATATTTGATTACACTATGGAACATTTTTGGGATTATTGTCTGGGGAGTGAGAAATTCCAAGTCAGGGTGATGGTACTAGGTCAGTATAGTAAAACCCTCAAAGGGTTTGGCGTTCGTATGTGTCAGTTTTTTTTATGACCATTTAAATTTTTTCCTTATCTTGATGTTTTTTCGCTTAGTTGTAACATTTTGGCAAAAACGTAGTTTAACATAACTCGAGAACCACTTGTCCGATTTTGCTAAAACAAACTCAAAATTTAGAATTATAATTTCTTTAATCCGTTCATATAACGTTTTTCTTTATAATAAACAGTTTTGCCGGTAAAAATTAATTTGTGGAGAAAAAAAAACATTTTTTTGCCTAAAAATTAAATTTTTTTTTTTTAAATTCATAAAAAATCCAAAACGGAAAAAAGGATCAAGTGTTATTAATTTCATGTAAAGTCACATAACCTATAAACAAAATGCGACATAGATCATAGAAATCGGACAACGCGTTCTACTTTTATTTACAATTAAGTGAAGGTAACCTATTTTGACAAGAATATTGATATTTGTTTTTATTCAAAAAAGTGTCATATATCGCCTTTTTTATAAATTTTCCCCAATAACTCCAGACTTCTGGCCATAAACTACTAAAAAAATTAAGTAAACATTTTTATAATTTTTTTTATCTTTATTTTATTTATTTATTTTTATTTATTTTAATAAATATTGCCTAGACTTTTTCGATGGTGGTTGTTCGGGACTAGTGGCATCGCATTCATCGCTATCATCAGTTTCTGAACCACACATAATGTCAATGTGTGACTCCACTGTTAGCCCTTCTGCATCTCCTGAAAATTCTTTATCATCAAGATCATCCTTGTCTTGCCACACAAGCTTACTCCACCAGCAAATTTCCGCAATTATTGCACTTTACCTTGTTCATCAGATTCGGTAGCCAGTTGTTTGCTGAAGTAGTCCAGATGATGATGTAAATAATGGATTTTCAAGGACATGTGGACACCAATTTCCGAGAATGCTCTTAACATCCTTGCGACAGAAACATCGTAGTTGTTAGAACGATGCTTTCCCAACAAGCCTTCTATTACTTCTTTGATTGCCTGCCATGCATTCAATTCAGCGTCAATTAAAATATTGTTGAATGCGTCACTTTTAATCAGCTTTCGTATATTTGGACCATTTACTACGCCTGATTGGAAAAAATTAATTTGTTAAGATGGAAAATCAATGAATGTGATATTATAACTTACCTTCTTTAATTTTACTTTCGCTGAGTCTCGGGTAAATTAGTTTCAAACACGAGAAAACTTCATCTCTTTTGGCGACAGTTTTGATAAAATTCTTAACATTTCCAAGTTTAATATGCAGTGGAGGCAGCAATATCTTCCCCTTCGGCACTGGAGGCTGTGCTCTCTGAGTTTCCATCCGTGGCATGCATATTGGTCACCGGAAAATCATGTGTCCCAATCGCACAAAAAGCACATATATTTTATATAGCCGCTTTGAAGACCGCAAAGCAGTGCTAAAACTTTTAAATCGCAGCATATGCGCCACATATGTTTGGCGTAGTTAACCATTTTTAAAATATTTTCCAGTGCATCATATGTTTCTTTCGTTTCTGTACTATAGCCGATTGGAACTGAAGGTTTTTTATTGGTCTTATGCAGTAAAACCGCCTTCAAGCTGAGTTTTGAACTGTCAATAAATAATCTCCAGTCATCTGCTTCATATTTTATTTCCATTGCGTCCATCAATTTTCCTACATCCGGGCAATATGCAGAAGTTTTTTCATCATTCACAAGGAATAAACTTTGGAGTGTTGCCTCACGACTTCGATGAGCTGTGACTTTCACACCGGGTGCCAACAAATTGTTTGATTTCAAAATGGAAGCCAGCTCTTCCGATTTATGCTGTGTTAATTCCAACTTGGCAACAATTGAATCAAGCTTATTTTGATTTATTAAAATTGGCTCATTGGATACTGATGGCTCATATGGGGGATCATCACGTGCATGATATGTCGGAGCAGTCGTAGAAGAGAAAATATCTGGGCTAGAAGCTTTTGGCACAGGAATGTGGTCCGAATGAGGCAATGGTGTTGCGGCACTTGCAACACCAACGTAATTATACAATTTTCTTATCCTTTTTGCTCCTTTATTCGCACATGCATAGCAATTCAATGGATTGTGACCTTCGCCAGGATTAGTCCAAGTCATTGGGATACCGAATGGCATACTTTCACGTCTTCTATTTTTCCAATCCATTAGACGGTTGTAGCAGCTTTTACACACTATATTTGGTACCCAATTTTCGTTCACTATAACATTTTGGTTGAAGTACATCTCGTATGTTTGAACAAAATCACTACTGAAATTTCCCCTTTTTTTATGTGTTGAGACATATTGACCACAGCAGTAGCAAAAGCTATTTATAACTGGCTTGCACAGTTCCATATTCTGTTCAGTTTTGTTCACTTTTAAAAAACTGGAGAAAAATCACTTTTACTGTTCGCGTTGTCGGCTCTTGTTGAATGACAAAAATCAAAGAACCATTGTGAGAAAGAGAAGAAGTATAATGACAATGCATGTTTTATGTGAACATTACAGAACCAGTGTTGCCACATCAATATTTCTCTTTTAGTACAGTAGAAAAATATGAGAGAGTTCGGCTTGTGAGTGTCAATGTTTTCTCCAAATAATGTTGTGCATATCTGGAGCAAATTTTTGAAATTCATACATTTGCCTAATTGTGAATAAAAGAGAAACGCGTGCATCGATTTTCATGATCTATGCCTTTTTTTTGCTCATGAGTTATGTGACTTTACGCGAAAGTAATTAGTTTTGGCACTTTTTTCCATTTTGGATTTTTTATGAATTTTAAAAAAAAAAATATTTAAATTTTTAGACAAAAAATACTTTTTTCCCTTCATACATTCATTTTTAACTTCGAAAGTGTTGCACATATTGGAAAACGGTATAGAAACAGATTAGAGCAATTGTAATTCTTAATTTTTCTAAATTTGTTTCATCAAAATCGGACAAGTGGTTCTCGAGTTATGTTAAACTACGTTTTTGCCAAAATGTTACAACTAAGCGAAAAAACATCAAGATAAGGAAAAAATTTAAAAGGTCATAAAAAAAACTGACACATACGAACGCCACACCCTTTGAGGGTTTTACTATACTGACCTAGTACCATCATCCTGACTTGGAATTTCTCACCCCCCCGATTGGCTGTTGTACTGTGTTATAGACCATAAATTATTATATCTCAAATATTAGATAGCATATATAATTATATATGGTTCTGTATAAGTCATATATAAGTAAATATGGTCCCTTGTAAGTCCATATAAAATTATATATAGTGTTATATATAATTCCAAATAATCGAATATATACCATATCTCATCATATAAATCATATGTTCTTTTATTAAGATCAATATATAACTAGATGTAGTTAGATATGTTACAATATAGGGTAATTTTAAAAAATGAATGAAATATATAATTATATATGGAAATGCATACTGACATATGTAAATATATATGATAATATATTATTAGATGAGGCCATTTATGATTATAGTTATCTAAACTTTTTCACTCGGGAACCCATATAAAAACCACACCATATAAAACGAATTAAATTTATTTAGTATTTCCTTACTTTTATACTTACCACCATATGTGACGAGGGTATATATCAGTTTGTCATTAATTTTGAATAAAGAATATACATATATAAAGAATATTTATTTTTGATCTTTATGCAATTTGAAGTCAATCTGGTGACGTAAGTCTGTATATTAACGTGGCGATCAAGACTTCAATTCAGAAGCCGAGATGCTCCTTTGTATTTAGATTAATGGAGATCCTCACGAGTACTTCGATATTGAGTACGAGTAAAATCGGTCCAATGTTTAAAAAATTGTCAGGGAAAATGTGAGGGTACCTCTAAAATTTCAATACAAATTGCCATGTTTTAGTACACTTTTATAGAAGCTGCTGGTGTATAAAATATTTATTAATATTTTTGCAACAGTCGCTTATAGGTGAATAATATTTTATATTCAACTAAAATTTTTTTTTCACTTTAAATTTTTTACACATTCAAAAACTTATTTACCACTAAAATTTTAAGTTTTGTTATTGCATTTGTTAAAAAAAAATATTTTGGAGGGTATAAAAAAAGAATTTGGTAAAGTCATATTTAATGCTAGTACTTGTTTTTATTTGGTAAAAGGTAGTACGCAACGCTGTTAAAATTAACGCTTTATTTTGCAAGACCCAAATTTTATAATTACATTATCAACATTGTAGAAAATTATTTCCATTTCTCCAATTTTGAAAGACATTAGTGAATATCCTTATTGTTTGAGAAAATGTAAATCCATATATTCAAAGATTTAGCATTTAGCAGATGTTATCAATGACGAAATTCAGCGTGTTTAATACATTGTATTAAAAATTTGTATTTTTTGCCAAAAAAAATGCCATTGTTTGTTTTTTTTTCTGTTGGAGGTTCATTGAATCGGCATTTAAATTGTTTACGATTTATTTTTAATTTACAAATACTATAATTTAGTGGTTGCTTTTTTTATTATTTTTGTACGCGATTCAAGGTGATAAACAGAAAAATAAAACAAATTAAATATAATTGAAAAGATATATTTTTCTTTTTTTTTTTTTTTTTTTTTTGAAAATTATAAAAAAATATAGTCGTAAACAAATTGAAAACAACATGACATGCAAAAAACATTGATGCATTTAATATTTAAATATTATTTTGACAAAAAAAAAAATAAAAAAAGACCCTGAATATTTTAGAAAAAAAAAAACACGTTTCGAAACATGACAAACTAATATATATACATGAGTATGTAGGTTTAGCTAAATGTTTTATATTTATTGTAATTTTTGTGAAACAAAAATTAAAATAAGTTTTTATTTGCAACCCTATACAAAAAGTTTAAGTCACTTTTTCTAGTTTTGTTTACAATTTATTTCATGCATAAGCATGCATGATTCATTAAAAAAAGAAAATCAACACGTGCTAAAGTCATAAAGCCATTCATTATTACAAACAAATATTAAAATCGAATGTAGTTACACGGAAGTTTACGACCAGGCGCCATAGAACTATTAAAACGGTTTTCAACACTACAATTCAATTTCATACCTGGCAGCAAATGTTTACACTTCGTTCGGCCCACACTTTCCCCGTATACAGAGTGGGGCAAAAACCATCATCTCATTTTCATTCGCTATAACATCATGTTTAAATAAAAACACATTTGGTAAAAACCAAATGTTTAGTAGTAATTATAATCAATTAGTTGTAGAAAATAAATTATGTCCGCTAAATGGCCGAAGCTCCTTTGATTACATTTTGCATAACTGTGCGCAGTATTTGTAATGTCATTTTGTCAATTTCGGCTCGAATGTTCTTCTTTGACCGCTCCAAGATGTTCGGGTGCAATGTGACAACTGTCATTAACCTGTCGGTCAAACATTCAGCTCGTCAACTTCTTGTAAGACAAATTCAGCCAATATGGCTCCATAGCAGCCTCCATTCTCCATAATAGCGTTAATGTTAGCTCCTTCGTCAAAATTTGGGCCAACCACCTATTCCGACGTAAATTCTTACTACACAGTGACTTTGAGAGGATATAATGGTGCTTCATATATTTTGCGCAGATTTTGCGAGAATTCGAGAATTTTTCTTACTGACGCAAGTGCTGAGATAAAAATGAGCCTCGCCGCTCATGGTAATCTTCCACTTGGTCATTGAATTTTACAATCGCGATCCTAATCTAAAAAAAAATATCAAAACCAAACTAACATGCAATAATATTTGCAAAAATGATAGCAATTTCCAATAGAGTGATTCTTTTTGCCCCACCTTTTAGTAGAATACATATAACTCTCATAATTATCACCAATAATGGTAAATTATACTTTCCAAAGAAGACTGGGGAGTATTCGCCACTTATAATGGCAATAAAGCAGTGGTCGGCAGAAAGAAAGAATATGAATATATTGGTGTTTTACACCGTAAGAAATTTTTTTATCTTTCTAGATAAATAAATTAATAAATAAGTTAATCGATAAGAGAATATCCGCGTTCATTGAATTAAAACAGTTCATGTATTTGTTTTATCTTTAAAAAAAAAAAATAAAAATAATTCATAATAATAATAATAATAATTTTTTGATTGCAAGGCACTGTGCCTCATTTAATATTTTTCAAGAAAATAAAAAAAATTCTTCCCACTCAACGTTCCACATTTGTTCGTTAAAATGTTAACGAAAAACAAAATAAATACCTACAATAAAAAAAATAAATTTTAGAGTGTACTTTATTTCTTCAACAAAGCGGCATATACTTGCTCTGTTGAAAGTTGGCGTACTACTGAATGAAATAATTGTATTTCTTGTGCTCTTAGCTGTGAGATTTGTTGACATTCGTGTAGTGTACGTGTAAATTGTGGATTGTGCTCGGCCCCTGAGTGCTATAAGTGCCGATCACTGTAATAGAGTGATGGCGCTAAGATCGGGCATGCCGACAATAATACTACTTCCGGTCAATGACGATAATTGACGTTGGGCTTTTCATTTGTTATCATTTTGTCAAAGAAAGATCACGCTGCGAAACTTTTTAAAATACACCAAACAATTTTTTTTTTTTGATAAATGGGAAAATGTTTTTTTTTATTAAAGATTTTTCCTTTATTTTGTGTGTTTCACTGTCAACAATTTAACTAAAAAATCTGTAAAAATAAATGATATTTCGTTTGTTTAAAATCCCATGAAAATTAACTATAAAGTCTGTATAAATAAACGACTTCTCATTTATTTTGTTCATTTAAATTACACAGAGAAAACACATTCCTGTTGATAACCGAATTTGTAGCCAATCAAATGCTTCGGTTGTGGTAACCGAATTTTTCAGCTGTGACAACTGAAACTCATTTTATACATGAGTAATTTGACTATAATAATAGTATTTCGGTTGTCTCAATAACAATTCGGTAGTCACAACGAAAAAGTTCGGTTGCTGCAACTGAACCATTCGATGGGCAACAAATTCGGCTGTCAGCACGAATCTGTTTTCTGGGTTTATCAACCCATTAACAATAAAAATAAAAAATAAATTAATGAATCATTTTAAATGAAAGTATTAAAAAAAATTAAAATATGAACTTTATAAATATTTAAAGTGTATATTAAAAATTTCGAAAAAATACTAATACTAAAAGCGGAAAATAAAATTTACATTCAATAAATGAAAAGTTTTTTTAAGTGAAAGTCTAGTTGAACTTTGTTTTCTACTGCTTCACACACAAGCATAAATGTGACAATATGTGAGTTGCCCTTCACTGGTTTAAATAACTGAAAATGTAATTTAAAATAAATTAAAAATCACTTAAATCTAGATCTACTAACTTTTTATTTAAATTAAAGGAACTTTTTATTTATTTTTAAACGTTAAACAATAAATAGTTTTATTTTATCTGTTCGCAAAAATGAATGGAATTATCATTTCTTTCAACTGTCAACTAATTAACTACAAAATCAGTAAAATATAAGAATTTTCTCTATATTTCGTTTTTTTTAACAGTCAACAAATTAACTACAAATTTCATAAATATAAATAATATTTCGCCTTTTTAAATTTCATAAAAATTAACTATAAAGTCTGTAAAAATCAACCACTTTTGATTTATTTTAACTATCAGACAAGTATCTATAAAAACATAAAAAAAGCATTTTTAACAAATCAGTTTTAATTGAAAATATTAACTGTTACAGAAAATCCGTATTAATCTTAAATTTATTTTATAAATAAATGTAAAAAATAGTTGAAAATATATTACTTTGCATGTTAGCTTTTTAATAATTTAAGAACAAAAGCACGGATAACTTTTAAAATAAATTAAAGTCAGTAACGACGAGAGCGTCGAAGCCACCCCAGTCTACCCTTCATATGTACTTTACTAACTATACCAATTTCATACACACAATATATTATTTTACAAACGTTTTTTCTGTGTCAAAACATCTCAATTAAAAATAACGTGAAATTAACGCCAGTGATTCTCAAACGTCTAAACAAAGTACGTAAAAATTCTTAATTAGATACAAAAAAAAAAGTTATATAAAAATTATATATAATTTATCAGTTATTTTGAACAGTATTTATCAGTTATTTTTTAGAAAAGTTTACCAAATTTTTTGAACCAAATTTTATTACACTTGTATGTTGTTTCTACTGCATTTGCCGGCGGTTGTTTTTAACGGTTAAAAATAACTGCATTTTGAAAATTTAGTGAACACATTTCGCTATAAATAGCAGCTATTTGGGAAGCTTTATCAGCGCTAAAAAAGAACCTTTTGCCAGTGTTTGTTTAACAAAAATTTTATTGCTTTATAAAAAAAAGCACTGGCAAAGAATTGGTTTGAACCGCTAGGCCAGCATTTGCACAAACAAAAAAATAAAAATTAACTTTTTTTAATTTTATTTTGGAAAATCTATATTTAGACCACCTAATTGTCGTTGACTGCAAATTTTATTTTCCTAGTGCTTCATCGACGCTTTTTGTACAGCCGGTCCTTTTGTCTATTGCTGTTATCATTTTTGGATCGGACAAGCACTTTCTGCCTTTACTTGTACCCAGCCAGCGCTTTAATTTGTAACCCCGGTTTGAGAAACACATTTATCTAAACCCTATTAGCTTCCCTTATGGAATACTAAAATCAGCAACAAATTTGCCAATGGCAAATATTCTACATCCACATGCAATTTGAGAAAAAGTTATTTTTTTATTGCAAGGTGTTAAAATATTTACAAGCATAAAAATAAATACCATTAATCACATAATTGAACGCACACCTTATAAATTATTTTTAAATGCGGATCAGAGATTTAAAATGATATATTTTGGACATGCAAATTTTAAAATGGCGACGTCAATTGAGCAATGTGTCTTCTAATATTATCGAGTGCTGTTCATAATTAAGCCTATTTAAATTTTGCTACATCTACCGAATAACGCACTTAAAATATTTTTACAGTAACCATTTTTCACAGCAACCATTGGTCACCATTTTTACAATGCCAAACAAAATCATTAACTGACACAATTGTTATTGTTTCACATATAAAATTTTAATTAATCTGTCGGTTGGATTTTGCCCAGTCAAATAGTGAAAATACAAAAAAAAAAAAATTTCAACATATTGTTTTACATTTATTTCAAAATAAAATTACATATAAATAAGGATTTTCTTTTAAAGTAAATATTTTTGTCCTAAAGATGCAACATAATGGAGATGCGAAATATTGTAAAATAAATAATATTCTTATATAAAAAAACCAACCTTAAGCGTAAAAAATTAAGAAGTTATAAGAAATGCATATAAAATGTTTTTTTATTTACAAAAAAAAATGTTGTTTCTTTTATAGTAAATTATTTGATAGTTAAAATAAACCAAAGAAATAAAAAGTAGTTTATTTTTACGGAATTTTAATTTTTATCATTGATTTTTACAGAAAACGAAATGATTTAAAAATTACTACTTTTTATGGATTTTAACTAGTTGACAGTTACTAAGTGAAAATATCATTTGTTTTTTTTTATGGATTAGTGATTAATTTTTTAAAAGTTAAAATAAAGGAAAAATCACTTACTTTTTAAGGATATTGTATGTAAATTTATTAATATAGAGAACAACTCTAAAGATCTTTTGATTTAAATGGAAAATTAGTGGGCCGGTCTTTAAGCGATTTTTCATTTATTTTAAATTGTATTTTTAGTTGGTTTAAACTGCAAACTATTTATGGTGCGGTGTTTCAGAATTTTAGAGATATTTAAACGGTAATTTACCATGACATGATTTTTGTTCACGATGCCCCACTTAGAAACATTAAAAAGCAATAAAAACAAAAGAACCATAAAAATTCTGCCTTCTTTTAACTATTTTTGAAATGAAAGGAAGTTAGAAGCCCTTGAAAATGAGCTTCTATTTCTTCAATGCATTTAAAATCATGTCTAATTTTTTGCTACAATTTCATATAATAAACTTTAGTATTATATGAACAGAGGAATATATATTTTTTCATTTTGAGTATTTTTCAATACAACTATGAAAATAACTGTAAACTATAAATTTATTGTTCTGTTTAATTATTTTAAACGAGTCATACTTTTCCAGCCTGATTGTGTGCTTGTGAAAAAAATACTGCAATTTCTATGCTGGCGCCAGTTATAAAAATAAAACTCTATTTTACCGACACACAACGGTATAGAAGCGCCAGCAAAATGCTACGGTAATAATCAGGCTAATATGAAACAATTATTATTTGTTAGAGTTGGTAGTAATTTTCATAAATATTATAAAAAAAATAAATATATTTTTTAATAACACTATTTAACAAAATTTCTAATAATGATACATCCGAATCTGCCAAAAAAAAAATAATAATAAAAAAAAATGTTCAATGAACTGTTTTAGATAAATCGGTGTTTTATAGTTTGTGATCGATGTACAGTATTTGTCTGTTTTGGACAAAGATGGACTATAAAACTACAGAGTTTCTTTTAAGATGGTTATCCTACATAAGTTTATTTTTCCTTTGAAAGTAACCATGTGAGCAGTTGTTCAAGCATAATCAAAAGAATGTTGAAATTGTTCTTTTCCAAGTTTTTTTTCTTTTAATTGTACTGAAAAATTTCACATATATTAAAAAAAAAACAAATTAAAACTTCCACTTGGCACCCGTGAATTTAAATATTAATTAATAAAAGAACACTTATTGAAATGCCTTTTGTAATAAGCGTTTTGTGAGTAATAATTTTTCAAAAAATATAAAGTATTTAAAAAAGTTATGTTTTTTGAAGTTAAAAAAAAAATAAAACATGTAAACAGATTAAAGTCAATCATGCTGAATATATTATACCCTACAAGAAATATAATTTGGTTTCAACTTCGGGAAGCGGTCCAAATTCTGGGATTGGTACTGATCCGATTTTTTTATCAGGTCAAATTACATTACTTTTTTAACAGGTCATTTAAGCAAACACCGCGCTCAGGAAAAAACATGGTTGCAACATGATCACTGCTACTATATTATGCTTCCTATATTCAGGTATAGTTGTCACAATCATGTGATTGATTTATAAAAAGGTCGCTACCATCATTATTATAGTGATTGCCACTTTCTATTTTATAACATGATTGGCTGTAAACATACTGTGTTAACAAATATTCTGACAATGAAAAAATATGATAATTATGACACTATAAAAAGCTGACAATAATCAATGAATAATTAAAAATCAAGTACAAAATAATTTTGACATTTACAGTCATTTACTGTCTTGTTTTCATAAAAACATTGTATCAGTTCAGTCACCCATGAAAAAATGATAACATATGATCATTTTCACCTGTGGTTTTTTTGTTTTCCAAAATGCCTTATACATACAAATTCATTGTCAAAAACATTCTACACAAAGATTATACATTTTTTAAACTTTTTTCAATATTTTTTTTTGAAAAAATATGTATATTAATTGAAGCGGAGCCACGAATAACGTTTTAAGCGACAATTTTTACAAAACCTGTTATTTAGATCATCGTTAGAATAACTCTCTTTTATGGCTTAAAATTGAAGTTATGCAAAATTTTGCAGGATTTCGTTATCAAATTCAATCTAAAGAAATGTCAGTGGGATACACCTACAAGTTCTAAAAAGTTTTTTTCGATTTCTCAACAATTTTAATTTTGTCACTTACAACGTTATTCGCGGCTCTGCTTAAATTCGTTTCTTGTGGAATAACAACTTTCTTGTGGAAAAAAAGTTTGTAGAACCTAAGAGTTATTTTGTACGAAAAGGTTTCTTATACAAAATACTAAAATTTTATAACATTTTCTAATAGAAACATTTTTAGATTCTGTAGACTTTTCCTTTAAGTAAAATTCTTAGATTTTGCAAACTGTTCGATAAAAATTCTTTAAACCTTAGATTCTAAGATCTTTCTTTGAACAAAAAAATTCTTAGATTCTGAGGACATTATTAAAAATATTTAGATTCTAAGAACTTTTTCTAGGAGAAATATTCTTAAATTTTAAGAACTTTTTCTAAAAGAAAAATTCTGAGACTCTAAGTACTATCTAAACAAAAGTGCTTTGAATTTAAAAATTTTGATAGAATCATAGATGTTTTCTTGAAAAAGTCCTTAATATCAAAAAACAATTATTTTCTTTGCGTGCGGCAAGGTGGATTTATATGACAACTAGGTCCAAGTATTGTTAGATTATACTGAAATTTCTCCTAGATTCCACGGGCTTAAGAACATTCCTGTAGATGGAGTTACTCCAAAAAAAATTCAATACGTTTCGTCTCTAGGTAGTGTTTTAAATTATTCGAACCTGCCAGTTAATCGGTTAGATCAGTATTCGAAAAATTAAGAAAATTGATTAATAGGTTATTCTGGTCGATTAATCGGAAAAATTGGCGATTAATCGTTTAATGCAAAATAAATGTATTTCTTTCATCAATAAGAACACAAATAGTTGTTTTTTGCTGAAATATCAAGTTAAGTCTATTGCATTGGGACAATTCAAAGCATTACAAATTTGTTGTAAAGAATCATCTCTTATAATCCTGGGGTTTTCAGAGGAATCTGACGACTCTTTAAACAGAAAATGTCAGACGGATGTTCAGTGAATGTAAACCCTTATAAACGCAGTGTAGATAGTCGATAAAGTTGGTTTATATTTTCTTTATATGACACTGTCCAGAATAAAAAAATCGCCTAAATTACCAGGAGCTGCCTTTAAAAAAATTCAATAACAAATTCTTAAAAATATGGTACGAATAATTTTTGCGAAAATCTGCCACTATTCTCTGACTCTTTCAGGCTTTAGAGTTAAAGAGGTGTCCATTAGAAAAGATATAAAAATCACGCAAATGTTTGACAAGTCTTTACCGATTTTTCTGTGTTTGTGCAATTAAGAATTCAAATAAGCGAATTCATTAATATTTTGGACTAAACCACAGAATTCTACAACTTAATTCTACAAAATTACTTGTTATTTTTTACAATAGTTTTTATAATTTTTTTTTTTATTTTAATGAAACTGTTTTCAAATTTAAAGCAATTTTAAACCCCATACACACTGATCCGCACAATACGTATTTTCGTTTTTTTTCAAGTTTTCAACTTTCAAATTCCACATAAACTTTAAATCGAAAACTTGAAAATGACGAAAATACGTATTTTGGGGATCAGAATTAATGGGGTATTATATTATTATTTTATAGCATTAGTAACGTCATAGTGCTTGTTAGGAATATACCTAGTCACGTGTTTTATTGCCAAGAAGAAAAATATATATTTTAATAGGTTTTTTTCTAGCTTGTCTAAAACTTCGCGATCTGATGAGATCAGAAATACATGTATATGGAGGTTGAAAGCTCTAATACAATTTATAAATTTGTTAAAGAAATTGAAACAAAAATAATAATTAACTATCATATTTTCTAAAACCTATATAACATTTGCTTTGATTCAGTCGATTTGAAAAGAGTTTGATTTTCTTGCCAAAGTTAAGAATATTAGGAAGTTTTAAGAAAAATTCATATTAAAAATTTTTTTTTTATTTATTTATTTTTTTTTTTATTTATTTATTTATTTATTAATGTCATATCCTGCACAACAAGATTTAATCTTATAATTACAGTACAGGAATTACCAAGCAAAAATAATAATGACAATTGTTAAAACATATTTAGGAATAGGTTGCAATTAGGTAAAATATTTTTAAAGCTTAAATTTAAATTACACAAGATTAAAAATAAAAATAATAATAATAATAATAAAAAAAAAAAAATATTTAAAGCCAAACAGGAAAAGTAAGAAAATATCAAGAATAATTTAGAAAAACAAATTTTTTAAAATGAGTAACGTTGCTGTTAAGTTGTTGGTTTTGTGGAAGCATATTCCAGAGACGAATTGCATTTATATAGAATTGCCACTCAGATACTAGACAATGATGTCTTGGTAAAATAATCTTTTTGCCCCTATTAGACTGAGCAAAACGAAGTTTTTCATAGAGGTATAAAGGTTTTTGCGTATAAATGATTTTATGTAAAAAGAGAAGTACTCTTATCTTCATAAGATTTATAAATGAAACACCAAAAATTTTCTTTGAGAAATCCGAAGTTCCATCACGTCGCCTTAATCCAAAAACATAACGAACAATGCTATTATACGCCACGATAAGCTTAGATTGGCTTGCGAAATCGCTATTGGCATAAAGTTCACAACCATACAATAACCCCGGAATCAGGTATGATTTGGCCAGCAGCAATCTAATTTTTAAAGGTGTAAAAGATTGTGCTGCCCAAAGTTGTCTTAGTTTCATGAATGTCTGACCCACTATTGTGTTAATATGGTTTGTCCATGTTAGACTACTATTTAGTATTAGACCAAGATTTTTAGCTGTTGGGACAATGTTAATTTTCTCGTTGTTAATGGTGATATCATGTTCGAAAACTGGATTTAAAGTTTTTTTACGAATTACCAAGCATTTGGATTTTCGTGGATTAATACAGAGCCCATTAGCTGTTGCCCACCGGTATAAACTATTAAGATCAGCGTTGATTTTATCAATATTCTCTTTTATAGATTGAACAGGACTGCTCAAGTAGAGTTGTACATCATCTGCGTACATGTGTATCTTACAATACGAAAGATATTCAGGTAAGTCATTAATATATATTGAAAATAGCAGCGGACCCAAAATCGAACCTTGGGGTACACCTCTCTCGAGATTCAAAGATTGGGATGACTTATTATTTACATATACGGATTGCGTACGATTCATGAGGTATGAGGACAAAAGCTGAGTGGAAGTAGTTGAAAAATTAAAAAAGCGTCTAAGTTTCATACAAAGGGTATGGTGGTTGACCGTATCAAAAGCTTTTGAGTGATCAAGAAGTACAAGAAAGTTTATTTTGCTATCATCCAGTTCACGCCTAATGTTTTCACAGACATTAACCAGGACTGTCACGCAGCTATGATTAGGACGAAAACCAGATTGCTTATCTGACATTAAACCGGTGTCCTGAATATATCTACTCATTTGGGTGTGCAAAATCTTTTCAAAAACTTTCGAGAGATAACATAGTATTGCTATTGGTCGAAAATCCGAGTTTGTTTTTGGGATTGGGATAATTTTGGCATGTTTCCATTTGGAAGGAAAACTACTGGAAGTTATAATGTGGTTGAAGAAATATGTTGCATAAGGCAGGAGTAACGGTAACAGCATTTTTATAAATTTAGGGTGCACGTTATCATACCCCACAGCATTCGACTTAACCATAGAGAAACAAGACAAAACATCTAGTTGAGTTACGCATGAAAATTCAAAGTTATATTCTTCAGTGTTGGTATTGTTGAAAGTATAGAAATTGTTATCGATCTGAGCCAAAGGTAGGTCTGTAAAAATTGAGTTCAATTCATCGGCATCAGTCGTACAGCTATTGTTGTTAGCTTTTCCAATACCAATTTCTCGGATTGTTTGCCAAGTATTTTTGGATTCCAAAGCTGAAGAAAAATGTTTAGAATAGTATTCGGCTTTAGCAATTCTGATATTTTGGTTGACTACCTTTCTAGCCGAGCGATAACTATTTTTTAATTCGGGGGTTTTAAAACGTTTCCATCGGGAGTATGCAACATCTCTATGAGAAATTGATTGTTTTATGGCAGCTGAAAACCATGGCTTAGACTTAAATGAAGATGTTTTTATTTTCACCAGTTAATCGACCTATTTTAATCGATTATTCGTGTCGAATATTTATTTGATTTTTAAATTATTTGTTTCGACCTCTACCAAAATAATGGCAATTAATCGAGGAATCGGCTAATCGATTAATCGAATGGGAAACACTATCTCTGGGCCAATGTATGTAAATGTATCTGTATTTAAGTCCTGTATGCCGACCTTATTTGTATCAACTGACAGCTTGATTACTTTTACGCCTCTTCACGTTGCATTTATACAACCCGATAAACTGCGGTTAAATAAAGCGGCATTCATAATTATAGAGTGACTACTCAGCAGCACAGATTGAAATATTAACTGTCCAACATGCGCAGTGAAATTACTTCAATAAAATATATGACATTTCATTACTTACACTACTGTGGTTAGCATAAATAACTTTTTCCGTTGATTTGCAAGTCAAATAGAGATATTTAGAATTGGCATTTCGGCACGAAGAATGTTGATGAAAGTCATAGCGGGCTAGAAAATGCATGCCATTCAGCTTGTGTCTAATAACTTCTTCTGTGTATTCTCCATGATCACTAAAAATATAATAAAAATAAGAAAAAAATTTTTCATTTGGGAAAAAAATTTTCTATGATCTAGTCTGGTTCGAGATTATAGAAAATTTTTTTCCCAAACACATTTTCGTACATATAGGGTCCGCCATCTAACGTTTTTTTTCAACTAGTTCTTATTTCGTGAATGGTAACACTTAGCTCATGTCTGATTTGACAGATAATTAGTTTTATCCTTCCGCTGAACGAATATGGTTGGAATATAGCATAATTGGGCCATTTTTCTTCGAAAATGAGCAAGAAGTGGCCGTTACAGTCAATGGCGATCGTTATCAGGCCATGTTGAACGAATTTTTGTTCACAAAAATTGAAGAGGGGGATATTGGCAACATTTGGTTTCAACAGGACGGCGCTACGTGCCACACAGCCGAAGCTACACTCGATGTTTTGCGCCCTGTTTTTGAAGATCGCATTATCAGCCGCAGAGCTGATGTCGTTTGGACACCTCGGGGCTGCGATTTGACACCGTTGGACTATTATTTGTGGGGTGCCGTCAAAGATAAGTGTTACGCCGATAAGCCAGAGACAATTGACGCTTTAAAGGACAATATTCGTGAAGCCATTAGTGAAATACAGCTGCACACAATCGATAATGTGCATAAAAATTGCACCGATCGTGTAGGCTACTGCATGGCCTACACGATTGAGAAAATATTCAGTAGTTTTTTTTTATAGCATTTTCAAAAAAAAAAAAAGTTATTTGGCGGACCCTATATAAGTATTAAAAATATCAACTATAAAATATAAACTTCACTTTTTTTTACAATTTGTAAATATATATTTATTTATTGTTTAAAGAGAAGCAACACTACTAATTAATGTGTTGCTTTCTTAAGAAACAGAATAAAGCAGAAATAAAAGGTGGTGAAAGATGAAACGCTTCAACACTTTCATTACACTAGATGATAAAACTTAGAATAGCTGTTATCCGCCATCTGATAGAGAATTGGCGAAATGGTTAAAGCTGTTTAATTCATAGCCCTGTTGTTATTTTATTTTAATTCGGTGAGAGCATTAAGATATGTATGAGGGATATGAAACTCATAATTATTGTTGTTCTAAACCAGTGCTGTTCAAAAATAAAAATGTAGTTGTGTTCGTGAGATAATGAGAATTGCACTGTAAGAAATGTTCAATGGGTTAATAGCAGTGCCTAGTATCTGAATGAATTTATTTTTTTATTGAAAATATGAAACTGTTAATGTTTTGTGTAAAACTGTTTTAAAGAAATAAAAATTAAACAAAAATTAAAAATTTTCAAAGGAAAAAAAATACATATATACATTAGGGCGTCTTTTTTTATTGTAAAAAAAACAAAAAGTTGAAGATTTTTTTAATCAATATTAAAGATTTAATTATATTTACATATTAATAAAATTTCTTTAATATGTTGGATTTCTTATGTTATTCTTTAAAAAAAAATGCAATTTTTGGAAGGAAAACGAATACATTCGATCGAAATAAATGAATGAACGATCGGACTCGAATTTTGCAAAACATTTCAACTTTTATATTAAAAAAAATGGGTTTTATTATTAAGTCTATTAAAGATTTTTATAGATCTTAAAGTATTACAAAATATTTTTCGTACATTGCTGTTAATTTTTTTCAGTGCATTAAAAAAAATCAGCATACATCCGCTTCACATGTTCACTCGTCGCTCTTTCAGTGACGACTAAAAGCAAGAGCGTAAGAATATATGTGAGTTGAGCAGGGGACAATTGTCCCATGAAATGAACAGCACTGTTCTAAAATGATGTTGCCGTCGCAACCTTCAGTGTAACAGTTTAACGTGCTAGCCATTACACCCCTACAGCAAAAAAAAAAACCGTTCCCCAGAGTAAAACGTGTGGATTAAAAAAAAGTTCTCCAACTGAAATTCGGTTAGTACAACTAAATTTGTTTGGCACAAGTGATTATTCGTTTTCACATTAAAATTCGGTTAACACAACTAAATTTTGGTTGCAGCACCCAAAATATTCAGCACATTTCAAAATTGTTTTTATAATTGAATTTATTGGTTGTCGCCACCAAATACACTTTTCTGTGTGTTAAAAAGCAAAGTTTAAGCCTTTATTGTTAGATAATTTGCTTATTTACAAAGCAAAATGTTTTCTACACATTTTTTTTTTTTCAAGTTAATGCCACCCAAATTGTAAATATTTTCAATTTGGATTGCTTTGATTATATTGTATTGTTAAATCATTATCAATTGTTATAACAAATATGTTGTTTAAAGTTAAATGGTGACAATACGAGACATCTCTGTGGGTTTTAATGCGCTTACTTCATTTTCTTTAATACAATTTTAGACAATCATTTATCACAATGATATTTTTATTTGTCAGCCGTTTAGACAGCACTTTAAATTTGGTGGTATAAATACACGGTGCTACACTGAAAAATAACTTGCGAAATGACCTAGTGTAGGTTGTAGGTCTAGCTGAGTGTATTATATAACCGGATTTATAAGTTGCAATATACCCTCACAATTTCGAGATATGGGGAAAAGAGTATTTTTTTGGACTGCCGCACTTAAACTTTTCTAACTCAGTCATTTTTTAACCGATTTCGAAACGGTAAACGGCATTAATTTGAAATAAATATACTTCCCGTATACTATATATGGGCATTTCCAGGATCGCGAACGGGACATTCGTACGCACTCAACTTGAAAAAAAAAATATGAAAACTCAAATTTTTTTTTAACTTTTTATAAATATTTAATAGCATTTTAGTAGAACAATTTTTGAGAACAAAAAGAAAATTATAAAATATGAACGTTCTCCAAATATTTTGGATAAACTTGCGATCGCGAACGGGACAAAAAATGTAAGTCATTTTTTTCGGTGTGTGGTTTTGTTTAAAACTCTGCGAAATTCGTCAGTTTATTAAATGGAGATTATTTTTTAACTAAAGCAGAGATATAAAGATTTTATTTAGCATTTTGTTTTTTTTTATTATCCTTATTATTATTTTTTTTAAATATTTTTTTAGAATCGCGAACGGGAATTGCGAACGGGACAATGATTCCAAAGGCATTTTTTAGGTTTATTTATGGATCAAAATGTTTTAGGTTTGGTTTTTTTAAATGATCTCGGTTATTTTGTTTTGAATTGTAAATATCAAACTATTCCGATCAACGTTCACGGAGAACTAAACACAAATGCTTATTTTCGGTCGCGAACGGGATAGAAGAATGTAGTACAAAGAATCTTTGAATTATACCGTTATTCGGAGTTTGCTTGATCTCTACTGTGGTGTTTTTAAATATTTATTGTTGGTATATTTAGTCTATAAGAAGAGTGCAATCGACATGATATGTAACACTTAGAAATAACTCAAGGAAAAATGTCAATTAAAAACGCTAAAACCAAAAAAAGCAAAGCTGCTCTTTGCAGACCACTTTTCTTAAATTACAAATGGTAATATGTATTTAATTAGGTATATTCTTAAAATCCAATGCATTAACCAACTAAATTTTCTCAGAAAAGTCTTTTTTCTTCAACTTTAATATTTTGGTAGCGGTTGACCTTTCTGTGGAAATACCCATATATAAATATGTAGAGATTTTTTCAATAATATAAAAAATTTTCATTTTTTTTTTCAAACTTTTTCATTTTCTACGAGGGTTTTTTTGAATCTTCTTTTAAAATAACAATAATCTTAAATGCAGTGTCCTTCTGAGTAAAACAAGCTTTTATTCGTGTAAATCGGTTAAAAATTAACAAAGACCTACAACCTACACTAGGTCATTTCACAAGTTCTTGCAATTTTTTTTTATACCCTCCACCATATATGGTGAGGGTATATATCAGTTTGTCATTCCGTTTGTAATATGTCGAAATATAGGTTTAAGACCCCATAAAGTATATATATTCGTGATCCTTATGCAATTTTAAGTCGATTTAGCGATGTCCGTCTGTCTGTCCGTCTGTCTGTCTGTCTGTCTGTTGAAATCACGATCACGACGCGAAGACGCAAGCGGGGGTGCCTATTTTAACCCAGATTATTGAACATCCTCCCGAGCAGTTTGCTATTTAAAATGAGCAAAATCGGTTAAGCGGTTCAAAAGTTATGAGTGAAAAGGTGAAGGTACCTCTAAATGTTCCGTACAAATTTGTACAATTTTTCTGTATCTATTTAAATTTTCTGTTAAGTAAGTAAAAATGTTATTAAGTCTTTTTATTGTTCGATTACATTTATTGTCTTACATACTATGAGAATAATAACATTCTTAGAGCTATATGTGTGTTACTCTGGTAACTAAGTTAACGTAAAAATCAACAATGTTAAAGTCGCTAACGAGCAGACCTCTGTAAATAACATTGCTAAAACTAAATAAATAACATTACTAAAACTAAATAACAAAAGTTCGTTACATAAACAAAACATATTCATATTACAGTTCATGCAAAATTTAGTATATACGTATATCATCTTCAGCCCCTATGGTGGAGGGTAATCAAAAATTCGGCACAGCCGAATTTAGCCCTTTTTTACTTGTTTTTTTTTTTTTTGTAGCAGCGTGATATTTTACATCGACTTCTTCATTCGATTTTAATATTTAGAAAATAAGTAACTACGTTATTAGTTTTAATTAAAGAAAAATTTAAGATATTTTTACAAATACAAGCAAACCAAAATTAAAAATAATTAAATATTAAAATAAAATCCTCAAAATCGCTAAAATTGAAAAAAAAAATGCCAAAATTAATAATTCGAAAATTCGAAAAAAATCAAATTGAAAAAAACGCCAAAAAAAAGAAAACGTTAAAATAGATAAAATAGTTAAAATTGTTTAACTCGACAAATTGGAAAATTCTCGCTTATATATAAAAAAGGCAAAATTAAAAGAAAATTTATACAATCTGAAAAACAAAATCAAAAAAAAAGCTCAAATTGAAGAAGATCGCCAAAATTTTAAATAGTTCCTAATTCGATTTTAAAATTTAGAAAATAAATAACTACGTTATTAGTTTTAGTTAAAGAAAATTTGAACATTTGTTTGCATATAAAAAAAAAGAAAAATTAAAAAATCACCAAATTTGAAAATTTTTTGACACATAAAAAAAGAATTAAAAATTAAAATAATAACCAAAATTGCTAAAATTGAAAAAGCCGCTAAAATTACTGTTGCTCATAGTAAAATAAAAAGGTAAAATTGAAAAAATCGCCAAATTGGAAAAACGTTAAAATTGGGAAAATCGTTAAAATTGTTTAACTAGCCTAATTAGAAAAATATCGCTTAAATATAAAAAAGCCAAACTTAAAAAAATTGCTACAATTTGAAAAACAAAACTATTTAAATTTTTATTTTTTTTAATTTAAGCGTTTTCAGATTGGTTTTTCGAATTGTAGCAATTTTTTTTTAAATTTTGGCTTTTTTATATTTAAGTGATATTTTTCTAACTGGGCTAGTTAAAAACGTTGCTAAAACTAAAAAACGTTAGAATTAAAAAAAAAAATTGCCAAAACTGAAAAAAATAATGGCAAATATTTTAAACCAAAATCCAAAATTATTAACACGCTAAAATTATAAAAAAAAACGCCAAAACTCATAACACCCTAAAATTGCAAAAAATTTAATGAGATCACCAAAATTAAAATATCCCCAAGATTAAGAAATGGCCAAAATTAAAATAAAAAACAAGTAAGAGCGGCTAAATTCGGCTATGCCGAATCTTATATACCCTTCACCATGGTTGGGAAAAAACTGAACTTTATATATGGACATATATGAAATGGACAGATTTATATACGGACGCCTTTAAGAGGAAATTAACCATTTAGTTTGGAGATAAAACTTGGACTCGGGAAGATTTATGGTTCCAGAAAATAGGTATTTTAAAAAAATTTATGTTTTGGGCATAACTTTTTTGTATCTGAACCGATATATCCGAGTTTTTTTTTAGCAAATATGTTATACTAAATATTTTCGATCTTTTGCTATATAAGACGTATCCATAGCCCAAATTACAGCTCTAAAATAATAGTATATGGGAAATAAAATAATATATGAGAAATAAAATGGTTTAAAAATCTTTTTATAAATTCTTTTAAATCGGAGCAAAAAATAGAAATAAAACCGTTTGTATTTTGTTTGTATCAGAGGGTTTTTATAAAAATGTTGATGTTTTTAGCCTATTTATGGATTATTTAATTATTAATTTAAAATTTTATTTAAATTAATTATTTAGTGTTAAAAAAAAACAAAAAAAAGTCTTAAGAAAATATAAAAAAAATTGTACAAAAAAAAAAGTTGAATAGACGGAGAATCGAACCCGCGCCTAAGAGAAAAAAAGTATTTGTGACATAGCGTTTAGACAACTGAGCTATTGAAGCTCATATAAAATCATCGTTAATAGAGGTATATAAAAAGTTTTCGTTCATTAGAGATTTGTTTTTTTATTTAAATGACAAATCTTTGTATGTGTTTGTTGTTTGTGTATAAAAGGTGAAGAGGTGAAAGAAAAGAATTTCAACAAATCGATGTGTTTGTTATGCGTAATATTCAAATAAAGGGATTTTACTGGAAAAATTAGAGGTAGTCCTGGTTTTTTGCTAATATCTCAGCCATTTATTAACCTATCTGTCTGATTTTTAATAGCAAACAGAAATGGATCACATGTAACAGAAATAAAAAAGAATCAAGTCCTCATCATGTCTGGGTTCTTCGGAAAACCCATTTCAACACACAGACGGACAGACGGACAGACGGACAGACGGACATCGTTAAATCAACTTCGCTCTTCATAAGGACCCAGAATATATATACTTTATAGGGTCTAAGATCAATATTGTAGAAATTACAAACGGAATGACAAACTTATATATACCCTTCCACCTATGGTGAAGGGTATAATAAAGGAATTGAAATGCATAGAAGCAATTTTAATTGTTAATTTATAAAATTGTTAAGTTATTGAACTGATTGATTGAATTCCCAATATGTAAATCAAATGAATTCCTAATGATTTAATTCGGTAGTCCTATTTGAAATACTTTAATTATTTTATTGACTATTATCACACGTACCAGATCAGTATGAACTTAAAATCTCCTTTCAATTCTGACACAGTGTAATCGTGTTAGTAATGATATTTTATCATTAACAATAGAAATAAGCAACACTAAATTTATACATATATGCAATATAAACACAGTAGTAGTGTACTAAATAAATTTTTGTTTGACATTTTATTGTTATTTATGCTACATACAATAATGGCATATTTATTTACACAAAGTTATCTTAAATGATATACGAGTATATAATTTACACTCCCATGTTAAACTTCATAAAACAAAAGGGAATGAACTGACTGGTCAACAAAAATTTTCCACACTGGAAAATTTTAATTGAAATAAAAAGAAAATATTTGGTTTAATACATAAACAATTAAAAAATATATATATATTTATAATCGACGAGGATGGGATTCGAACCCACGCGTGCAGAGCACATTGGATTAGCAGTCCAACGCCTTAACCACTCGGCCACCTCGTCATGTGTAAGCAAGATAACATAAATATTTGTTACTAAGTGTAGATTATGTGGTACCTTTTTATTATTATGTATAATTAAAGATAAGAACTGAAAGTTCAATGAAATAACCAACTGATTAAATAGCAACACTATGAAAGAGTGTGATATGTAGGCCAACCAAAAGAAAACCAATAAAACCTGGTTTATTTCCGACAGAAAATACAAATTCTGATCTTGAAAATATAAGAAATTTAAACCATATGTGTTAGAGCTTTTTATAGTTTATATTGTTTAATTTTGATTGGTTTTGCTTTTTATGCTATTACTGGCTTTTTTAGCTTTTTTCTTCGAAAATAGTGTTGCTTTTTTTGTCATATCGTTTTAAATCGATTTATTACCTTTATTAATATAGATTTAATTTTTACAATTTTTTTATAACTTGAAATAACCAACAATTTTGAGATTATTATGAAATAATTATATCTTCTAGCCTATCAAAAAAAAATGTTTGCCCCGAAATGGGTTAAAATTTTAATTTTTTTTAATTTTGATTTTGTAAAAAATAAAATAAAAATTATTCTAAAAACAAAAAAAAAACTTTCTTTTATTTGCCTGACGGAAAACCATTGAAACAGATTTCTATCACTTTTTGCTCCGAAATGTTTTAAAATTTTAAAGTTTTTAAGCAAATGTATGAAAATGTATTTTTAGTCTAGTTCGAGATCATGGATATTTTTTTTTTCAAATGGATATAATTTTCTTATATTTATTTAATAATCATGGAGAATATTCAGAAACAGTTATTAGACATAAGCTGAATGGAATGCATTTTCTGGTCCACTACGACCTTCATTTTAAGAATATTATAATAAAAAAAAAATGTGAAAACACACAACAAATATTTTTTTACATACTTCGCAGAGGTTATTTACCATTGACATGGAACCACATCTAATTATATGTACTATCCATGCGGGAAAAGGACCTATCACAGGACACGTCACATGATGGGGACCGGTCACGGGACCGATCACTTTAACATGGGCTTGTCCTAGGAGGGGGTCAATTGCCCTCTGTGACATGTCACAGGACTGGTCTAAAAGGACAAGTCGTGACTTTTAAACCGGTCACGTGATAGGTACTTTAGGAACCGGTGCTCTTTTCACCTATCTGGTGATATGTTTTTTCGGAACCGGTTCAGTTTTCACCTATCCCGGGACAGGTCCCAATTCCTAACTGACCCCTTTTTTCCCGCAGGGATGTTATACCAGCGACTACCGGTGTGCTTCGCTACCCATGAATATTAACATTGAATCAAATTCATTGGTTTCTCGATTCGCGAGTTCAATGAAAAAGAACCTTAAAATGATCACTCACTGACAGCTGTCAATGTTTATGCGTGTATGCGCTACAACTTGTATTTACCGTGTGAGTGAAGTCAGCACACAGTTTACATACCGCACACGCTCATGGGTGCCTACGTATTTGTTGTTTTTTATATAGACAAAATCCCATGTTGATATGAAAAGTCATAACTCACGAACGTGTCGACCGATTTCGTACAAAATTTAAGCAAACTATCCACAAGACCATACGAACAAACCCTAAAAATTCGACTCGAATTCGGTTTAACCGTTCGTGATTTATAAAGTCACAACACACTTGCAACAATTTTAAATATATATACATAGATCATATCGAAAATGCTCTTGAAAGTCGTTTAACATATAACTTCCCAGCAAAACTTTGGTAATGGGTGCGATATTCTCATGCGTTACCTTGTAATGATGGCTCGTTAACTTTTTCATTATTTGCAAGCATAAAGTAATAAGTTACTCATTATTGAATACGTAATATATGATTTAAAAATGTAAAGTAATAATTGAAATATTTTTGAAAATATATTTTTAGATACATTACCTTGTATTTTTTTGTAAGCAAAAGGGTAATGTTTGTTTTATTCATTTAAGTTTAAATTAAGTTTAAAAATTTGTTTTATTCATTTAAGTTTAAAGCAATCAAATACTATATGCGTCGATAGCTCAGTGGGAAGAGTTCTTGGCTGGCAACCAGATTTCCCTGGTTCGATTCCCATCTTGACCACATTATTTTTAATTACAACTATTTTAAATAAAATATTTGTAATAATTTTTTTTAATAAAAATTCCTCTTTTTAAAAAATCTTTTTTTAGACACATTACTTTTTCCATTCTCGTAACCATATAAGTAACCCCTTACATTATCACCTCTTTGAGGCTCATCGCCTGTAAAATTCATCAATATAGTATAAGCCGTATCTATGGAAGTATATATCGCTCATTTACATCAAGATTGTCCTAAGTCAAAAAAACGTGTTTGTTGAGTTAATGATGCAGAAATATGGGTCACACCATCTTTATCCTTGAGTGGTGACCAAAATGGATTTGTACTTTACCAAGTAGTTAGGCTTAATTGTAAACTTTAAACGCGGTTTCTGCAAAATCGATTTTTTGAGTTATAAGAGTCTTGACGTAAATGAGGGATATGGTCCTGTATAAGCTATACATAATTATATATAGAGTTATATATAATTATAAATGCCTGTGTAAACAATATTAGATCTGTTTGGTTTACCTAGATCTAATTAGATATGAATCTAATTAGATGTGGTGCCAGATCATATCCTATGTGATGAAATATGACTGGTGATCTGGTCACCGGATAATATATTTGTTGATTAAATTAGATCTTAATTGATCCGAAAAATGGCAGATAAAATTAGATCCAGCAATATATTTGAGGACTAGAAGGGATAAAAATTGATCCGAAAAATGGATGATCAAAAATAAGCAATATATTTAGGGATTTAGTATAGTAAGATACAAATTTATACGTAAATGTCAGATCAAATTGTATCAGAATTTATCCAAAAATATATACGAAATCTAGTTTATTAAAAAACGTAAAAAATAATTTAAATTACAAAAAAATGAAAGTAATTTGGTTGCGTACTTATCTGATTTTAGATAACAATGTTATGTATAACTATATGTAATACTATATATAATTGGATATAGTTATATGTTATTATATATACTCATATCTTATGGAACTTTAGAAAAATAGTTATAATATTTAAAACAAACAAAAAAAAAAATAAAATATATAAATTTTCACCACTTATAGGACTTTTGGAACATATTTATTCATATGTATCTAGATTATTATAAACTAATTATATCTTATATTCTATCAAAAATTTGTAGGTCTTGTTGTAGCGAAATGGGTTAAAATTGGATAGTTTTGTAATAAAAGTCCCAAGAAGAACGCAATTTTTAAATCTGGCAACATTCAAAGTGTCATTGTTTGACATTTGAACAATTGTTATTGTTTGCTAGTAGAAGGTACGAGGTTAGTAAAAATGAAGCGCAACACGAATGAACAACGCATTCTCATTGTGAAATTGTTTTACCAAAATGGTGAAAGTTTTGCGGCTACAGTTCGCAAATTGCGATCAATTTGGAGTCACAATAATGCTCCAAAAGAGTCAACTGTAAAGAGATTAATGGATAAATTTGCCGAAACTGGGTCTGTTAGTGATGTAAGGACAACAACGCGCCATCGACCAGGTCGATCGACCGAAAATGTCGCAGCTGTACGTGATGATGTCGCTCAAACTCCATCCACCTCAATACGACACCGAGCTAAGCAAATTGGTTTCTCCAAATCCACTTTGCAGCGAATTTTGACGAAAGATTTGCATCTTCATGCATACAAAGTTCAATTGACTCAGGAACTGAAGCCAGCTGACCATGGACAGCGCAGGGAGTTCGTTAATTGGGTATTGGAGAGACAACATGAAAATGCTGATTTTGCCGATAAAATCATCTTCAGTGACGAGGCCCATTTTCATCTTGATGGCTTCGTCAATAGGCAGAATTGTCGCATTTGGGGTGAGGAAAATCCTCGAGTGATTCACGAGAAGCAAATGCATCCTCAACGTGTCACTGTGTGGTGTGGTTTTTGGGCTGGAGGAATCATTGGACCTTTTTTTATGAAAATGAGGCAGGTCAAGCGCAAACAGTCAATGGTGTTCGGTATCGTGAAATGATAACCAGTTTTTTCTTGCCTAGAATTGAAGAAATGAATGTGGAGGGCATGTGGTTCCAACAAGACGGCGCCACATGTCATACAGCCAGAGAAACAATTCAATTGCTGCATCAGTCATTTCCCGGTCGTGTTATTTCGCGTTTTGGAGATCAGAATTGGCCGCCTAGATCGTGCGATTTGACACCATTAGATTTTTTTCTTTGGGGTTTTTTGAAGTCGATGGTTTACGCGAATAAGCCGACGACGACTCAAGCCTTAAAAGAGGAAATTGGACGCTGCATTAATGAAATACCGCAGCATTTATGCAAAACGGTCATTGAAAATTTCATTAAAAGATCGCGTGCATGCCAGCAAAGCCGCGTCGGCCATCTGCACGATATATTGTTCCATACATAACCTCATTCTGTCTACTTTACGATATAATAAAGTTTCACGATTTTTTTTAAATATCTGTGTTTTATTTAAAATTTAAAAATTGCGTTCTTCTTGGGACACCCTTTATAAATATAAAAAAAAAATAAAAACAAAAAAATTATTATATCATATCTTATAAAATACTCTAGATATACAACTATATACGAGGGGTACTATTATTATATCGGCAACTGGCAACACTAATATCAATAGCTAAAATTTGGCAACACCATAATAAACAATATTAGATCTGTTTGGTTTACCTAGATCTAATTAGATATGAATCTAATTAGATGTGGTGCCAGATCATATCCTATGTGATGAAATATGACTGGTGATCTGGTCACCGGATAATATATTTGTTGATTAAATTAGATCTTAATTGATCCGAAAAATGGCAGATAAAATTAGATCCAGCAATATATTTGAGGACTAGAAGGGATAAAAATTGATCCGAAAAATGGATGATCAAAAATAAGCAATATATTTAGGGATTTAGTATAGTAAGATACAAATTTATACGTAAATGTGAGATCAAATTGTATCAGAATTTATCCAAAAATATATACGAAATCTAGTTTATTAAAAAACGTAAAAAATAATTTAAATTACAAAAAAATGAAAGTAATTTGGTTGCGTACTTATCTGATTTTAGATAACAATGTTATGTATAACTATATGTAATACTATATATAATTGGATATAGTTATATGTTATTATATATACTCATATCTTATGGAACTTTAGAAAAATAGTTATAATATTTAAAACAAACAAAAAAAAAATAAAATATATAAATTTTCACCACTTATAGGACTTTTGGAACATATTTATTCATATGTATCTAGATTATTATAAACTAATTATATCTTATATTCTATCAAAAATTTGTAGGTCTTGTTGTAGCGAAATGGGTTAAAATTGGATAGTTTTGTAATAAAAGTCCCAAGAAGAACGCAATTTTTAAATCTGGCAACATTCAAAGTGTCATTGTTTGACATTTGAACAATTGTTATTGTTTGCTAGTAGAAGGTACGAGGTTAGTAAAAATGAAGCGCAACACGAATGAACAACGCATTCTCATTGTGAAATTGTTTTACCAAAATGGTGAAAGTTTTGCGGCTACAGTTCGCAAATTGCGATCAATTTGGAGTCACAATAATGCTCCAAAAGAGTCAACTGTAAAGAGATTAATGGATAAATTTGCCGAAACTGGGTCTGTTAGTGATGTAAAGACAACAACGCGCCATCGACCAGGTCGATCGACCGAAAATGTCGCAGCTGTACGTGATGATGTCGCTCAAACTCCATCCACCTCAATACGACACCGAGCTAAGCAAATTGGTTTCTCCAAATCCACTTTGCAGCGAATTTTGACGAAAGATTTGCATCTTCATGCATACAAAGTTCAATTGACTCAGGAACTGAAGCCAGCTGACCATGGACAGCGCAGGGAGTTCGTTAATTGGGTATTGGAGAGACAACATGAAAATGCTGATTTTGCCGATAAAATCATCTTCAGTGACGAGGCCCATTTTCATCTTGATGGCTTCGTCAATAGGCAGAATTGTCGCATTTGGGGTGAGGAAAATCCTCGAGTGATTCACGAGAAGCAAATGCATCCTCAACGTGTCACTGTGTGGTGTGGTTTTTGGGCTGGAGGAATCATTGGACCTTTTTTTATGAAAATGAGGCAGGTCAAGCGCAAACAGTCAATGGTGTTCGGTATCGTGAAATGATAACCAGTTTCTTCTTGCCTAGAATTGAAGAAATGAATGTGGAGGGCATGTGGTTCCAACAAGACGGCGCCACATGTCATACAGCCAGAGAAACAATTCAATTGCTGCATCAGTCATTTCCCGGTCGTGTTATTTCGCGTTTTGGAGATCAGAATTGGCCGCCTAGATCGTGCGATTTGACACCATTAGATTTTTTTCTTTGGGGTTTTTTAAAGTCGATGGTTTACGCGAATAAGCCGACGACGACTCAAGCCTTAAAAGAGGAAATTGGACGCTGCATTAATGAAATACCGCAGCATTTATGCAAAACGGTCATTGAAAATTTCATTAAAAGATCGCGTGCATGCCAGCAAAGCCGCGTCGGCCATCTGCACGATATATTGTTCCATACATAACCTCATTCTGTCTACTTTACGATATAATAAAGTTTCACGATTTTTTTTAAATATCTGTGTTTTATTTAAAATTTAAAAATTGCGTTCTTCTTGGGACACCCTTTATAAATATAAAAAAAAAATAAAAACAAAAAAATTATTATATCATATCTTATAAAATACTCTAGATATACAACTATATACGAGGGGTACTATTATTATATCGGCAACTGGCAACACTAATATCAATAGCTAAAATTTGGCAACACCATAATAAAGTTTGATTTTTTTTAGCATAAACGTACTCACAACGTTTTGATGTACAAGTGATATTTGTTTTGTTTACAGTGAATTAAGAAAATCAATTTGGCAAAAAAATGGAAATTTAAAGAGAAGGTTTTCGTTGGATTATTTTTCACAATTTTCGACGTGGATTATTTTAACAAGAATGTGTCGATAAAGCACCATCAAAAACCACAGTATATCGCTGGTATAGTGAATTCAAACGTTGTCGTAGTTCGGTCACCGACGAATTCCGTGTGCCACAAAACATCGATGGAGTGCTTGAACTGATGCTGTAAGATCATAATATTGTGAGATAGAGGCATCCTTGAACATTAGTTTCACTTCAATACAATCGATTTTGCATGAACACTTAGTTGTTAAAAAAAATTGTTCTCGTTGAATACCCCACAACTTATCAATCGCTCAAAAAAGGCTGGTGTCGATTGGTATAAGGAAATACTTAAAAGGTTCGACTGTGGTGCTTCAAAAGTCGTGTATAAAATTCTCACAGGTGAAGAATTATAAATATTTGCGTATGAGCCGGAAACAAAACTGCAATCGACCGTGTGGGTATTCCAAGGCGAGCTATATCCAACAAAAGTTGTTCGTGGAAGAAGCATAGCGAAGCAAATGGTTGCCTGTTTCTTCGGCCAAATGGGTCATGTGGCCACTGTTACGCTTGAACAACTTAGGACGGTCAATTCTGAGTGGTGCACGACCATTCGTTTGCTGGAAATCTTCGGAGAAATTTCCAAACCCACCCGCCGAAGATGAATCATTCTCCATCATGACAATGCGAGCTCTCACACATCTCGTTAGACAGGTGCATTTTTGAGCAGTCAAAACCTCAGGATCCGTACAGTCCTGATTTGGCACCCAATGAATATCAAAGGAAAAATGCGTGCTCAACGATTTACGAGCGACAATGAAGCAGTTGAAGCGTTTAAAAACCATGTTTTGGAGTTGTCTCAAGTGGAATAGAAAAACTACTATGACAAATGGTTTGAATGCATGCAGGGGAATATTTCGAAAAACAATAAAGCCATTTTTATTTTAAAATGTTTGTTATTATTTGCTATTTCCGTAAAATTAATAGTACCCCTCGTATAAAAATATCTCAAATTTGTTTGCAAATATTGTACCATATAAACATATTTCTTATATGGGGCCATATATTGAATCATATACAATTATGTCTAGCAATTACAGATAGCATATATAATATAATATGGTTCTTTACAAGCTATATATAAGTATATATGGTTCTATATAAGTCATATATAAGTAAATATAGTCCCTTGTAAGCTATATGAAATTATATATAGTGCCACATATAATTTTTTTTATTATTTTATATCATAAAATATATAACATATCATGTAAATCATATCCAATTTTATAAAGGTCAATAAAAAACTAGTTATATATAGTGGTTATATATGACCCAACAATATTAAGTAATTTTAAAAAACTTAATGAAATATTATAATGGTAATTAATGTAATATTAGATATGGTAATGCATACTTATATATGTAAATATATATGATAATAAATTATTAGAGTCACTCCTTAACGTTAAGTTTTTTGTCCAATTTAACTTGACATTTCTTTGTTTCCGTGTTTGACAAATTCAACCATGTAGAGGTACACAATTGAACAGCGTGTTAGGATTGTTGAAGCTTTTTGTGAAAATGGGCGTTCAAATCAAAATGCACTTAGTGATTTTTTTGCTCAGAATGATCGACGAAATGTGTGCACAATCGGAAGAATTGTGCGCAAGATTCAGCAAACTGGGTCTGTAGTAAATGTGACAACACCTGTGCATGGTCGCCCAGTTCGTTCTGCGGAAAACATTGCTGTTGTTCGCGATAGTGTGATAGAAGAGCCGTCAACCTCGACTCGTCGTCGGTGTTCGCTATCGCGAGATAATAACAGACTTCTTGTGGCCAGAAATTGAGGATATGGACCTGAACGATATGTGGTTCCAACAGGATAGTGCCACTTGCCACACAGCTAACGAAACAATGGCTCTTTTGCGAGAGAAATTCAATGGACGTGTTATCGCACGTCGTGGCGATGTTAATTAGGCGCCACGATCATGTGATTTAATACCGTTGGACTTCTTTTTTTGGAGAGATTTAAAAGCAAACTTTTACGTCAATAAGCCAAGAACAATTCAAAAGCTGAAGGATTAGATAATTCGGCACATTAACGACATTGAACCTCAATTATGTCTCAGTCATTAAAAAAAAATTTGGTGAACAAAAGGCAACAAAAACAATCTATATTTTTTTTTTTGTTGAAGTTCAAAAATTTGTATTGGTTATCCTACAGACTTTTCAGCTGATGTGTTATACACAAGAAGCGGAACCGACCTGCCAAAATTCAAACGTTTTTGTCAGGCCGCCAAGGGGAAGAATTTTCCCTTCTTTAAACTCTCACCGTAGGAAATTTTAAAAATTCCATCTGGGTAGATGTCTACGCCGAAGAAGGAACCTATGTACAAAATTTCTACTTCCTAGATCCAGCGGGTTAATCAGGCCGACAAGGGGGAGCATATTTCTTTTGTTACCCCTCACCATAGGCATTCCAAAAATACAGCCTTAGCTGATCTTCTCACCAAATTTTAACTTCCTAGCTTAAGCAGTATGGGCAGGCGGTTTAGGGGAAGACCTTTCACCCTTTTAACCACTACTTAGCTCATACTTCAGGGAACGCATACTTTAAATTTAAGGTTTCCGACCAAAGGGAAATTCCATAGGAATTTCTAAATACCAGTCTTAATCAGATGTCTACGGCGAAGGGGGAAACTGCTTACCAAATTTCAGCTTAGACGTTTGGGCTGGGCAATGTTCAGTGAGTGAGTGAGCGAGCGAGATAGTTAGTAAGTGTATGAGTGTGTGAGTCAGTCAATCACGTTATACAGACATGTTATGAGAATGAAAAACGATCGGATTTTCAATGCTCTATATATGAAATGTTCTATATTTAAAATTTTTTTTATTGCCTAAATTAAAAGTTCAAACACAAATCAATATATAATAATTTAAAGTCAATTTAATTTCTAGATTAAATGCTGTTCATTTTCTATTTTCATCACATACAAAATAATATATTTTTAATCGGGACTTCCAGTTCTCATTCGTACACATTAGGGTGATAAGACTATGGGCAATGTTGTACTGTTAATAAAAATAATTTTTTGATGTCATTTTGGTGAAAAAAGTTTACGCGCCAAATGTATATGTGGTACATTAATGGTATACGATATATATGGTACATCTTTTATATGATTAAATAATCTTTTTTTCACGTGAATACAGAAATAATAAATAACTTAATTTTTGGGTTCAATGAAATAAATTTTAAGTTAAGACTACGAGTTGTTTTACATAACGAATAAATACCTTGTGCAACTTTGACAGCGCATTCCGCGCAAATATTACTGCGCTGAATTGTAGACGATTAGAAAAATCCAAACGAAATAAATTGGAACTTAAAATTAAAAACTTCATCGCATTTGGCGCGTGAACTCTTTTTAAATATCGCGAAAAAGTAGTATATCATTTCTTAATATTTTTTCATGGTCTATACGGCTATGGGATGAAGAATTTGATATTTACAAAAATTGCAAAAAGTTACAACCCTAATATACATGTTAAATATAACTCATACGCTTCGGTATATTCCCTCGTCGAAGGTATGCAATAATAGAACGAAATGAAAATATTTTTTATTGATTCATTTGATATATGATTAATTTAATTGTCATAAATATATACAGGTTGGTTGAAAAGTTCCTGCGCTCACCAAGATATGGCACTGCTAGCTCCAAACGTTTTTTTCTCAAGTTGGTATAACTGTCCTGAGAACACATGCAAAGTTGCAAGTCATTCTGTCAATTCTTTCTTTGTTTACAAGCCATTTGAAGTTGACGTGTCATTGATTTTTTTTAATACCCATCTAAAAATCGAAATATATATGAGCATACATGATCATACATGGGCCTGTATATGATCATACATGGGCATACATGGTCATATACGTCCATACATGATCTCATATATGACCATATATCTTCGGATCCGAAATTTGAGGGTATATGGTGATATATGTGCATATATTATCATACATGCTCATATATTATTCATGTATGCTCGTATATGATCATATACGTCCATATACCCTCAAATTTCGGATCCGAAGACATATGATCATATATGAGATCATGTATGGTCATATATTGAACAGTGTATGGACGAATATGACCATGTATGCCCATGTATGATCATATACAGGCCCATGTATGATCATGTATGCTCATATATATTTCGATTTTTAGATGGGTATGGAAAAAATTGAATATCGTGCAGTCATTAGATTCTTTGTTTTGAAGGGTTTAAAAGAAAAGGAAATTTATGAACAATTGTTAGAAGTGTATAAGGAGTCCTCACCTTCAAAACGCACCGTTGCATTTTGGGCTAGTGAATTTTAGCGTGGTCGTACCAGCCTTGAAGACGATCCACGTGAAGGAGGACCAAAAACTGCAACCACAGCAGAAATCATTGAGCAGGTACCTAATATGGTTAGTGAAGATCCAAGTTTGACTAAGCGTGAAATTGCTAATGCCATAGGCATCTCAGACGAACGAGTACTCCATATTTTACATGAAAAATTTCGTATGAAAAAACTGTTTGGAAAGTTAGTGCCGCACACATTAACAATTCAACAAAAACTGGATCGAAAACAAATTTCTCAGCGTAATTTGGAGCGTTTTAAGCCGAATAAAACCGACTTCTTGCGTCGTTTTATAACTATGGATGAGACTTGGATCTACCACCATGATCCCAAATTGAAACAAGCACGTTTACAGTGGACTGAAGCTGGTTGTTCAGCTCCAGAGCAGTTGAAGTCACAACGATCAGCAAAGAAGGTTATGGCATCAGTTTTTTGGGATGCAAAAGGAATTTTGTTGATTGATTATCTTCAGAAAGGTAAACCAATCAACTCTGAATATTATTGCAGCCTTTTGGATCAGCTGGATGAAAAAATTCGTGAGAAAAGACCTGGTTTAAAGAAGAAAAAAATTATTTTTCATCAAGACAATGCACCTGCTCACAAAAGTGTTTTGACGATGGCTAAATTCAAAGAATTAAAGTACGAATTGCTTGAAAGCAGTCGTAGACGGTTATTTTGCAGAGCTTCCGGAAAACCATTATAAGGATGGGATAAAATTATTGGAAGAGCATTGGAACAAGTGTATTGAGCTTCTAGGAGATTATATTGAATAAAAAAATATATTTCGTAACAAAAACAGTATTCTTTCATTTCGAGCGCAGGAACTTTTCAACCAACCTGTATAGTTCGGTAGCCAAATTATTACTTTCAATATCTGTTGCCACTACCAATTGAATTAGTTTAAAGAATTTAATGTAATTCATTTTGCATTTAAATCGTACTTATAAAGCAAATTGTCATAAACTTTTGGGAGTTTATTTTACAATAAAATATATTAAACAAATTAAAAAACAAACAGTATTTGAAAAAACCAATACCTTGATAGAAGATATTAGGCTATCAATTAAAATATTTTTTGTCAATTTTTGCCAAAAGCAAATTTATTAGTAAAACTGATTTTAAAACAACTGGACATATAACGGAAAAATGAAAATACAAATTTTTGTAATTTTATTTTTAACAATATCGATAGTGAAGGGAAAACTAAATTTCGATATAAATCAACATCATTTGTTAAGTGTGA